>JAZGTJ010000001.1:7173-396493 GCA_036877575.1 Botia almorhae
CCACATTCCAAATCGCAGAGAAAAACAGATAGAGGCGTATTAAAGAGAGACGCGAGAGGGGAAAACCGTGGTTGAGGTATGAACGAGGCCCAAAACAACTGAAAGCTAAACAGCGAGTTCTTGATCGGCGATCCGACCCGTTTCCTTTTGAGAAAGACACTTTTGGCTGCGGCGGAGCAGCGTGTGTTTCCACGATTGTTCTGACGTGATCAAAGTGGACCGCCGTGCACTTTTTAAACAAATCAACAAAGGACGAAAAGCCCCAAAAAAGCCTTTTCCATACACAGACCTCTAGATATTTACAGCCCCATGCAAAGCTCGCCCTCATGCGCACGTTCATGTGTGTGGAAGCAGCACGTGACCGCAGAACAAATGGGAACCATCAAATTCATGCACGGATGCAACATGGACGCCCGTCTGCTGAAAGACAGCGGGCCGAAGACCAAGAATACCCAGATTGTCCTGCGCAAAAGTGAGGGAGGGGGAGTGACGCTAGCATTTTAACAGCGAGACGAGTCAATCGAACGCTGGAGTCGACCAATCAAAGGGCGTGATTCCGTAGCCCCTCTTAACCTCAGATGAAAACTCAATAGGCCAATGAGTGGCAGTTAGGGAGGGCCTGTATATTTAACACAACCAGCAAATCAATTCAGTCTGAAGAAACAGTGACCGGCAGCCAGAAACGGTGACGTACAACACAACAAACGCACTACAATCACACCTGCACATATATAGTCAGTCACAGATTGAAAATGCACCCACAACACACAACGGCGACACACTGGATCGAACCCGCAGCCGGCGTTTACACACACGACAGCGTGACGCACAGCTTCAGACGATGAAAGCTCTTCAGGGCGCATCTACACGTGTTTGGTGAAACCACACCTGTTTATATTTTTGTGGTTAGAAACTATTTTGGCCGAGTCACAAGCAGACGTGAATTTCTCGTCTTGTCGTTCCGGAGGCGCGGAAAAGGCAGTTTTGCTTTACGCAAACACTCACAAAATTCAAATCCTGGCGAGTAGCAATAAAAAAAATGAAATGCGCATAATAATCAAACAAAACAGAGGAACCTGATACACAACGCAGACTGTTTGAAGCCTGACTGCAGAAATATTTACAGTACTGCATTAAAAGCTGTGAAGTGTAGAGTTTACGGCCTTCATTTTAATTGATTATGAACATATTTTATTCATTTAAATAAGACATAATTATTCTGTAATTGTTATGCAAGCAGATGCTTAGAAAAGCGCGCACGCAAAAGATGAACGTTCAAGTAATGTTACAGAAACCTTCGCGATGAAGCCGTTTGCTGCGCAGCGTTCTGGAAACGTTGACCTATATCGAAACGCGAATGACTTTTCACAACTAAATAGTTTCATAAAAGTTTTAATTTTGTATTGGTTGTGCTGTTAAAAAAACGAGCAAAAAACTGAAGTTACAGAAAGCGAGAAATCGTTTTCAGGTGACAAACTACAGACGCTTTCATTTTCAAAAGCTCAGTTACAGTCAAAACTGTCATTCAGATTTCAGCTTCAGCCCATTACACCAAAATGTATTTTCACGAGGAAATCCTGGCACAGATGAAGTCAATTCAAACATTTGACCTAAATTCAAAAGAATTGCCCCACATCTCTCGGCCTCGAGGCTACAGGCCGGTAAGTAATACAGGCTGCTTTAGTATCGCAGTATGAAATCGACAGATCGATGAGTGAGTGACTTTAACCAGAACTGAGCTCTGAAACAACTGTCAACGAGTTCGGTTAAATAAAACTCAAAAGCAGGAACTGGACAATAAACTAAAAAACAAACTTTTAGGCTATATAAAGTTTGGCTATACGCAGCCCGTGTGTTTCTCAGGCAGGGACGAAGTTACCCGAGTCTTCACACTACGGTAAATTCCGCGCAAGGTTTAATCCACAAACATCGTTTACAAACAATACAACGTTCAGATATGACAGAAAATGAACTTCTTACGTGTTTGCTGACCACAAACGATCTATCCGTACAGCGCAGGTCTCCAAAAGTTCCTCTAGAGTTCCCGGAGTCCTGAGAGCCGAACCTGGTCTTCTGCTGTACGTGATGTTCTTGGAGTTACTTTTTTTGAACGGCACACAAAGTAGGAGTTACTTCTGAAAATATGTAACAATTCCACCTTGGTTAAATTTAACTTGGCGCTTGAGTTTCCCTTGTTTTTATGTCTTTCGTGCGCGTTTAATCTGAAGAGCGCGTACTCCGTCAACAGTCCGGCGCTGTGCGCTCCACAAAAGTTCACTCAATGGAAACTTTTTGGCGTAAACTTTCACCACTTTGAAAAACTTACCGATGATCACGTCACAGCGCAACAGGTGTGAATTAAACTATCGAGCTCTTGACAAGGGCGCAAACTCGAGACACGCGCCGCGCTCGCGATGCGCAACGGGCAACCCGAGTGACCAAAAGCCTTTTGCTCCTTATTAGAGAAATTAGCCGTGGACAAAAGAAGCCCGGAGTCAAGCAGCTCACCCCACACAGCTGATGCACTCAGTCCTTTTCTGAACTTTTGCGTCTCAAAACTTTCTGTGTCTCTACTCCAGCTTCTGCATTTAATCCTCTCTTGCTGTTTGAGGGGGAAATATAGAGACCTTTACAAAACTCTCGCCCCTCTTTTCTGTCCAGAGGCAAAATGTGTCACTGCACAGGTTCCTAACCTAAACCCCGGTGCTTAAGGAAAGCGCTATAAAAGCACACGGCGATGAAACTCGAGCGACTCTTTCAGTCCGCAGGCGGGGGTTGAAAGACTGAATGAGTTTTGACTACTTTGTGCTTTGCCTCCTCATGGGCCTGCCCACCCCATCTCTCCAGACCCGAAACAGGGGAGGGAAAGAAACCACAGCGCAGCACGAGCCGACGGGAACGCGCATTCCCGTTTGACGAACACATGAACAAGTGTCCCGTCACTAAACCACCGCTCATTTTAGTCAGCCAATAAACTTGTACTATTTAGCTATTACACGAGTGATGAATATAATATGGCAAAGCCTGGTGATGCTTTAAAAATACAAACAAAACAGTTTAGTAAATGTTTTTTTTAATATAAAATCTGACAGACAGAAAAACACACAAATACATAATGAGACGTTATGCATTTCTAAATATATAAATGGCAATACAGTTGTGTATATATACTGTAGCATTTATTAGGTTAAGTTTTAAGTTTAAATTTAGCATATTGTTACTTTTTTATATAAATTACCTAATTATGAACTGTAAGTGTCATTTAACAGAAGGGGTTTGAATGACAGAACTCCGTTACTGTAATTGAAATCAGAGCTCTTGATGCTGTAGTTTATAACTGCAGACAGACTGCAGCAGTTATGCAGAACCTGCAGCATCGCAATGAAACTTCTGGCTCTGGCGGGCTGCAGCCGCAGTCACATATGGGCTGTCGGTGAGAACAGCAGATGACAGTGGAAGACAAACATGCGGCAGAGCTGGATCAGGTTTCCACATGAGAAGATCTTGCTTTAACGAGCGTAGAGAGGCCAGCGGGTCAGACCCGACTCCATTTCTCCAGAACACGCGTTCTGAGGCGCTCGACGCACATATGGGTCAGATCTGGAGCGACGTGCCCACCTCTGACATCTGGAGCTTTCTGACAGTGTGAAGGATTCTGACTGTAAGTATCGATGGCATCTCTATTAGCAAAGTCTTCTCCCACGCTGTGAGAACGTATCGTTTTTAAACGCGTGTGATAAAGGTATGAAGGTATTATACTAGTTGTATTATGTATAGATGAAGGAAGCCGTGTTGCCATAGCAACATCGAGCTGACTGACACGGCGGTTGTCAAGGGAATGCGCGCCCTTTGAACCCCCTTCCGCGACGTCTGCCACGCCAGATCAAAACGGCCACGACGGAGACGAGCTAGAAAATGCGACGTATTGGATCTGCAGCTTTTATCTGACAAACATCGCATGACCCGCTCCTGTACATAATCAAACCCAGCTCCAGTCCTCAGGCCCTCACTCGCGTCCAAAACTTCCCAGAATTGCTCCATTCATTACCTGCACGTGAACTGCGAGCGAGCTCGTCTTATTCGCTGAAAAAAAGACATTCTAGTGCTTTTCCAGAATCTGTATTGATATTGTTTCGTTTCACGGGGGCGTCTGTTGCTCTTTGCGTTTGATTGGGACTGACAGACGTTCTTTTGAGTGATGTTCCCCTGACGCTTCATCAGAAGCTCCAGGTAAGATCTTCTTCCAGGAACCTGTCAGAGCTTGTGTTGGCTCTTACATGTCTGCTTCTTCCTTCTGTGTTGTACGTTCCTGCCTGTGCTTAATAATGGCCTTGTAATTAGTTGTTTAACGCTCCGCACGTCTGTTAATTTCAAGATTAGGTCTAGACCTGGTGATTTACTGCACAGGTAAACCCCAGTGTAGGTCTGTCTGTAATTTGTTGACGTTTTCTCCGAGACAAATCAGCGTCGACACAAAAGGTCTCTGTTGTTCCGCTCAGGCGATCATTAGAGGTGTTTGCAGAGGCAAGAATCTCTTTTACTGTTGCTGAAACTAAAGATTAAGAATATTTTAAGTATAATACATTAGCTTGTAACATATTTGTGTGAAATTATGCGGCCAGGTGTGCTGTTATTTTACCAAACAATCAGTCCCAACATTATCTAGAGATCAACGTATTACATAGACTTTGGCTCTGTAGACTTACATGCGACCATCACACAACACTCCAGCACCCTAAAAGTTCTAGCTGCCTTTGCTCCTCTCGCATAATTCTGTTTGCGGCGTCACGTTTTCTTATGCGCCGTCACGCCGCTGGATCTATGTTTGTTAAAGTAAACTTTACTTATGATAATGCCATTTCCGAGGAATACGAACAAATCGCTGAGCGCGGGACGCAGACAATGTGGCGCATTCACGAGAGCGACGCGGCGCTGTTTTCTTTACGGCCCGCATGTAGTCGGCGACGTGAACAACGTTTTTCCATGCGTCTGACAGAGCCGACGTTTATTTTAAGCGCTCGCTGTATTTCAATCTCTCGCTCTGCTTTTTGCAATCAGTCTGTTTTTGGCCGCTACGACCGAAACCACATCGTTTCCACACCCACACACGGACCTCTTATTCTCTCTGAGAAAACACACGCAGAAGTAGTTCAATATATACATGCGCTTTAAACAGAGAGAGATCTCCGCAGGCCACTCCTGTTTGGATACAGGGCATTATGGGATAGCGATGGTTGCCGATCATTACCAGCGCGATGGATCCAAGCTAACGAATGGAGGAACGAATTTCTCACTCTGTCTGTCTTTCAATCGTGTGCTGCGTAGATGTGATTTCTGGACCGGTTTCGGCACATACAGACCCTTTTTGCTCATTGGCTGTGTTTAGCAAGCACACACTCTTGACGCGTTAGACTTCACCAGCCATTTCCCTCAAAGTACGGAATCTTTTCCGTTTGGCACGCACGAGTTTTCGATCAAGTCGCTACATGACATACTGTAAACCACGAGCAAGTTGTGTATCGTAACGCGAGGAGTGTAAACTGTTAGAGGAACTCTGCTGGGTGGCCCGAGTGGTGATGTGTAATCTGCAATAAATCCAGTCCGGGGGGGAACGTACATGAAAGGCAGAGGAGAACGATATCTCAACGGGCCATCTGTGGTTCTTTTCTTGTGGGCTGAGGGAACAGCATCAGGCAGGGCCTCCTTATGTCTCCACAGCACCCCTGAAAGAGGTGAGGAGAGACGCTGTGAGGAAGAACGAAGGCCCTGCTGAACACATGGATGTCTGTTTTCTATGGCAGCGTCCTAATCAAAACGTTCGCGTTAGAAGTGCGCAGAAGACGCCTCAAAATACTGTCTAGGCAGGCGGCTCACTAGGTTTGGAACAAGCACAACACGTTATGTTTAAACAGAAAACGGCACGTGACACAAGAAAACAACTGAATACAGTAAATGACACACAAGCCTGATGAAGCTTCTAAATATACACCAAAGCAAAATCTCTTTATTTTCATGTTCTTTTGTACAGACGTCTCTTCATCTTTTCCCACACTGATGGACGTAAGGCAGTATTTTGAGTGAATGTGAAAACAATGTATAATAAACGAAATGAAATGAACAACATCCAGCTTTGGGTTACAGTTGATATTCCACGTATGTTTCTTGATTAAATTAAAGGTCAAAGGGCGAGAATCCTCACTGACGGTGTTTGTGTGTACGGTGTAGAAACAGCATCATTATAAAAGACACTTTAGACCCGCCACCGGGCCGCGGACGGGTGACACTGACCTCTGACTCTCTCTTGTGAAAAAACCAGAAGAAATAAAACACACCGCACTAAAAACACGGACTTCAAACCGAACAGTTTTATCTTAACGTCACGGCTGACCCAGATATGTACAGTACAGGCACGCAGAACGTCTGTAACAGTCTGGAAATTGACTACATCACAACATACACAGATCTGAGTTACTGTAAAGATTATAAACGCCACAGAGGCGTCCGTTTCTAGTGCCTGATCAAAATGATCCATCTGGCGTTCGACTAGCTGGGAAAACAGGGCAGGCCTGGTTTTGGTTTGACCTCTTTTTGTGTCAATTAAGGTTTAAGGGTTTAAATATAAAGCAAACGTGATGCAAACAGTATATAAGGTCACGTGACCTGGCTTTGGTTGCCGTTGAGCGACAGGCAGGTTATTATTTGTGGCACTTTCTAGCGCGGGCTAGCTTCGTTTGGCACCGAAATCGCTCGGATGGAGAACGGAAAGACAGACATAAACTTGCCAAATCCTTCAGCGGATGTTTTATGTGGTTTCATGCTTTAAACAGTCTCAGTCCATCAAACTAAGTGGGGTAAGTAATGCATGAAAAATGCGAGCGTGTTGACGGACTGCTTAAGTAAATAATGAGAATTGAAGATGAGTTAATAAGTAAACAGTTTAATGGAGGATCTACTTAAGAGGCCATAAAAAAAACGGAGTGTGTTTAAATGTGAGATAAATTACCGTGGAAAACGAACGAGGGTTTGCGATGAGTGATACGGTTCATCTGACCGCAGCATGGAATTTATCTCCTGAGAAACGTACGAATGATTCGACCCTAAAATAACACCAGAGCGCAACCCAGGGTGCAATCGGGGTCACGGTTCTTGAGAGAAGGGTCTTGGCAACTGTCAGTTCACCGTCACAGAAGTTTCTCCAGCCCTCAGCAACAATCAAACATGTTTTTGTGATATAAAACATACAGTCTTCGACATCGCATCAGAATCACGCGCACCATCAAAGAGTGCAAAACAAGAACAAACAGTCCGCGAGGGGGGAAAAAAAATGCACCGATCGTAAGATGAGTTGGAATGGAAATCTAGAAAGATCAGAGAAGGCGGCAACAGTACATCAACCACATGGTAACAATTTTGAGAATCTTTGTTAACAGCTTTGATTTGACACAAAGTTCTCTCTTTCTACGCTGCAAGACAAATGTTAACCTTTAACTAGTTCTGACAGCCATTTTGTTCAGACGGATGTGTTCTCTCCCCAGAAGCTTGTGCAAAATATTCGAGTAAGTCGAGATTCAATCATCAACAGATATAAATACAGTTTTCTGTATATTCGTGTGTGCAGTGTATAAGAACAGGGCCGGTGTCTCTGACAGTCGTGTGAAGGTCTTGGTCCTCAGTACAAAGCAAAATAAGATTATATAAACGTTGTGGTGTCTTATATACACACTGAAGCATCCGTGCGATTCCACGACAAACTCAAGAGACCAGGATCAGTGGCGGCGCTGCTGATTAACGCTAGGAATTATGGGAAATACAGAATGACGTCATTGTTTTTTTGTCTGTTTTGAAGTTTTTAGGTAGACGGCATGATAAATGTCTGGCGGTTAAAGAGCCAGAATGAGAATTTAAAATCAAGACGACAAAATGTGAGTCTGAGGAAGTGAAATCCATCAGAGTAACGCGAAAATAAATGCACAGCCTGGCTCTCCCTCTCTCTCTCTCTCTCCGCAGACATGCGTCAGTGAATTTAATGAGGATGATAAATGTTCAAACTAGAAAATAAAGCAACATTTCACTCCCATTCACACTTAACCGCGTCCTGTGAGCAATGAGTGGGGGGGGGGGCAATATTGTGACAGGCTGTGACGCACGACCACTGTCACAAAATATACACCAAACACTTCGAGACTTTCTAAGAAGCTTGTACAGGATTGCACAGGGTGAAGGTAAAAAAACTCACCCCCTTTTTGACAGTCAAAAGTCACCCGGTTCAGACATCATAATGCATTATAAAAGTAGTCTTAGTACATTCATAACACCTAAATGCATCAAAATAAAAACATGCAAACCTCACTTCTGTTTTATAGTGCTCACACGTTTTAAAGGCAAAATGCATTAAAACATGACCAACACCAAATGTATAT
The DNA here is from genome assembly GCA_036877575.1 of Botia almorhae. Classification (NCBI taxonomy): domain Eukaryota; kingdom Metazoa; phylum Chordata; class Actinopteri; order Cypriniformes; family Botiidae; genus Botia; species Botia almorhae. The sequence goes on from JAZGTJ010000001.1 coordinate 15,594, forward strand.
AAAGTTAAAATACATTATAGCTCTTATGAAGCTATTGATTAAAGAGATGTATGACACTGTGGGCTATAAGGCATTATGAATATATATAAAAATACCATTACAATGCATTCTGATATATTCAATGCATACACTGAATTCTGGTTTCTCAAATGTTTACTGGGCACAGAGAGGTAGTGTAGACCTCCTTTAAACTCCTCCTAAAACACAAGGAGTGATCACACCAGGGGAGCCTCTAAACATACACCGCAATGCGAACCTGCAGGGGATTTCCGCACCTCCTGCGTGATTCGGTGCACCTATAACCCGCAATCACACATACCAGAGCTGCGAGAGACGCTCAATAACACATCGAGCGCCTCTCTAGAGCTCTGCGTTTCTCCGAGCTGCTCCTGCTTTTTGTTTTCTCACTGAACTCTCCTATCTGAGGCACGGACATGAGTTTGAAAGGCCGGCTCGTGTACTAAATAACATAAATCGCGAGAGGGTCAGTGGCGGCGTGTGCGCGCGCGACGCGTCTGTGTTTAGTCTAAGCGGAGAGGCTCCGCCGCGCCGCAGATAACCGAGTTCCATATTTCACGACGGCCAAAACTGCGTGTGTTTGTGTGCGGAACAGATAGTGGCAAGCGAGAGAGATGAAACGCAGGACGGGCTTCATCCATCAGCCGCCCGGTTTCCAGAGCCAAAAAGAGCTGCGCGTCACATTTATGTCCTCATAAGGAAGTCCATCAGCGGCAATTAGGAGCATAACGTCGTAAAATCCTTTACAGAGATGTAATGCATGTGACTGTGATCAAATCTGCGGTGCCAAGGGTGATAATGGCACGCGAATGGGCGGATTGTTGGCACGGAGACAAGGTGGCCGCGCGCTGCGGTGCGCCGAATTCACCTCCGATTGCTCTGTGCTTACGCACGCGTTTGGACAAAAACATGTTAGAAACATTTATTGGGTCGAATTTTCCCTGTAAGGACATAAGACGTTCTTTCACAACTCATTCTTATTAGCAAAACGCAACAACATATTTAAATCGTGTGTTTATATATCATCATCATCATCATAATAAAACAATAAAAAGTGTTTCATGATAAATGTAATAATAAAAATGTGTTTATATATATCATAATAATAATTGTTGTGGACTTTAATAAGACTCAAAGTTGAACATGGAAGAATAACGTCCAGATGCGAATTAACGTTAAACGGCGAAAAATAATCGTTGTAAAATAGGCTTGAGTTTCTTTTGTTGGGACACATGTCTCAGTAACTCACATACACTCACATACACTCTCTGACTCACAGAATGACACACAGTCTACACAAACAGAACAATCTGACGGAAGGCGAACATCATACCGCAGTCTTCCCGCGTGACGGGTGTATGGACACACAACTACTGTGTACGGACATGAGAAACGGCGAGAGAGACCGTCATGCTCACCTCGATCTCTCGCTGACTCTAAAGCTGTTTATCTTGTCTGTGACTCTTATCGTGTGAAGAGGAGTATGACTAACACAGCCCAGCAGGTCAGAGCCATAAACTAGACAGACATGAGCGAGGGAGGCATGAGAAGACAGAGAGAGAGAGAGGGGGGGGCAGAGGGCACGTTACACCCAGTGTCATCCGCAGGGGAAGTCGACTCTGGACTTTAAAGCAACGATGAAGCAACAGTGTTTATCAGGAGTTGAACGAGGTCGCTTCTTATCGCTCCCGTGGCCGGTCCAGAAACCGACACCTCGGGCCCGCGGACGAGACCCACATAACCATAAAGTAAAAGAGGATCCAGCTGATGGTGGTGCAAACGCAGGTGCAAACGCTTGAGGATGATGATGATATGAAGCCAGCATGGAGACTACAGGAACATGATGGTACATTAGAGAAGCTGGAGATCAAAGCCGGATCTCACCATGAGATCTCTGATAGGAACATCACAAAGCGAGAGCACAAAACAGCCATTCAAGCTGGATCTCAGAGAGAGTGAGAGACTTTAGAAGAAGATTTAAATCACGGCTTCTGATCCTTACCATCACACAGGGACTGAACGGTTTAATGTTCTGCCTGGAGGAGCTGCTGTCTACCATCTCTGAGAGCTTGCTGATGGAAAGAATGAGTGAAAGGTGACTGTTTTCCTACACCAGTAATGTGTGCCGGCCGTGCTCTGATGATCAGGCACTTCTCACGACATCTGGGTTGGTAATAACACTCTTTGCAGAACCAGCCTTCTCTCCTTAAAAAAAACACACACCTAACCAAACCTGCCACATGCGAAGACAAATGTTAGCAGCAATAAAACTACACGTTCCAAGGCAAATAAATTTCTCCCTCTCATTTTTAACAGACACGAACCAGGCTGTGGTTTCTGCGAAATACTCCTCGCTGGCGACAGGTGCACGGGGATAACGTTACCCATATTGTGCGTTTCATAACTTTTACGAAACAGACTTTGAAAGAAATCGGGCGGTAACCAAGTGGATAGTAAATTACCAGATGGTTGGGGGTTGCGGTAATCTAAACCGGCTACTGACTACGATAGTAAAAGTATGTTTAACTCCAGGAGTGTTCGCTGGCACAACCGGAGCATTAACCAGATCTCTGAGTGAAACCAGATGGTTCGAGAGCGCAGGATATTTGCCCTGCGCGAATGACCCATAATTTAACGTCAGTAACAAAACATCTATCAAAAAAAGAGAGCGAGAGAGAGAGAGAGAGAGAGAGAGAGGGAGGAAAAAATGTAAATTGCTTCAAAACTGTTTCAAAATTCTACATCTGCGGCTTTTAGAAGCCGTGGCAACAGAATACATCGAGATAAGGAATCTATTTCCTGACCCTCGTAGAGAGCCCCGCCTCCTGCAGAACAGAGAACAGGCTGCAACACAACGCAAAAGAACTTCAAATACTGAGCTTGTCACTTGTATCTCCTGTGGTTTCATCTTCCCAGGGTGCTTTGTGTTTATATAAGTCATGGAGTGAAGTGTAAACAGGATTCTGAGGGTGCAGAGAGGAAGGGTCGTGGCAGAAGAAAAGCCCCGCCTCTCTCGCACCCGAGGCCTGTTCAAGCGTGCGCTTCACTTCCACGAGCTGTCCGTCTTTCCTGTGCGTGTTCCTTGAATCGTGCATGTGGGTGCGGGCGAGAAAGTTTGTGTTTTTGGCGCTGGCATCCGTGAAATGAAAGAGAATCCGTCAGGAAGAGGGAGCGGCGCGGTGAGGTCAGCACGACTCCTCCAGAGCGTTGACTACCTGCTCCAGGATGTCGGGACAGTGGTCTGCGATCTGCTGCAGGACGGAGTTTGCGTATTCCTGCAGTTCTGCGCTCTCTCTCTCGCATTGCTCCAGCTCAGACTCCAGCTGCGGAACGAGAGACAGAAAGTGTGTTGGTTTAGATCACATGTGTACGTGGATTCTTTACTGCTGTGCATGTCACACACTTTTGTGCAGCGCAACTTACAGTGCAATTAAAATATAATTCAAGCTGCAATCTGTAACCTTACATGTTAGAAATGAACAAATATCAGTTATCGAGCAAGTACATCACTGATCAGAATTCAACATCATCTCTTTATAATGATTTATCATTTGAACAGTTGGGTCAGATTTCCTGGGAAATGTCAGTTTGGCAGTATTTGACTTGCATGCATGCATAATGAAAAGCATGTCAAGTAATCTGCGATTTAATGTTTCAAACAGAGCGACAGAGAGGCAAAATGTACAAATTGTAGCTTGAATTATATAATATAAATGTATAACATAAAACAAATAATACATAACACAAACACACACACATAGGTAGAGCAATTTAAACATCTTTTTAAAAAGTTATTATCAGAGATGATTAATGCACTAAACTGCTACATTACCTTACAACCTTATAACTGACTGAACAGACTCAAAGCCTTCTTACGATCCTTTTACAATCTGAACGTGTCTATCAAACACTATGAAAGCAGAGAAGTGACTCAAAAGATTTATTTTATCAACACACAAAAAAAATCTGTGTGTGATGTCACAGACATGTCAGCTCTCTCACCTCTTCCCTCTCTCTCCTGTCCCTACAGGACCGCCGAAAACAAATCGCCTCCGCCGCGCACTTTTTTAAAGACAAAAATTCGACACTTTGACTTTGCCCGGTTTAATTTTCCGCTCATTAAAAGAAGCTAAAGAGGTGATTTAACATTTTACAGCACCTCCGTCTAATGATAATCACAGGTGCGGTTATCCTTAATGCTCAAATCCTTTTTCCAAATAATTTCCGTCGAGGTTTGGCTGTGGGTCGCGGAGAAAGGAGAGGAGAGGGGGATTCCCGGGTGCTGGTGATGCCAACACAGCAGAAAATGTGCCAGAGCAGGTGCCTCTGAACTAACCAAAACACGGATGAAAATGTGGGCAGCACACAGGCTACGATTATTTACTTTTACATGCTTTAAAACGCCATAAATGTGCACATAAATGTGTGAGAGAAAGTGAGACAGAGAAAGAGAGAGAGGCAGGAAGAGGGAAAAGACTGATAAAGGTGAATGAAAAAGAAGAGGTGAATGGAAAACCTACAGCGGAACTGGAGCGGAGTCGGTACAGAACGCTTTGACCGGATGTTGCTTGTTCCAGTCTGCGCGTCGCTTGGCAACAGGCTGTGCTAATATTCTGTACAACTGCACTCTGGCTTTGGTGCGATTGTTTAATTATCTGCTACATGACTCAAATGTCACACACGCACTCAGAATAAGTCTGTACTACACCCCGAGTGTGGTCTCCGGCCCTCCAGGTCCCCATCACTGGCCCTATTTAGACCATTAGCGTTTCATTTTAAAACATTTTTCAGATTTGCCCTCAGAAAGCGGAGGTTTCACACATCCCACAAACGTTATTTTCTTTGGCTCCGCGGGCGTATGAGCGCCAACTTTAACAAGGCTAATGATTAAGACATCTGTAACAATAACTGTAAGTAATATTCGTACATCATAAAATATGTTTCGCTTTCATGTGTGTTTTTGTGTGAGCTCGGATCCTGCAGCTATTTCATAATTAATGAAACGAAACATGTCACGGCGGGTCACACGGGGTCAGGGAGAGCGATCCGTCAGACGGGGTGTTTGTACATCTGTGAGGAAAACACATCCGATTTGCCCGGGGAAAACAAAGCCCCGCCCCTTCCGGGAGCAACACAGCTCGTCCCAGCGCTACGCTGGGCTCTCTCTGCTCTGAGGGGGGGGTTCAAGTGAAAGGTGACGGATATGCCCAGGAAAACCTCTCAGGGCCTCCGAGCCAGGAGTGAGCGAAAGGGGCGGGCCCAATCCTGGATAACAGACCTAGCCTGTATTTAATTGGACATAACCCTGAGCATTGACACTCATGACAAAAAGAGTGTTATGTAAGACGCTAAACGTGAACCGTGAAGGGGTTAATTTTGGTTCCAAAGGAAACAGTAAGACACAGACACATGTAGGGGAATAATGTACAGGCATTATCACAAAATAAACATCCACAGCGCCCCGATGACAAGAGGAAGGGCGTATTATCACCCTAAAGAGGTTTATTTTGCAATAATGACTGTAGGCCTGTACATTATTCCATGTATTAAATGGCTACTTACCAAATGAGTAAATAAATAAATGTGATGTATTGATTTGAGTTGAAAGAGAGGACAGGGAAGTAATGAACCTAGCTTAGTGCGGGAGAGCGCCTGCCAGAAACTACAGTCAATTCTCAAGTTTACCAGTTTTTAAACTTAACTAAACATAGAAATAAACTAAACAAAAATCCCTCGATTCTGACCCATTAAAATCAAGTATTCTGTGAAGCTACCACATACAGTTGTGAGAGGGTGGCCCCGTCGAATCAACAAATCAGTTGTTACGATAATAATTTTTTGGGAAAGTTGTCAGACAGCCGTCGTCCTGTTGTGAACCTCTCACTGTTTGTAATGTAGCATTATTATTAATTATAACGGGAGTGATTTAATTGTGTTCAGTTGTAATGTTAACACTGTACCCATGTTCAGATGGATATGTATGGTTACAGCAAAGTAAAGTCCTTCTAAAAACTGTATGGAACTAATACCTGAGAAAACACACAAACACACACAGACACACACAGACACACAGACACACAGACACACAGACACACAGACACACACACACACACACACACACACACACACACTGAAGAAGCAGCTCCTCTGTGTGACCAAACCATGCCAAGGTCATGGCTGTTACTTCTTGCTTTATGACTGTGTGTTTAACAGAAATCCACAAAAACCACATCTTTACAGAGCTGTAAAGATAACATTTAAAAGCCATCGAGGAGAAGATGAGAGAAAGAAATGAGAGGACATGAGAGAGAAGTACATTAAGGACTGTTATCTTTGTAGATTGTTATCAACTGTTATTGTGTGTTTACGGGCAGTCGCTCGCTTTGTCTTGATAAACTGCAGCTACACAAATGAAAGAAGAACAAACACAGCAGTGAGTCATTACAGAATCCCAATGTCACACACACACACATACACACACACATACAGTGACCATCACACAAACAAACACACTGACCATCACATACACACAATGACCATCACACACACACACACACACACACACATACATACAGTGACCATCACACAAACAAACACACTGACCATCACATACACACACTGACCATCACACACACACACACACACACATCGAGTACATCAGTGTCTCAGCTGTGCTCACAAAATGTTGTACCAGCCATGAAACCATTTTTTCGCATATTTTTAAAAGCTTCAGATTTTAATCCGTTGACAAATGGATTGTGATGCTGCTTTTACCTCACAAAAAGTCACAAAAGCGTATTTACTCACTACAGCTCATTTTTACCGCCGTTGGAAGCGTCGTTTGCACGTGTTCCTTTTGGATTGTCTGTAAGTCACTCTCGCGCTCGTCTTTCTGCTTCATGTGGAGGCGCTGAGGCCGATGACTCAGACAGGATGTCTCTCATCAATAAATGCTGTTGTTGCACATTTGCGCCCGGAGTGGCACATGGAGATCAAACAGTGGGACTCAAACTTCTCAAACAAACCCTCCAAGCAAATCCGCTCTCCACATCGGCCTGGATGACACACTCTCATCTCCGCAACACACTGTATACTCGTCTGGCTGGCTCTCGTCCACCCTGACTCTCCAGTGGGGTCTGATCCACGGCCTTCACACACCTTTTCACAGAACACTCGAGGAGTTGAGTATTACAAAAGCCTGCAGCTGATTGGCCCTGTAGCGGGGTCGCTCAGTCAAAGACATAAAAATGGCAGCCAGGGGTGGCCCAGTCCTTGGCTTTCTCTAGAGCAGCTTTTCATCAAAGAGCAAGAGAAGGCGTGAAGAGAGAACGGTTTCTGCTAAAGCTATCAAGACCCTATTCAATAAATCTGCATAACGACAAAAAACAGCCTTTCTTCCTAAATGTGACGCTGTTACAGTATTTAGAGAGAAAACAACGATCCCTTAAGCAGAAAAGTGTGTTCTTTTATCAAGGGACCATATTTAAAGGTCCTCATTGTTTATAATCCATATCATCTGCTCATTTTAAGAAAATTTTCCAAAAACCTTCACACCGTCCGTCTCCTCCGCCCAAACAAATTGAGATGAGGTCACCCGAACCCCTGTTCACACTCTAGAAGGTTGTTCTACCCGCACTTCAGATGCTAGTATCTGCTTGCGGTTGGGTGGCTACGCTACAAGCTCATGCTATCTCTAAAATCTGGTTTGTCTGGAAGACGAAATCCTTCCCTATTCTTTTTGGTCTCTCTTTGTTACTCTCGTCTTGTCTATCACTCCCAACGTTTCTATAGCAGAAACACACACACACACACACACACACACACACATATCTCTAAAAATGGCCTCTTTGGATCGTGCTCAGATTATGACGAGCAGTTTCCCCACTTCCTCCTTGTTAGAGCAAAAACCTCTGCGGTTTTGCTAAGAGCCACTTAACGTGGGATCTCTCTCTGCCTCTCGTGTTTGTCTTTCCCTCTCTTATCCTCTTACTGTACTTAAAACACAAAAAAACAATCCTAGACGTTCTGTACATTATCCTCCATCTCCCCTTTCATTTTGGCCCTTGTTTTTTAATCTAAGCATTCTAATACGACTAGCCTTGGTGCCTTTAGCCACGTGCCGTAAACCGAACCAATCAGAGCCCTGGTGGCAGAGGAGGCGTGGCTATCTATATAAAGCGACTCTATGGCGACCACATCTGATTAGAACTGCCCTCCGCCAAAGCTGCGGCCGGATCTGTGTACCCCATCAGTCAAGTCTAATTGAGTTTTCGGAGGGAACGTGGACACACGAGTCGCACCCTTGACCGCAAGTCTGAGTGAGGTTAAACCATTTTAGCGGAGAGGGGGGTTTGATCACAGGGGCACGACTACGACGTATGTGGTCAAGTCGGTGAAGCTGGGGACGGACGCAATCAGAATAAAAACCCTGAAATAAACTCCAATGTTCACACACAACATGATGAAAGGCCCGGTTCTGATTTTGCGATGCTTAGATTTTTTTTGTTGTTGTCGTTTTTTTTCACTTTAATGACTCAAACTGCCACAGGACCTTCAGAACGCACAGGGATAAATTACAACCACATTCCTTCAGCGACTCTGGGCAGAACAAACTTCTAGTTGCTCCTAATGATCATGGCTAGACTGTTGCGAATCGCCGCTTGCTAACACACACCAAGCACTGTGAAATTTTACTGCCGCATGAGACGATAAACACACTGATTGCCGGGCTGCCATGGCAACAAATCTTAATAGAACAGGCCCTGCCCTAAACAAAACTTCCCGGCGGTTAGCATAGACGCACTCGGCCTTTAAAAGAGCCCAACAGGCTATTAAATATTGGTGGAAAATAACCCAGTTTCAACACAGAGTTTCATAAAACCCTTCTCAGTTCTTAATAACCTTTATTAATCTGACAGGCCCTGAATGAGCTGTTAGGATCATAATAGAGTTGCTTATTGGCATCGGCCGCGAGCACAAGAGGAAGCAGGAGTCGGATCCATCAGGGTATCTTCTGCCCAGCCAAAGTTCAATGTGAAACAGATGCCATGACGGTGAATGGTGTGGATTTTGTCACAAATAAAGCCATCAGAGGAACAGCGCCACAGACTGACGCATGATTCGTATGCTGGCCGATAAAGCGACAAACAAAAGAAAAGATTCGTCTGTATTAATATTTGGGATTAATAAACAAACATATGATATATTTTAGTGCTGTCAGTGAATTAAAATTTTTCATTACTTAATCAAGATATGACAAATAGAACAAATGACCTAATTAAAAACGAAATACTTAAAAAAAAAATGAAAATTTCGTGAGAAAATCTCTTATTGCAAAATTCACATACGAGTCTGGGGAACTATTAACTGCTTTAATTTATGTACTATGTTATTGGTTTATGAAATAGAAATCACAAAGAATTAAGATGTTAAACTGGCAGCCCCAAAAACACGGCTTATTTCTATATATAAAAACGTACGGAATTGAAACGGAACGGTTACGACTGGTTATGTGGTATGTCAGTTCAGCTGGTGTAGTAGTCGTGGTTCTGTGGCTGATGTAACCCAAACCAGCGGCGAACTCTGATTCGTCAGGGCGCGAAACTCACAATAAACCTGCTGAAGTATTCTGCTGTTTGCCTTGGCGGCTTCCAGCTGAATCTCGCTCATGGTTTCATCATTTGGAGGTTTTATTTCATATACTGTGGAATGGGCTGGACACAAGTGCTTGCTCCAGAACTGGTGTTTTCACACTGCTGGTTGGGAAATAAAGCAGCAAACCCTGGAACAGAAAAATATGGGGGCACAAAGAGCTCGTCTCGCATCGCTTTGAAGACGGGGCTGTTCTTTCCCTTGCTCTGGATGTTTAGGGGTCGCTTAAAAAGTTTTGTTGGTTTAGCCGGCTTTTCAGCACCCGCTCAGGGTTAGCACTTGCCGAAACGAGGAATTACAAAAACAGCATTTTGACAGAGAAATCTAAAGACAAAAAGACAAAAGCAACAAATGTGTGCAAACACTTCCTGTTCAAACCCAGAGAGTGCTGACCTGTGCCAAACATCACATAATGCTGCTAGGGTGGTTACCAGGGTGTTGCTATGCAGTTGCTAAGCTATTCAGATTTCTGAGTAATAGGATACACGATTTGAGATCCATAGCACAAACTATATGAGGTGAGGCACTTATAACTTTAATACTTAATATTTAATGCTTTTTCCCCCTTTATCAACATGCAGTAACATACAGATTTTGTCATCATAAAATCAGAGATCCTGCCCTTGATTTGGTGTACATGTTTATATATCATACCTCACCATCAGATCACCTAAAATCCTAACGGCAGGTGTAACCAGGGTTTTAGTATCCCAGCTATCAAAAATCAATAAGCGATTAGACGATGACGCCTCTGTGTCTCATTTCCAGCCACTGTGATGTGTTTACTTAAGGCAGTGTTTGTTCACAGACGACATTTAATGTTTCTGCTAGATCAGACTGTCTGGCCGCGCTCACACACCTCGATGACTCCTACATGACTACTGGTGTTACTGATACACTGCATCACAGGAAAATGATGTCAGACAGAAAAGGAAAAGAGAGAGAGGGAGAGAGACTGAAGCTCATAATTTAAAGGCCCCTTACAGCAGACATTTGCCCCGGCTCCATGTAGTTTTATTATTAATCGTAGCCGTGCGGGTTGTGGGCATGTTCCACTGTGTTTACCCCCATTTCCTGCCTGTTTAAATTACCCTGCACTTACGCAGGCCTGGATTCATGGCCCTGTCAGCCTGCAGCCTGCCCCAGCGGGTACAGACACACTACAGTCGCCAGCACAGAGCATCGGGAGCTGATCTAGGACCAGTTCCTGCTGCTCTTCTGCGATACGCTTCCCCAAAGAGCCCACAAAGGAACTGATCCCAGGTCTGGGAGGTTTGATTATTAGATTTTTTTTACATTCAAAATATGTTTTAGTGACTGTTGTAATTAGGGTGCTGTGCTTACACAGTCTGCAGTGTCAAATCCACTCGGAACGTGCTGGAAATGAAAATATGTAGTTTAGCAGATGTTTGTTTTCTAACACGCGGACGCAGACAGCCGACGTGCCAGTTGGAAGGGAAAAGCGTGTGAACTACGAACAAAGGTGCGCTGAGAACGAAGGAGGGAGAAAACGGAAGAAAACAAAGAATGGAAGACTCAAGACCCAACAGATTATTTGTGCTCCGGCCTCGAGGTCATTAATAATCCATCTTCTCTAGTTCATGTTTTATTCAGAGTGACCCGTAAAACACACGACTCTCCCCTATTTATACAGCTGCCTCTGTGCTGCCAGATCACAGCCAGATGACTTTGGCCAAGGGCAGTACAGAACTGGGCTTCTCTCCTGCACAACTGTAAACTTTACATACTGATCTTAGATCAGCGCTCTCTAAAGTAAACAGCAGACTCGAGCGCTATGGGAGAGGAGGTGAAAACCGGCCACAGAATATAACTGACAGCAACTTTCTTCAAACAATAACTGATCATCATAGACACAGCTGTGATGCAGGAGGACGTACGGTATTCAAGAGTATCATGTATAGATATACATGGAGGATATGCATGCAGTAATCATTATATACCGACCATATATGTACCATACTGGTACTATATGGTACTATAGCAGTACAATAGTACAGCACATGTGCAGCGGTACCTTTTTTAGTACTCTCTGTGCACCCACAAATCTGTGGAATGCATTTAAACACAACAAAATCAAAGTGCTGTTTGTGTTAAACAAAGCTAACAGTAGCTAAATCAAATAAGATAAAACACTTCACAAACCAACATGAAATAAGCAGATGAGGTGTATAACTGTGAACAATAAACGTTCAATTTCCTGATTCACTTTTTCAGAGTACCGTGTATGTGTGTGTCTGAAATCACTTAAGTTAAACTACAAAAGCCCTATTTAGATGCACGACACACAATTGTTCCCGAAAACGCTCATTCTTCTTTTAAACGGAGTGCCGGTTATATATGAGAGTTTGACTCAGCGCCGTCTTAATCACCTTACTGCATTCCAGAGATACAGTAACATCCTGTAAACAGCTCAGAGCAAATAAAACAACAGTACGCTATAAACAGAGAAAAAAACCAGGCTGGAAAGACGAGCAATAAAACAAGCACTGGCCACAACAAAAGACAAGCTGGCAGCGAGGACCAATGGCGCGGTCTGGTGTCGGCGCTTAAGAAACATATGAGTGTAAAGCCACAAGTGTATGTGTGTGTTAGGGCTCTTGTATATTTGCGTTTTTTGTGTCCTGATGGCTCTTTATACTAGTGATGTGTTTTGTGGGTTGGGGTTGTGCAATCCTTGATTTTTCTGTTTGTGTTAGTCAGTAATTTTGTTTGAATGTATGGCCGTGTGGAACTCAACATCGGAGCCCAAGAAATGTTAAGAAACAGGCATCAAACAAAAAAGAAAGACACAAGAGAAGAGGAACGAGAGCAATTACGAGATAAATAAAGCGAGTTAAGACAAAGGACACCAGTTTCTATGTGCTACAAACCCTACACAAAGAAAACCAGGGTCAAACCTACAGCACTACTCTACAGTACACAGCTCAGCGCCAGCTAGGAGTGCCAAGCAGTTTAAAGGAATCTCATAAAAACTGTTAATTAGAAAATCAATGTTGGGCATCAAAAGAAGGGCAGGGAGCTGAAACGCTGCGGAGCCGCTGTAAATAACAGAGAATTTTGTGAATGTGAGAGGCTTGTCATTAGAAGGGGACTGGGCACGGCGGACACCAACCACAATATGCTTTGAGCTTGATGGCCATTCAACTAGCGAATAATAACTTGGTTTACAAGAATTATGATCCCTCCCAAATCAAACCACTTGAGGGTCTATGAAGACGCACATGTGCCATCAAAAGACACCACAAGTAAATTCATGTGGACGTTACGAACATGAATGCACTGAGCAGAACATGCTAAATAAGCTAATAATGAGTCCAGGCTTTTCTCGTCAACTGGAGCCTGTCACACCCAACAAACACGCCCGGACTGGCATCTTTCAGAGCTGAGGAGATCTAAACGGAACAAATTCAGCTCAGAGAGAACGCTAATGTAAAGTGCTACACTCTCAACACCAAAAAAAACACGAGAGGTTAAAGAAGACATCAATCAAACGCAAGCAGCTCTTCCAGCTCACCATCTGCAAGTGATTCCACCATCAGAGAGCGAGCTGAAGTGTCTTCAAGCAGATTGTGTCTTACATGCAGGACATGGAACAGAAAAATGAACGGCACTCTGTACATGTGGAAGCCATATGGATCTCCCATGTTAAATATCTGCCAGCTATTTGGAGATTCGGAGGGGAAAACATATTTCAGATATATGTGTAAACGTTCCAGAGGAGAAACCCAAACGATGAAACCTGAAATGTTCATAATTTCTCCCTTAATAGGTCTAACTTTAAATAACTACATTGGCCAGGACGAACGCAAACTGCCAACTTGTCTACAGAGTGAAGCTGCCGTGCACATTCCCCGCAACAATTCCTGTGCTTCCCACTCTGGGAAAACCGTACATGATGAGGATGATGTCATTAAAGGGGGACACATTTCTCTGAGAACCCAATTCGAGTCAGAAACCTGGCACAGAGATCCAGAAGTTTCTATCGCCCCACCACGACCGCGCTGCTTCTCTAAACACTGTCATCCAGGGTTTGGACAAGATAAACACTGGATCGTTGACCTCAGAGAAGGTCCGGGAGGAAAAACATCTTGGAGGAGTCACGGCACGCTCACCCAGCCGGGCTTGTCTCCGTCTCATCATTATTCTGCTAACCACACCAGAATAAGTGCTACAAAATAACGTATTACAGAAGTCTGATTACGGCAATCATTCAGATACAAACGCAATAATTTTACTATAAAAGAACGCACGTTTTCAAAGGCTACAGGGTGTCACGTTTGTGTTTAAAGAACAATCGTTAACGTGATTTCATATTAATCACAATATTGTACTTGTATTTCAGAAAAGTAACTAGTAATCTGTAGTGGATTACTTTAAGTAACTACCCCGGGCTGCTCGGAGGCAGGAAATCTTTTTGAGAGCTACAAATAAATGTCCAGACATCTCCCTGCTTCGTTTTACACTAGGGCCCTCGCAAAGTGCCAATTTTTGGAACAAAGTTTACTCGCGGCGAACTAAAAATCCTAAACATTATTTGTTCACGAGCCAAAGGCTTGTCATCAGGCAGGCCGCGTAAAAAAACGGCATTTCAATAACGTCGGAGCGAGCCAAAAATCTGCCAGGCAGACAGTTCCCTGTACAGTAACACACATGAGCATTGTATGAGCCCTGGCACCCACACACCAGATCACTCGACTCCCCCCTTGAGAAATAGGGCCGATTTACAGCGAGTATAATGTACACGCAGACGTCCAGACGATTTATTTTTCTGATGTTACAAAAAGCATCAGGAATTGATGCCGGGCTGGGACGCACCGACTGGGGGACTAAATCCAGTGTCCGTTTGCAGACAATTTACTGTGACGGTAGGTATGGAAATGGGTTCAAAGCAAAACTGTGAAAGCGGATCCACGCATGCATTTATTACAGAGAGGAGATCATTCATCACCGGGAGACCACTGCCTCCTTAAACGCTCCTCTCTTTCTGCCTCCAAACGCTGACACTCCTTTTCATAATGCCACTGCAGTTTCACCTCACCCCCCTTCTCCGCTCTTGGCTCTCCCCGGCCTTTTAAGAGAGCCTTTGGGTAGCTTTCTGGTTTTCTTTTGTTAAAGTAAGAGTAAATGACGCTAATAAAACACAATATATTGGACTATTTATTTTCTGAAGGAACACATTCCACGCTGTAAAGAGAACTAATGGCATTTATGCAGAGTGAGAGTGATTCAAAAAAAGCCAATAGGAGATTTATGGACAGCGAGTGCTCTCGTCAGCTAGGCCTCGTGTGGGCCAGCGCAGATGGCTCCAATAATCAATGGGTGACAATTCCAAGCAGCCGAGAAACCTTACAGTACCTCGTGCACACCATAAGACACACAGGCCAAACTCTCGTGCTTTATGTGCTAAGTGGAGCTGTGAAAAAACACAGTTAATTGAAAAGTCTTTTCAGAGTGGTGCCACTGAATAAGGAACAGTGCCACTGGAGGGACACTGGACAAATTGATTGGTTACTATAATCAGAATTTTTTTTACTACCTAAAAAAAAACGTTTAAAAATTAAAATTAAAAAACACTTTCATGACCCCAAAAAACCATGATCTTAATATCACTTAATAAATTAAAAAATAAATGAAATAATTAAACAATTAAAACTGAAAAATAAAATGGTTAAAAAATCAATAGAAATTAAAACTAAATTAAAAATCAGACGCATAATAGTCTAGAATGTGAAGCAGGAAGAAAGAAACGTCCACAGTGACCTCACACTCCCTCACCTGTTCTGCGCTCATCTTCTGAAGCTCCTCCTCCCAGGTGTCCTGTTGGGTGTGGTTATAGGCAGTGGGCGGGGCCAGGTCCTGCAGGATGTGGGGGTCTCTCTCGTGGCACAGGGCAGTAAGGTGGCCAATGTACAGCTTCAGCTTACTACGGTTCTGATTGAGGTCTTTGAGAGGGGGGATAATCTGTCCAAAACACAGGAATGAGGAAATGAGTTAAAGATAAAGAGCAATTTTAACCTCAGTTTTCCCAGACATTCACAATTCAGACATCTGAATGTGCGCCAGCAAGACACAGGACGGGTAAGCAGACGCATGCTAAAATGAGTCATACGACACGTTTAGCGAGCCAGAACGCAGTTAAAATTTTGCACTGTCACATCTGATTGTTTTAAGAAATGATTTTCAGGGAAAAACAGCATTACTCAGTGAAACGTTGCGAATGATTAAGAGTGATGAAACACAGCTGAAACATGCAACACAGAAAGCAGTGACATAATACAAATGCATCTGAGCTTTGTTACATTCCCCATCCAGAAACACAGACACAATCTCCGTTACCTGGAAAGCTGCGGACAGATGCCCGCTCTCTACAAAACATCTCTATACACACGGCAGACACACGCGCAGCTATTTCAAATCCATCCAAATAATGCACTCACTTCCTATGTGCTTCCTGCTGCATTTTCTGCTCACCGCAGAGACGGGTGCTGACTTCCCATAAGGCTTTTAGTCTACTGCGCTATGCATCTAACACATCTGATCTCAAATCAGTCTGAGAAAGTGATCCTCAATGAAACATGCATGTCAAAAGATCTGAAGAATTCCATGGAATAGCATTAGGTGGGGTCAAAGGAATAATGGAATAAAGAGCAGTAGACACAATGAGCTAAACAGCCTATAAGCAAAATATTGAATAAACAGAGAGTGGAGGGCGTTCCAATTCCACAGAAATCTGATCTTTGATTAAATTCAGGTTAGACCACTAGTAAGTCATTAGGATAGCAGATGGCAGATACAACTATTGGGAATACATAGCAGAATGAATAAAACAAGGGCTGTCTTATGACATGTCACTCTTTTAATGGATCAAGGTGATACATAAACTCAAGTTGGGCCGTTAGGGCTCACCCACGATTTCTGACAGCAGAAGAGATGGATGATGGTTTTGACACTCTACAATTCAACGAGAGATAGTAGAAGATCAATTGAAAACTTTCCCCTATAAATATTCCCTCAAACAGGGCCGAGAACAGAGCTGGGCTTTGGGAGTTCTGGATACGCTCCTCATCGCTCAATAACAGAAAGCAAATACAGTTACCTGATTGTCAAAGAGCAGGAAAGGGAAGGCGAGGTTAGAAAGAAGGAGTGAGTGTTGAGAGAGATGCAAGAAAAGAGAAACGCAGCGTCTGGTTTCGTCCGAAGCGCATTTGTGTCCCCACACTTTATTAATTCTTATTAACCCCATCTGTATCCTTTCCAGGGCTGAATGTTATTCTGTTTTTGTTGGCCTGCCGGAGGCCACGAAACCTCTCCTGGGTGGATCCTGGCCGATCAAACAAAACTGTGAAGGAACAAGATGGAGGAAGGTTACTACGAGGGAGGCCATGAAACCAAGAGAGGAGCACAAGAGCGAGAGAACGAGAGATAGAATGAAAGAGGTGAGGAACAAAAGAATGTCTGAGGAGGGCAGTTGCCCCCCTCCCCATTTCTGGAACCAATTAGATGGTGCAAACTGTGTCTATGCATAGAACCAGAGCGGGAGACGCTCGCAGACCTACATCATGTTCCCGCTGGTCTAGGGTTTAGGTCTGCTCTGTTTGTGAGAATACAAAGTCTACAAAGTTTAATCTGCACTAAAGCAGGACTGGATGCCAAAATCCGAACCCTGAAACTTGCCTAGAGGCAAATGAATAATAATGCAAGAATTCATCAGTTTAATTAGCAGCCACGCATGAGGCTGACGTGACACACGATAGATCAATAACACAGCCTCTTGCATCTTACTCGTATTCAAAACAGCTGCAAGTGCGATACCTCCTCCAGCATCTCCATCAGCTCTTGTATCTCAGCCAAGCCGTGTCGCCGGAGGATATTTGGGGCTGAAAGCCACAGTAGGAGGGACGAGGCTTTAAAAAGGCGGTCTGATAGAAGCCCTCCAAACCACTGTGACAAAATTGCCCTTTTTACACAGGCCGGGGTGGGTATGTTAAAAAAAAACAGCAGAGTTAAAATAAGCCCAGACTCAGCCATGGTGCACACACACACACACACACATACTTACTACATACTACATGCTGTGGCTACATACTTGCCACATGCGTGGTTGACTGAAGGTATGCACTGCGCTAGTAAAGCCCTATAGTGGACCGAAAAATGAGAGAATTTGACATTTGTTCTCTCCTGCTGCTTCTTTTCCTCCCTGTTTGCTTGCAGAGAGGATGAATGGATGCCAGTTCTCATCCGAATATAAATGTGGTACCATCCCTATCTCTCATCTCCAAGTCAACACCTTTCCAGTGATGATCTCTTCGGTGACATGGCATCACAAAACCTCAACTGAAGTCCTCTGTCATCCCCTTTAATCAGATTTAAACAGAAACGTTTTCGAGTGGTTGTGACCAGGCTTTTGAAGATAGTCACAGCTAGCCTAGCGCTAGTAACATCAGTCCTGCAGTGGCTGCTGATGTTTTTCATCAGCTGAGTGCCGTCAAAACTGCTCTGCTTGTGCCATGCTGCCGCTTCACTTTCAAAGAGTCCTGTGGTAGACTGGAATCATAAATAATGCAAACCATAACAAAAGCAAATCTCATGCCCAGGTGACAGATTTACAATGGGGAATTTTCCACTCGAGGCGTCATTTGCTGTTTTTAGGTTTGGACACACACAACGGATACCCGTTTACCCGAAGTGAGTTAAACGCTGCCGTGTGGGTATGAATGTGTCTGCGGTTACCCATCATGCATTGCATGATGTCTTGGAAAAAAATCTTTATTTTAATACGCTCCTTTTTTGCAGAAATCTAAATGAGAGCTGTGTGGGTACAACAACAACTGTCAGAGCTCAGGGTGAAGGTGGAAAAGATTTATATGATGAAAGAAAATGTTTACATGTTTTTACTGGGAAAAAATACAGGAGAAGTAATTTAATAATGCAGAATGTTGTGAAAATACATCAATTAAATGTAACAACTTAGTGTGGGCACACAACAGTACTTGAGGAGACAAAATGATAAGAATCCTGCTAGAACTTTCCACAATCAGAAAGCTCAAAAGAGGCCGAGAGATCTGGTAAACAAAATCACCTCAGCACATCACCTTCTTGAACCTCACACTCGTGTTCCCGCCTAAAGTCTACAGCCCATCCGCCCTCCTTCATTACGCCCCTCTGAAAGGACCTGTCCTCGCCAGATGCTGAAGTGTGTTGCATACCTATTCCTACCTGGTCCTGTCATACCACCAGAACCCCTCCTTCTTCAGAAGAGGGAAAGAAAAGTCAAACCCCTCAACAATAAGCATTTTTCAATGAGCACTCTTACATTTTCCCTTTCATTTATCACCTATCAGCTCATCGGGTGCCATTTGATACCCACACTGAGAGGCTGGAGTCTGGATCAATGCTGTCAGTCAGGCGGTCCATCAGAGACCAGCCACTGGCTCCTTCCTCAAAGAGGCCCAGAGAGAGGCCCTGAGGTACAGGAAGCCCCTGACGCAGCCTTGAAGCCCAGCTCGGAACCACTTGGTACAATTAGGTAGAGGATCTGAGGTTTGCGAGCCCTTCCAACAGTAGCCGGGCCACTGTGCACGTCTCTTCCCGTGGCTGAGAGCTTTATTGGCCTATCCTCTTTCAGCCTCGCCGCACTGTGCGTCCGTGAGTGTTAGAGGATACAGATAAGGAGGGACTGCAAAGCTTCAAACCTGCAGGATGCTGTCAAAGCCAGTGGGTTTGCTCTCGCAAAGCGCTTTTCAAGAAAGAGACAAATCACCCCCACTCTGAAAAAAACACTAACATGGAAAAATAAGGACTGTCAAATAAAGCATAAGACGACACGCACACATACCTCCCTAAAAGCACATGTACAGGAACATATGTAATCTGAGCGCAGAGAGCAGATCCAGTCAGCAGATTAACAGCAGGTGAGTCAGTATCATTCCATACTGTCATTTTATAACAGACTGACTGTGTTACCTCTCTCCACAACTCGCAATATCTTTCGCTAGACCCCCACACACACATGCACACCACACCCTCTGACACACACATTAAAACACACTGAAACACAAACATAGACACTCACACACACATTATAATGCTCTCACACAAAAACATACAGTTGCACAGACAGACAAACGCCCACAGACACACACAAACAGACATTGAAACACACAGAATCGCACATATGCACAGACAGACATTCACACACCGACAGACACTAAACACACAGAAATGAACACAGACACACACGTCACATTTTCTCGCTTTTTACCGCACTAAATGCATTTCTCTCTGCTCATGCTTTAGCATTTCAAAATTAAGCACATTGGCGCTCATGTTTTAAGAGACGCGAGATTTATGCGCTCTGCGGCTGCAGCTTTTTTATGAACTCAGAGCCTCGTCACCTATTTACGCAGATTTTTATATAAATGCCATTAGATTTACACAGCTGGGGGGGTTTATGACTGTTGACTTACATGCCAAAACTCTCCGTCAGTCACTGGCTAATAGAATAAGCAGGTTTTAATAGCGGAGGGGGCAGGAGGACAGAGAGCCTGAGCAGGTTACTGTTGACTCTGGAAAAGGCCGGAGAGCAACTCTCAGTGTCACATCATAGCGCCATTTAAACAGACCGTGAAGACTGCCGTCCAGGGACAGAATTCCTTTTATTGAGTGTGTTTTGGTTGTGTGTGTATGCACGTCGATAATGAGCAAAAGACACTCTGCCAAGAACAAATTAGGCCCTGGAAAAGGGAAGTAAAACTGTCCTGTTGTTGAGTTTTACTCCTGGGGGGGGGAGGAGGGGTCGTGACCCCGTGGGTGAGGGGTGTTGGGGGAAAAGAAGGTTCTGACCTCTTCCATCTGAGGTTGAGGGGCATCATTAACCTGGTGCGCTGTAAGCAAAGCAAAGGAAGGGCCAAACATGTAGCAACACTCCAGAACATGCGCCCCACTGTGAGGGCAAACCAGAAGAGTTAATGACTAAAACCAGATCTGCCATCAGCATTACTGCAGGAACTCAGAGAGCCATGAATGAAGGATTTAAATCAATGCCGTAAACGTGTCACATTCAACTGTAACCCTGCGACGCGCGGAAGACCTTTGACCCCAGTCTATACTAGTTCCTTAATGGCAGCCATTAAACTTCTGTGGTTTTGGGCCTATCAGCAGCCTTGTCCACTAAGTCAAAAGCAGAGACATCCCAATGCCACATGTTCAGACATGATCACATCTAAGATGGCGTTCATGTCGTACTTGCAGCACGGTACTGGAACCCTGCTCCACTACAGAGGAAGAGAACAACCACAGATGAAGAGATCTAAGGTGAGCCACATCCTAAGGTTAAAGGGTTTCCACTGTGTAGCACTCAACACCAGAAGACTTACACACCTAAACTTCTAAAGACAGAGAGAGGAAACAGTAAGACAGTAACGGGGCTCTAGGTGAGTTCAAGGATGCAGAGCTGGTAGAGATGCTTCCAACAGACTCCCTCTGGCTCAACGGGTCTGAAATCTTTAGCTCTCACGTGTCAACAGCTCAGTGGTTCATTTTTACTGAGACAAGACCAACGTGAGGCGCTAAATGAAAAACCATAGCTAAAAAAAATTAAATTAAAATTAAAAGATTGGTTTAAAGGGATTGGTCATTTTTGAATGGAAAAAATTAATATATATCTTTTCTCACCTAGCGTGATTCAGAACATTTATGACTTTTTCTTCTGTGGAACACAAAAGATGCTTTAAGAAATGCCTCATAAAATGAGAAGTTGCATTTTTTGAGAGCAGTGCACTTGGTTACAAATATCTTGTGTTCCTCGGAAGTGAAAAAGAAAAACAAAACCATACAAGTTTGGAATGACATGAGAGTGAATAAATGATTTTTGGGTGAACCATCCCTTTAAACTAATCAACCTCACTTATTACCTGGTTAGTTGTTGGATGAATTGTTAACAAGTGTAACCAATTTCTGCTCAACACATGCTCAGCCTCTATGAAGTGTGAAGCACACATGGCAAGTCTGTCTTTTTATTGACTGATAATAGCTGCAGTTCTAGGCCCTCGGTTTTAGGCTTAATTGGAGAGTGTGGTGAACGGAAACAGACTGAGGGTGGGGGTGGGAAGAGACAAAGAGGAAGACGAAGCAAAGGAGGAAGAAAGAGAGAGAGAAAGACAGCACCACCCGTCTGGTCTCCAGTGCTCATTCCGGCCACGGCTGGTTAAGTGTTCAATGAACTGGGAGATTTAAGGTGGTTGTCGGACAGCTTACGCGGGGTGTCGAATCTGAGCCAGCTCTTTCCTATCAACCTTAAATCAGACGGGTGGTGTCTGCAGAGGGTACTGAACCTGCTGCCGGCCCCCCATCCACAGCTCTGGAAAGCATTACAGTCTACTGACACGTCGCAGGGAGTTTATTAGCTGTATGTAGCTAACGTTCGGCGGGCGATCTGGAAGCACCACGTCCAACCGCTGAAAACGAGAACAATCTGGAATTTAAACGCACAAGATCTGATGATCCTCTGTTTAACTGCTGCTGGTCACAAATTTTAGAACCATGGAATGGTTCCACTGTTCAAAAATGTACGGTTACTTAATCATTTTTTTATTATTTTTTACTGCAATTTAGAATAACAGTAAACGCACTAAACTATGGAATAATACAAATGTAACTTTGGGAATTATGTTGTTCAGAAAATTCAGAAATAAATCAATAAACTGTTAAACTTGAACATCTTCAAAGTCACTCTTTGCCTGGGATTTGCTAAAATGTTCTGCTGGCATGAGGCGTCACCCTGAGATGCTGTTTAGACACTTATTGGCTGCTTTTCCATCAATATTTGGTCCAAATCATCCATTTCAAAAACATTTTTAAAAAATAAAAAATAATATTTTTCCAATGACAAAAATATGCTGACACAATTATATTTTCGTCTACAATAATAATTTCAAACATTTAAGAATATGCCCACGGATGAAAAGATTTTTAACATCATAAGAAACATTTCAGTCAAGTTACCCTAAACGTTTGACCACTACAACCACAGTATCACAATCTAATATTATTACTGGACCGTAGCACCACCACAAAGCTTTATTTAAAAGGATCATCACATTAAAAGACGTTTCCCAGAGATAAAACCCACTGAGATATCTTCTAACCATTCAGCGCTAGATGCTCTCACACACATTGTTTTTCCAGACAAGCACGGCTCGTAAGCACAATACTGGCCATTAACTGCTTTAAAATGTGCACTTCCCTGGTATAATCGTTCATTTTTCACTTGAGTTGGAAGCGCTCAGACAATTCCGTTATCAGCGAGCAGACACTCTAAATGAGCTCGAGTCGTGAAGATTTTCCACGGCTCGCGGTCATGGTCCATTACTAAGTCACATAACGAGCGCTTTCGCTTTCTAACCCGTAGAGGGAGGCCGGCGGGCGCAGCGCCCGGGGTAGGGCTCCAGCGTCCGCCCGTTAACACATCCAGAAATGGCGCCCTGGACCAGGGGGCCAAAAAAGTTCCGACCACATGATCTCCACCACAATGAGCCTCGAACTTTACTGTTTCAGCAGCTCGTGCAGAAATCCTGACCGTGCTGAGTTCACCGAGTTTATGGGGGAGGAGGCGTGTGATTATTTGTTTTGATAGAATTGTTCCAGAACTCTCCAGAGATTCCGAGGTAAACAATAAAAATCTCCAGTTGTGTTCTGTCTTTCCACCACCTATTAATTAATAAAGACCTGAAAATAATATTATTTCTAGACTGAGGGGGGAGCTGATGCAATGGTGGAGGGAAAGCTAAAAAAAAAGGGATTTTGTATCCATCATTCACCAGAAATGCTGTGGCTAAATTGACATCTTTAGACTATTTTCCTAGTTTACCCTCTGACATAGAGCAGGCGAGCAGAACCCAGCTGGCCAGCACGTCCTTGGGTTGCCTAGCTCCAAGAGGGAAACCAGAAACATGGATGCGCCATTAAAATGTATTTTTCTTGAGTGATGCATCCTGGGAGAGCAGGCCAAGACGTGTGGTTTGGTGAGGCCTTAAAAAGCAGGACAGTCAGGCAGTGAAGCAAGACTGGGCAAAAGAAACTGCCCCAAAAAAGCAACCCTGTGCCTATGTAAGTGAGAGAGAGAGAGAGAGAGAGAGAGGGAGAGGGAGAGAGAGACGGAGAGGTCAAGTAAGAAAGAAAAGAAAGCTAAGCACCTACATGTCTTTAAAGCTAAGTCCTCTCAAATCAAATGTTGCTTTGCTATGCGATTAATCAGATAAAATCCAAACTGGAGTTTCTGGGGGGATCTCTCGACTATTTATGGATGAAGTGGGAAATATTACTTTTGACATGAAGTAACTAGTGAAGTGCAAACACAGGGCCTATCTGGCTGACGCTAAACAGAGTTCCTCTCAGAACACTCAGCCAAATCTTTGACAGAGGAGACATTCCACACACTTTTATACCAGCACTTATAGGTGAGCTCATCCTACCATGACATCATCGCAACATTTAGATTCAGTGGCCCAAGCTCTCTTTCGATTGGCCGATTCAAATGTGGCCACTGCAGAACTACAGCTACTCATCTGAGTGGATTACAGCCCGTAGACCTTCCAACGGCAGCCATCAGTCTCTCATCAAGGAAAGAGAGAGAGGCTCAGATTACGGGGTCAGATAAAACCCATTTGCCCGCATGCTGCCGGCGACCAACCGCTTGATATCTGTCGGACACTTGATTGGTTTAGAGTAATTTAGTTCTATTGCTCTCGTCTGCCTCTCCCAACACTCTGCACCTCTGTGAGCCACGGCCATCCGTCAAATGACCTCTGACCCTTTGTAAGGAGCTAGGGTATGTTTCCAATGACACCCTATTTCCTCATTTCCTATGGCACGCTCCTACTCAGACAACAACAAATGGAGAAGCTAAGACTGATGGAGGCATTTGGGCTACAGTCGCTTTCCTCCATTCCAGAGAAGCAGATCTCAGTTTCATGGCACAGGAAGTGGGGCAATACGGTTCAGGGGCTCCACAGAAACCCCAAGTCTGTGCTCTGCCAAAACGAGTCCCCCTCACAAACCCGGTTTGAGGGAGGGCCCCACCACTGTCTACTCTCCTGGAGCCAGAGGCTGGTTTTATATTGAAATCATATGGAAGTGGGAAGGTTTCGACAAAGACCCCCTGCAACTTCCCTCTTCGCCACATGTTTCCCATTTTAATCTAATTATAAATATTTGGACTGGAATCAGTTGGAACTGACAGAAAGAAAAGAGGCACGGTGGAGTAAACAAAGCGAGTACAAAAGGCAAATAAGAAAGCAAACATGCGCTTTTGGGTTCGCATTAATGGCTAAAACAGAGATGTTGAAAAGTTCCCCATCTGACCACTGAGCCATTTTCTCAGTCAAAAGCAGAAAAAGCAGTTAGCAACGAGGTCTCTGTTCTTCCACTGATGGGCAGGGTCTGTTTTAATAATGTGGGCAAATGGTGGGTGGCTGTACTGGCGGGACGGGTTCAACAGAGGTTACACCTAGTTGCTCCAGCGGGACTGATACCCGCTGACCCCTGGAATATGTAAGCGATTGCCAAGCTCTGTTTCACAGTTTTCCATGAAACTGCACCATCCAAACACTTAGTAATGTCTAGGGTCGCCAAAAAGAGGACACCACAATTGAGTCTTCATTTCTGCTCTGTTCTGCATGCTAACACCCGCTCTGGCATCACTTAGTACGTGAGTCACTTTGAAAATAACCTTTGTGACAAAAGAGGGGGGGTGAGAAAATAATGGAGGAACATGCAGCCCAAGTAGAAAAAAATAGCTGTATTTGAGAAAATGGTTAAGGAGATGTGGTGGGGGGGTGATTGAGTACACTGGCTTGCTATTCTTCCTCTTGTAGAACGTCTATCAACAGGTTGCGGGTTCCAATACTCAATTTCTGGCTGTGTTCTAAAGTATTTCCAGAGAACATAGCACATCAGTCAAGTTTATGGTGGTCACCACATGTTTTTCTCACGTCCTCCAGATATTTAGGTGCATGTGAGGCTCAAAAACACAGACAAAGTTTAAAGCTTTTTAGAATACAATTACAGACAAAAGGGGTTTGAAGATCGATCACTGACATACCGTCCTGATATTTATTTATATGTAAAAATTACAGATAGGCCAGGGTGGTCAGTAAGTGAGGTCATCTAGTTCATCTCAACTTTGAGAGAAACATCTAAAAGTTCAATTATATTGTGCAGCTATATTTTTGGGAAAAAAATGCGTAAACATGCCTGATTGGGGGTCACCTAAACCCATAACCACCCTAATTATACAAGGCTTTCTTTCAGACCGATTACACTTGCGAGTAAGTATTACAACACTTTTATTTTCCATAATTGGAATAATTCTGCAAGTCTGTGTATTTCAAGGTCTCGTACTCCTGGGTGCTAATTTCTGGAATTCTAGCAAACTCTGGAATTCTGTTAAAAAAACAACAACACACACATCATCACATGACGACAGTGAAATGATGGACGCAGAGAAACAAAAACAGAAATGCATCATCTACCCACAAAAAGGAGATCTTTCGGTCACAAAGGAGATGAAATGAGAAAATGAGGGAAACCCTAAAGAACAAAAACAAAATCAGCCACACATAACAGAGTCAAGGGCCAGAGAGTATGCACTGTAAATACACTCGTAGTGACACACCGAGCAGTCAGATTACAGATACAACGGACTGCAATTCATCATCACCAGAACTGATTCCAGGGCTGCGGTGAGTCTTTGTGAGCAATTAAAAAAGGCCTCGACCACCCACAATACAACATGAAGGAGATCAGAGTCATGTTGAGATTATTACCCTCTCTAATCATGCGCTTGTACATACGAGTGCCGTTCCCCCCAACTAGCCCCGAGTACACGGTTCGAGGGACATGGCTGCCCTTTATGTAAGCTTTAATACATTGAGGGGCCTGGAGGTCTTGATCTCTCCAGCTAAATGTCATTACAAGTTTGACATGGTCATATGATACGCGCGGAGTGACTCTAATGCTATGGTTACGTGTACAGTTTGGCACCGCGGGTGTAGAGGACGATCAAAATTCTTCCTCCAAATGTACTGGAGGGAACAGCTTAGCGGCTTTAGACGTTAAGAACTGCAAACGAAGCAAAAACATTAGCGAAGGGGCCCATTAGCTGCCTGAAACTACACAGTGTCTGAGGGCAGCTGTTCAGATGAAGCCCCCCTCTTCACGCTGTTGAGACCCTCGGCCCACAGCTCACACAATCACACTCTGTTCTCCAGCGCTCCGCTACGCCTAATTGCTCCTGCAGTGTATGCACTTTACTGCATGTGGCGGTTCATGCGACGGATATGTGCTCTTGTGCTGGTTATCTGCGTGCTGCATTGACCTGCTAATTAATTACCGTCAAAAACACCCCATGGCATTTAGCATCACACTGGGTATGAGGTAACAGCCCTAATGGGTTTGATCAGCGAGGGGCACGATGCCAGGGGGATCTCGAAGGATCGTACATGCGTGTGTCCCATGACTGGAACATGTGCAGCTCATATGTATTCCACAGTCTATCTGTTTCCTCAAAACCATCCATCAAAATCAGCAGTGCGGAGACAAATATGGGAATGTTGTTTTTTGGCGGGAAAAGCCGGAAAAGACCACAGCCGTGAAAAGGCAGACGGGTCGAATTGTTTTGTAGCTGCGTAAAAATAATCAGAAAGAGAGCGAGGAAGGTCTGCATGACATAAATACAGAAAAGGATGTCTGCAAAGTATGGGAAGGTATATGGCATTTCCATGTCAACTCTGGAATATGTCGGAATACAACAATTGGAATCAACAATTAAATGTAACAGAGTTGAAAAGGACTGTTCACCCAAAAAAATGAAAATTCAGTAATTTACTTAACCTCATGACCTTCCAAGTAGCATCATAAAACCAGTTTATACAACAAGAACTGGATCGTTGAGTTGGTGGGAAACGACTAACTGGACTAATTTTATGGAATTTTTTGTAGCTTGACAAAGGCGGTCACTATGAACTGTATTAAAATGTTAAATAGTGTCTAAAATTAAAAAAAAAGAGCAGAATATTCCTCTTTAATTTTGTCCAGAAATATTAACAGTCCACAAGTTTGGAACAACATGAGGGTCAGTGAACAATGACTGAATTTTAATTTTTAGGTGAACACGTTGTACAAAAAAAGACACTTTCCGGATAATTTGGGAAAAAAGCAAGAATCATATTTTATAAGGTAAAAGAAAAATCATCAGCCACGATATTCATAACAACAAAACGAGACAGAATGAAAAAACAAGACAAGAAAAACAACGAGAAAGGAAAAGACAGAACTGAGAAAAGATGAGATGACCTGGAGAGTGCTGGAACAGAAAGACGACACAGGAACAGCTGAAAGATGATGAAATAAAGGAGAAAACAGTGGCATAGCGCCATGCCCCATTTAGACATTTCTCACCCTTCTGAACAAAATGGCTGGGAGAGGGCGTGTGATTGGCTATGCCCAAATGCCCTCCTCATCGTCCTATTGGTTGAAAATGAGGGTTTAATCCACGGCAGCATGGGATTAAAGAAAGAAGTTATTAGTGGGACAGAGAAGGTTATTTATTACACAGAACATTTTCCCCTCCGACAAACACGCAATCACAGAAAATGACATAACAGCAGTGAAACAGCGCTGCCAGAGCACTGAATCTGTGCAATGAATCAAAACCAAATCTATGCCATGTGTCCATGTTTTGGGAAAAAAATGTCAAGTCAAAGAGCAAGACACCACTTTCCCATTAATTTTTCACTCTCTCAACAGCAGGTTA
Source organism: Botia almorhae (assembly GCA_036877575.1). NCBI lineage: Eukaryota > Metazoa > Chordata > Actinopteri > Cypriniformes > Botiidae > Botia > Botia almorhae. Next base: position 44,095 of record JAZGTJ010000001.1, read on the forward strand.
GGGTTGATTAGTTAGTCACTGAACCGGAGTGAAACCGATCATTAAAGGCAACTGCGTTCTTCCCCAAAAAAGGGCGTCTGTGCTGAAACAGGAATGGAAACGTTAGCAGTAGGAGCTCGAAATGAGGAACACACGTGGCCTCTACCCCGCTAGTCTGGCTAGCTGTGGAAAATACCTGAAAATGAACAGCATTCGAGGTCTCTGACGGTTTCAGCTCGGCAGTCGGCGTGGTTAGGTGATAACAGTGTGATCCGAGAGGTTTGGAGTGGGATCAGGTGTTGATGTGTGAGGGTGCTCTCATTTGAGCTGGAAATATGGGAGCGAGAGATGAAGATCACAGGAAAATGTGAGCTAAGTGTCCGGACATCGGAAACGAGACAACAAGAAGGATTTGAGATGAGGGAGAGACCCTAAAACAGGCAGAGTGTGTGTGTGTGGGACAGTGTGAGTGTGTGTGTGTAGACATAGATCCAATACCCAGCTAACAGGGAACGTTCTCAGAACACTGACAGAACACTCTGCAGAAACATTATTAAAACTTTTACAATGTTATAACACATAAATCAAAACGTTATTTTAGGTTGTTAGTGGAAAGTTTTAAAAACATTACAGAATTTAAAAAATACTTGAATAACGTTTTTATAACCAAGCAATAATGTTACTGGAATGTTTAAAAGACTTCAAAAGAGTTCAAATGTTCAAAATAACATTTTTGTTACATTTTTGTCAGGGAAACGTTCGCCGACTGTGTTGTGGGAGTTGTGGGAATTCTGGGATCTATACGGGAGATCTGTGCCGAATGCTATTGATTGATGGATTTCTTTCAGCACATGAATCAGAAGGCAACACTTGAACTGGATTACTCGAGGACTGTGTGAACAGGTAATGACACACTGTGTTTCGTGCATGAAGTCGTGTCAAAACAACCTGTGGGATTTGAGCTTCCTGCGAGAGCTGCGACTCTGGAATGCTGTTCTTTCTCTTTGAATTTCACTCTCTTTTCATCCTTTATCTAGTCAATTCTTTCCCCTTTCTCTCCTTATGAACTAATTCCTGTTGGACAGCCATCCGGAGCAGTGAGGCTTAAGACGAAGGAATCCGACGTTTAAAACCAACAAAGAACAAAACCAGCCAAATCTTCATGAATCACTCAGTGTGAGCAAACAGTTCCATGAGAAACACTCATGAATGTGTGTGTGTGTCCAAGTACATTCATAAATGAGAATACGTGTGACCCAATATGAAATAATACACAAATTAGAGGGGCGCATACTGTAGATTAATAACGGAAAAATGTAATTTCCTGTCGTTTATGTTCGGCAGAAATGGCTTCTTTACAATTCAAAATAAGACCGTCAGGGTTCAAGAAATATACATGAAAGAAAGCAATGATCAAGTCCTGGAGTGCTCACACACAAATGTAAAGCGCAACAACACAAATTAACGTCAATGAGACAGTGTGTGATTGGCTTACCTGATCTGGAGAAGGTTTGTGATTGGTCTGTTCAGAATTGGAGGCTTTCAGGTGGTCATCCTCGTAGTTATCGGCCATCATCTTCATGCGGTTCTGCGTCTGTAAGAGACGCAGCTCATTGTTAACTACTGCCAAAACACACAGACACTTTCTTCTCTCTGATACGAAGCCCGCTCTGATTTTAACTCTGATTTTAAAACGTAGTTTTGGGCTTGAGTTATCAAATCCCCATCTCAGCTCCATGCTGTTAAGAATGGAAACTTTATCTGTATGAACTCAATTACAAGCCTTCTAAGAAGTGATTCTGATATTCTGTTTGATAGACAGAGCATGACTTCAGCCCTACAGCAAAAAGAGGATCATATTGTATTCACGCGAGGTTTAGCTGTCAGCTGGATCGGATTTGAAAGAGAGCGACGGAGATCTTTTAAGCCCAAAGGAGAGGGGTGTGAAAAAGCAATAACAGAAAGAGAAAGGCAAAGTGGTGCAGACGTAGAGAACAGAACAAAACACCAGGTTGTCTAAAATCTAAACACATATGCACACTCGCCCCCCCCAATACAGGAGACGTTCGAATCACTGTATGCTGAAACTGACACGTATTTTAACAAGTGCCCTCAGGTTTCTGTGTCTGGCCACCTTGTAGATTTGAAATGCATTTGTTGGAGCCGTGGGCTGGTGGTTAGAACGCATGTTTTGACACATTGAGCTGTGGTGCTCAAACGGGTGACGTAGTTCAAATCTTTGAAATGTTTTCTTTCATCTCTTTGTTCCTTTTTTTAAGAAGTCATTAAAAAATTATGTTTAAAAATAGCTTTGCTATTTTAGAGTTTGCCAGACAGACACATGTCTGACATCATTGATTCTCGGCTCTGTCATTTGCACTTAGGGTGCAACTCAAATTTGACATCCATAATTTCTCCTGGTTGGTGGACCAGCGCTCCTGTTGCCCCACACCACCCAGTAACAATAAAGCTAATAACTCAAAAAGACATTCAGTTAGAATGATAACGTGCCCAGACCCCGTCCTTGCGGATTCCCCGGCTCTCTCTCAATTCGCTCCCTCACCAGAATGTGATGGTTGGGCTCTTTTTTTTTTGATTTTCTCACGCACTTCACTCTACTTCCACCAGCCCTCAGTTACAGTAATAAACATAACGCCAACCGGCCACAAGGAAGCATTGCGTTTAAATGGGCCGGGTGTGCCCTTGTTACTGTGCCCGTTAGCTGGGTCTGAATTATGTCTGTGTCAGCGGCCTGCATGAGAGTCAACTTCCTAATGGGGTGCGTGGGGAGATAGGCCATTAGCCAGCAAGGGGTTCTAGCCCAAGAAAATCAGTTTAAAGGCAATAAATAAATGCTTGGAGGGCTGCCATCTGTACAGTATGGAAACTTCTCTCTGGTTCAGTTGTGTGGCATATACATAGAAAAGCCAAACGCCCAGTGGACATCTTAAAGTAACACCCAAAAATGAAAATAAGAGACAGAATTTCTTATTTTAGGTAAACTGTTTTTTAAGGCACAAAATCGGGGCGAGAATGTATGCATGTCTTCACTAACCACAAACACGGGCAGAAAATGTCATACTTAAAAACACCCAAAGGATCAACATAACACGACGCTATTGGTCGCCTCTATTTTTGTGTAGGCGGGGCTTACTCTCTACCTGTTAACAAGCCACTTAGCCAGGGGTTAAATAAAAACACAGAACAAACAAGCTCTGAGCAGCTCCCAGACACCCTGCACTCAACAGCCTCTCAGCTTCCAGCTCTAGCCCACAGCAGACGCAGTCAACACGGGGCAGAAAAGAGCAGCAGGCAGAGAAGGGAAGCCATTGCAGCCTCTGGAAAAAACAGCAACATTTTAGATCAACTGTCACTAGCTCACGAGGAAGAAAATACCCCATTCAGGACAATTTGTTCCACATGCTCAGAGGGTTAGTGTGAAGGACTCGCGGCGCGGGTTCGAAATTCAGGCTTAAGCTCTTTGGTTTGTAGCTTGTAAATCCAGGAACTGGTGGAGAGCGCACAAATGCTAGCAAAATTGAAATGAAATGAGAAGGAGAAAGGAGGGAAAATGACTTCGTCGACGCCGCTAACAAGAAACACACGCGGTTTTCTCAGCATGAACGCACTTCGTACATTCCCCCTCCTAAAAAACCTGACCGACGAAACATGCACGCTAAAAAAACAAACAGTGAAAACAAACAGTTTGCCTTTAAGCTGTGAGATTTCATAGCTTGGGGGCCGCAAAGCGCCTATGGAGAACTCTGTTCTGTCAGCCGCCCAAAATCTTTGCTCATAGGTCTGTGCAATCTTGTTTCTGTCACTGTCATTGACTGCAATGTGTAAAAAATACCCAAAGGTCATACAGTTACTTCATCAATGACTCTCCACTTATGTTATTTCCAGCCCATATTATATTTCTGCCCTTCTAAAATCCTAAGAAAGTTTCACACTGCTTGTTTCCAGGTCACCACATAGCATTTTAAAATGGACAAAGAAGCATTGTAGAAGTAGCCTATGAATACATATTCTTTTATACAAAGTTATACACAATATATACGTATGCATAAAAAATATACAGCTTTAGTTTTTGTAAACACAAATATATAACATTCTTCAAAACATCTCTGTTCGCGTTCTGCGGAGGAAAGCAAGCACATCATTTTTCATTCAGTCAACCTGAGGAAACGTCTTAGGGCTAATAACATGATTTATGAAGCAATACAGCAAATCTGCCATAATTTTCCTAAAACATGTCAGTGTAGCTTAAACAGGACTGTACAGAGGTCCCTTCATCTCCCCTTCTAGAGCTGACCGGCTCCAACCTAGCCAGAATGACAACACAAAGATGATTCAAAGAGGGCTGCAACTGCTCACTGCTCACTGTCAAACTCGTGTCTTTGTTTTGAAAACAGGTGAGGGGTGTGATACGGTCGCCTTTCTCTGAGCGGAAGAGGCCCTCCGCTAAGAGATAAACTCATTCCAGAGGACAAAACAAGAGAGAAAGAGGTACAGTCCACGGAGAGGAGACAAATTGCTACAAATGTCCATGTGTGCCCTCTTGACCCCTGTGAATGATCTAGCTGATGACATCATGTACCCCACATTAGCAGAAGCAGCTAAACCTCCTGGATTTACTTTGGCAGATCGTTCAACCTTCACACAACCCTGAGACAGCTTACGAAAACAATGTATGGACAATGGAAGGGCAAGGAGGGAAGATCCAGGGGTTGAAAAGACAGAAGGGGGTTCAGAGTGAGGTGTCCGTGTCTGCATGTGAGAAGAGGGGGGTGTGGGTAAGCGCTCGTGGAAACCGGATCTACTCAAAGGTTTAAAGTGGTTCTGAGGAGCCGAACCCAGATGGCTACAGAACAGGGAGACGAACACCAAACCTAACTAAGGTGGTTGAGATGATGGAGATGATGGCAGGAGAAATTCATATGTTAATACGGTTTAAATAATATACTACATATTACTACAACAAAAATCTAAATGTGTATTTCCATAGCAACATCAACTAAACAAGCCTCAGTCATATGAAGTCAGTTGAGGTCTCACTGCTCTTAAGTAAACATCACATACTAACAGTTTTTGGTTCTTTTCAAGGTGGACATAATGAAACTAATGACCTGTGGTTCGGTAGGTGAGTAAGATTAATTCAGTAAACGCTCCGACAGATTCACCTGGGAATCGAGCGACACACATACTGATCGCGCTGTACGTTTCGCGCGGCAGATTTAGCAGCGTCGCCGGAAACGCTTTGAGATTATTAGCGCGCTGTTCCTGCCGCATGGGTTTCATCTTTAAAAAAAAAACAAATGCTCTGTTCTCAACTGTAAATGGAAGGGGGATGGACACAGAGAGAACAGAAGTCTGGGAAGGAATGCAAAAAGGAGAACAGAACGTTCACGAGCTAGCAGGCTAACAAGCAGACCTTAATTGTAGGAGCCCCTTACATCCATGTGTAATAAAATTTAGCATGAAACCAGATCCCTGTCTGAGTGGCTTATGGCGAGGGAACTGGTGTGTGTGTGCGTGTGTGTTGGGGGGTTCAGGAATGTTCCCCCTGTACTTCAGGACTTCACTTTCCTCCAGATTCCTTCGGCTACAGGCAGTGATATGGACCTGATAAAGGCGAGCGGATGAGGGAACACACACTAAGCTTTGTTGCCTGAGAACGCTACAGCGTTTACGAAAATGCAATACAAGCGCTCAAATTACTGCCGCCAGCACCGTGCGCATCTGAAAGCATGAAGCTGGAATGCTTCTGAGTGCCACGCTTTCCTGTTTTTTGGCCTCTGATTATCCGTATGTTTTCTGAAGCTGTGTCTTTCTTGCTGCATACCTTGTCTCGTTCGTATTCTCTCTCTCTCTCTCTCTTTGCTCTGACAATAATTGTCAGGAATGCTGAACTCAGTTCTTTGGTTTCTGTCCCAACTGGAGAGCTCGTTTGTTCACTTAATCTAATCATTTTCATGATTATTCTACTTCTCTGCCATTATCATTTCTCTTAGCTACGCCCCCTCCTCCACCGATCTAATATGGCTCAGAAATGCTGACGAGCTGCCAACAAACAGGAAAGTTGAATACTGAGAAAGCGTAGACTCACGATTATCTGTCATCGCTCTGGATTCTGTGCGATATCAAGGGCCTTTTTGTGAAGCTCATAATTGGGGTCAAAGAAGTGAAACGTCATAATGAAAACCTCTCCACACCTCCAGAGTGAGGCTGACCTTTCCAGAGACCTCTGTGACCTCCAGAACGTTCACAATCTCCGTTTCCTGTCCCATCGTCTTACCTTTTTAAACTAATATTATGGCTACACTACTAAAAACGGTTCAGATTTATGAACAGCATTGTTTGAGATTTCATTATTGCAATTGCTTTTAATTACAGACACTTAAAACCAAATCAAATTACACAATTACGCTGATTACATAATGACTATATTTGAAGAACGGCTAATGATTGGTTTAGTTTCAAATCATGTTTCTATATTTAAACTTTTAAACACACATTAATCCTTAACCACTGTGTTTGTATTAACCAAGTTATGTTTGCAGAAATTAGATACATGATTGTACGTGATGTTACAAGATGGCCAAAAAGCTCTAGAAATTCCACATCTAAAAATAAAACAATTTAATATATTTGGTGACACTTTACAATAAGGTTCCATTAGTTAACAATAGTTAACTGCATTAGTTAACACTTCTACAGCATTAAAAAGATAAAGAAAACAGAAACACTTATAAATCTCTAGAAGTTTTTAATGAAGCATTTATTAGTCGTTTCTATGCATATTGCTATAAAAACGACACACTTTCATTGCTATCAGCTTCAATGCAATGTAAACGAATAGCAGACAACTGCGCTACAAACAACGTTAAAATTACGCATTCAGGAAAAGTTGGATGTTTCCGGTACATCTCATTTGGCTCTTTCAATGTTTTCACTGTAAACTACTGAAACGATTACGTTTAAACTCCTGAGCTTTACACACGTTCGTGCACTTTCAGTTTTGTGTCAATGCAGTTTAGCATTCTGAAGAACCGCACGACGAGAAGAAAGACTGAAGGTTCAGCGCTTTGCCACGATCTTTTTTCTGGACTATTTAAAGTAATTACAAACCCTCAGAAGTCACTAAAGAGGCCAAGACATCAAAAGCAAAGATAAGAGGAATACGGTCCCAGATCCCTGCGTGAATACGAGTCGGAGAGATAAGCTCCTTGGACAAGCATGACAGAGAAGTACGGCTGTACGGCTTCCATGACCGCGAGCTGTAGCGCTTCCAGTTTTACCGGCTCGGGATTTAAATCGAACAGAGCAGATAACTGGGAAATGGGTGGAAACAGAATGGTCTCTCTGTTCTGAGTGCCCAGGGGAAGCAAAACAGAGACTGTGCTCGGTTAGAATGAAAAGTGTGCTGATAGCCATGGCAAAAACAGCGCCTCTCTTAGGCCTGTTTATATATAACTGTATATATAAAGTTTCCTAAAGAAATTGTTCCAAAAACGACATATACCAAAGACAACGTAACAATAACATTAAAAAACCAAAACGTTAGGGCTTAACCATGTAATAAAAAACTGTCCGACAGACTCTTCACAGTTTGCCAGACTGGCACTGAATGTTCTAAAAAAATCATTTGTCTAGCCGAATAGCAACATCATAAAGCATTCCCACCATCGGAGATGCAGTGGAAAATATCCATTTCCTCTCCTCCACAACGTCACACTTTGGATGAGCTGGACACCCACAGGCCTTATTCAAACAGCCAGTTAGCGGCTTGTGTTTTGAGGTCTCGTGTTCTGAAAACATGGCGACTCTTTTTCCTAAACGAGCAGCGAGAGTTGCAGAGGGTCCAAGACAAATCCCTGTGGACGACCCTGTGAGCCAAGACCCTCCGTCCTGGGCCCCCTCCACCCGCGCTCCCTGCCGAGACCTTCGGCCAAACAGATCCTGCCATGAATCGAATGCTTGTTGATGTTTTTGTTTGTGTGTGCTTTTTTCACTTGTTTTTCTGGATTTCTTTCCCCTTTTCCTCCCTGTCATCGGCCGCAGGGCGCTGAGCTCTAATTTAAGCTCTGTGATCAGTTTGGCCACAGCGGGGATCTGAGGCGCCTGCAGCTCTGGGCCCTGCAACAAAACATCAGCATTCTGAAACCAATAAAGGTGCATTCAAACACGCCTGGCGGCCTTGTGCTGGGTACACAAACATGTGTGCACACACAACTTATTCTAAACAATCCGCAATGTGGTGGCCTTGGCAACAACTCGCCGCTTTCACATTTTAGGTCCCTTCGTGGGCTGCTCTGAGACAAACGTTTTTCTTTCTCTGAGGAATGCCCAAACCGCGTCTTTGCTGACAAAAGCAAGCCCGGGCCCGCTCTCTAAACTGACACCCATGCCCGTAGTGCCCGATGCCACGCGAGGACAGCGACTCCAGCAACGTAGCAGGTAACGAGACAGACGTAGCGACCTAAATCCGCAGATTCTCTGCGGATGGAATTACCACCGGCGTTCCAGACTTGTAGGCACTAACTCTAGCACTCCATCTGCGGTTTAAGAACTGCAAGCAGAGTTTTTAACACCGTCCCAGAGGACCGGCAAACTGTAATTGGACTGAACGAATCCGGGTCATCTGCTTAGGAAGCGGATGGGGTTTAGTCATCAGATACATCGGTTAAAAACAAACGAGAGGCCAAAAACTGCAGCTCCAGTCTTCAGAAAAGCACAGAGGAGTAAAGAAGCTTACCAAGATTGTAAGTGTACGTATCATTCCCTCCGTACATCTCAATTTTCTCAAATGGACGCGTGTGCAGACGTCTGGATGTATCGGACTGCAGAGGTCTGCAGGGGGAATGGTGGATTCTGACAGCTTGATGTGTCCTCTGAATGGGGACTAAAATACACGTTTACTTCATCATTCTCATCCTTCTTTCTTAGTACAAGCAACATGTCAGCGTAGCAACACGTAGAAAACTTTTTTTACCACCACATACAGCTAGGGTGTCTAGGGTGGAAAACACAAAACAGACTCGAACCTGTTCCACATATTCTCTATCTGCATTCACATAAACTGCGTTTCTGTTATGCTTGGGGTGTCACCTTGTATCGTTTCCTCTATTAATGGCTACAAATTTTATTAAATGTTTTTTTGGGAGTGTGCCTTTGAAAATGATTACAAATTCATTTTCAAGGGCCGCGTTTACACCCAAATGGTAATCGACACAGAACGGAACCCAAACCCCAAACCGTAGCAATAAACTGCCACAATCTGGATTCAGTCACACGCACTAAATATAAAGTGCTGTTTGTGCGCCTGTGTGTGTAACTTCAATCGAGAGCGACAGATGTATTTTTTCTTCTTTAAATGGGCGAGCTGTTCATTCCAGTGTTTTATGTTGCTTCATAAAAGCTTAGATTGAAAAACACCATGTTGATAAACAGGTTTATGGAGCCCTTACGACGCGCTTCCTGCTGAGTTCAGCGTGTAACGCAACAAAAAATAGACTCGACGCTAAGCTTTCTTCACTTTGAGCGTGTCTTTAACACGCTCTGACTTGTTAAAGATGTACGCCCCGCTCGTACGCTGCAGACACAGGATGTGTGAGCAACTTTTTAACCAAGTTTCTTCATTAGCTGCAGAAAATTCTATAAATATACAGAATAAACACAGAGTTAACAAAACAACATGAAAACTTGTAAACGATACGCCTAACATCACGAGTTAGGAACATTTTGTCGATATATGAACGAACAGACACGACGCTACCTACACACGGCTAACAGTGCAATCGCTGTGAAACGCTAACGATGACATCAGAGCCCGGCGACCCCAAACGTACGTTTGCATGCGCGCATGTACTCTGACATATACAGTTAACATGGGAAAAGTCAGGAAGTCTCTGCTGTGATTCATCAGGAGGTGGAGAATTATGATGGAGGAGGGGGTTGGTTTGAGAATGGTCACCACACTAACCAGTCTACACCTTTCCACAGCAGACAGAGAGCTCACTGTGCTGCAGAGAAAGTCTCAGGGCCGCCGAGCTGTCGTAAAGCTTTCAAATCTGAGCAGTGAGATGATTAATGGTCTGATTCGTGCTCCTCGATTATGATGCAGATTAACGCAGACTCCTCAGATCGTTCTAGGGCAGGGATGATACATTTTCAAACATTTCAAACATTTTTTGGACGCCTCGTGCAGGTGGGAGTGTGTTCTTGCATTTCTTGGGTGTGGGGAGCCGAGTTTGCGGTGGACGTTTGGGCTGTCTCTCTCCCACACCAGCTGCTGTTTCTGCAGCAATAACACACAAATAACTCATAAGAGAGCGATAACTCAAAGCAAGAATTGAGCGCAACAATAAGAAAACAGTGATACGGAGAATAAATGGGGTTACAGTGGCCTAGTGGTTAGTGCACCTGGTCCAACACGCTGTGTTGTGGCGCTAATGTAGGAGACGAGAGTTTGAGTTCAGCTCGCAACACTCTCTAGTCCTGTTTTCTTCCAATCTGTCTTATGTAAAAAGCGCCTGTAAACACAAATGTAACAAAGGCCAAAAATATTTGGACACATTTCCCTCACCTCCAGCCTGTGAACATTTATCAGCCAAAAGATTAGATACATTTGGCTGTATTTATGTTTCTCATGATCTTAAAAACTTAGTAATTTATAAATGCATAAACAATAAATTATTCATGTCAATATATTAAATCGATACAAATTTTAAAAAATGTACCAATTTTAAAAAGAAACCCGCTGGATACAGCTGAAATACAGACTTAACAAACTGTTTTCATCACTACGAAATTCCCAAAATTCCATTTTTTTAACTTTAGTTTTAATGACTTCAATAACATTTTACAATATGGAAATAATACGGGAATAATAAAGAATGAAGAGAAATGTTTAGACTGGTAGCGTACAGACACACACGTCCAGACCTCCACAGCTAACTGTGACAGCAATGAAGCATGCGACAGCAACGAAGCATGCGACAGCAACGAAGCATGCGACAACAGCGGGGAAAAGTTCCCACTCTGCCGTTTAATCTGTGGGCTGTAGACTAGACCAGGAGAGCTTTTAAAGCAACTCCTGTGCTCCACACTGACACGCTGTTCCACTTTCTCAAGGCTGTTAATAAAACTCGGAGCGCATCAGAGCGGGGCGCTATGTCACACCACATACTGGAGATTTATGGAGAGGGAGGAAACGGGGAGAGAGCGTTTCACTGCACTGAGGCTTCAAAAGACGGTCACCAGGGCATCGGTCCTATTTTTACATCATCATCATCATCACCGAGGTTGACAGACACAGACGGAGACCAGAGGAGGAAAAAAAAGAGGGAAAGAGACAGAAAGAAAAAGAACAAAGAGAAATACATCAGATCTATCTTTAGAAGTGATGCAAAAAAAACTGAAATTGGACGTCTTGGACGTTCCCTTCGTGATTAAAAACTTTCACGCTCATTTTCTCGTGTCTGTCAAATTCTCCTTCACTTCCAATCTCTGGATCACACAGAACTGACTGTTAGTTATGCGGCATTTTGTCAGACATCAAACGGTCCCATCTGCTATTTGTCTCTAATACATCATTTGAACATAATGAAAGCCTTCATTTATCACACACTCGGTACATCCAAACCTGCTCAGATGAGACAAAAAATATCAAACAAGAGACAGGCCGCACGATTGGCTGAAATATCTCAAATGAAACGGTATGTACAATTTTTGTAGAATAACTTTCTGAACACCAAAACGAGGACCTAACGAGGTGTGACACGCAAGCAGCACAAACACAGCCAATCAAATATCTGATTATCAAAATATTTTGTTGTTTAATACAGAACTATGTAGATTTAGGACCCAAGTGTCTTGTTGCTCAATGCTGTTGAAATGGGGTTGAAATTGGTCAGGACAAAAACTAGCAAAATAAGAGATGTTAAGAGTCTCATTGCTCTTGGTTAGGAAATGTGTAAAACCAAACTTACAAGACTTGACAGGTATAATGAGAATTGTCCATCCTGCAAACCACTATCAGCCCCACATCTGTCTCTTCAAAACTCAAAAGAAAAATACTCTGTAGCACTATGTCACACTCCTCTCCTGTCAGTCACTTCCTATGACCCTGATCCCCAACTTCAATTCTAAAGCTGCAACAGTAGACAGCCCTCGCTCTACCCCAGGGCTGTGTCAAACCCTTTGGGCTTGTTATATCCTGTGCCTAAATCTGCATCCTTTACCCAGTGACCAGAAATCCAGATTGTAATGATAATAAATGAGCGCTGAAGATTATTAATAATTATTGACCTCAAATAGGTTCCATATGTATGCAAAGTGTCCATTTAGGACCGGAAAAACACAGATGGTAAACTAAGGGTCCTTAACCTTTCCTGGGCCCTTTTATACCTCTGACCCAGTTAAACTGCCCAAAATAACTAAGATTTAGGACCACCAAGGGTAACCCCCATAACTGACCTAAACCATTAGTATGTCAAAGGAGCAACTGGCCTATGATTGGCTCTTAACCGAATTCCCCCCTGCTGTGATTGACAGGGCTCAGGAGGGATCCGTGGGGAGCGCCCCTGATCTCAGGGCTGCGGGTGCGAGTCAAGCCCCACGGCTATCTGCACTACTGACACCCATTTCCTGTGGAATGCTGCAGCAATGCGAGGTGCTGATAGCCTGTCATTCAGAGAGAGCGAGAAGGGAGGGGTGTTTTTTAAGCGTGTTTTTGCGTACGCATGTGCCCGCAAGCATGAATGGAGCTAAAGTGCGGATGTGCGCGTTGGTACTCCTGTTCTGTTTGGTTTTCTGCGGGTGCTGTTTTTTTTTGTATACATGCGCGTGGGCGGTTTGTGTTGGAAATGAGAACGCGTTTAAATTGCGAAAGGTGTGTGTGAATGAGTGCGTGTTAAGGGTCTCATGTGCATGCGCGCGCACTAGCTGGTGTGTATTTGACTTCGTGTGCATGTATTTGCAGGTGGTTTGTGGGAATTTGGAGGAGGAGCCAAAAATCCTAAAATCGCCGTCCCTGATGGTCTGCGGCCGGACATCTGCACCCTGTTTGCATCTCCAAACTCTGGGTCTACTTCCTAACGTGTCTCCATCTCATTTTCCTAAAACGCATTCTGTAGCCTCTCCTTGAACTGCCAGACAGCTTCGCAGAACTGGCCGAAAATTATGACTGCTTCACTGAAGGTCAGCTGGTTACTGAGACTATAAACACACCATAAGGATATCCTGTCTGATCTTATATTTCTGTGCAATCACTCCTGGCTTAACAGAATATTCCAGGTTACTGTCATTTTAACATCTATGGACAGCAACTGTGGCATGCTTCTGATTATGACACATGATAACGTTGACTTGTCCCTTAAGTCTGTAAAACAAACATAACATTTACAGTTTGTTTACACTTACAATGTAAGCCTGGCTGACAAGGTGGCCAGAGGGATTAAATTAAAAAAATGGAGCACTCATATTTTTGTTGAAATTTGTCAATAAACATACAAAAACAAACCGATTGTTAGATGAGCAGTAAGATCAAAATTGAGATAAAAGACGACCAGTAAATCAGAAAAGACTGAACAGTTCAAGTTGGTTTTTATCAACAGTTCATGCTGTGGTCTGGGATGTAGACCTGTTCTCACCTGCTGCTTGAGCTGATGCACCAGTCTGTCTTTCTCCCTCTTCAACAGAGCGACTTCATCTTGAGTCTTTTTCTTCTTGGAGGCGGAGAGCTCCAATAGAGCAATGTTGGCGTCCTTCTCGCTGATGGCTGCCAATAGCGCCTCCTGCCTGTTGGGAGGAGAAACACATGCGGTGAGCATGTGAGAAGTACAAACACATACTGTTAAAGGACATACCTTCAACTCCTGGCAAACACACAATTACAACATCAGTAACAGTTTTTAGGGATGAAAAGGTTCATTCTTGTGTCAATGTGGAAAAGGCCAAGTGGATTTTTCACGTGCAGTACTCAAAAATGACTTTTCTTTAGCTTTGCTTTATTTTTATGCTTTGCAATGCATTCTGGGATTGTCTTCTCTGCATGCAAGTACCTTCTCTCCTGCTTATGAATTTGGGCAAAATGAGGGATCTTAGTAGGCAGCATAATTATGTTGCCTACTTTTCTGGGACAGCCTTAGCTTCAGGATGTGTTCAAATACAGTGTATGGAGGCTGTATGTTTCAGACACTGTCTGCTTTCAGCTCATGATTTCTGAAAATGTACTTTATTGTCTTATCGGTTTCCTAATCGCTGGCAAACTCAAACTCCAACTCCTTCTATCTGTCAGTCTCTCCTCGTTCATCTCGGTTCCTCAAAGGAACCGGCTGACCCCAATCTATCCAGTGACATCACAGTTCTAGAAAGAAGCTTATGGACCGGACAGAAGCACACTTCTGCTTCTCTCCCTCTCACACACACACAGCGCATGCGTGACGCCCACGGCTGCCATACCGCTCTTAATTCAACCATTTTGACCATCAAGCGATAAAGGGACGCGATGTAACCCGCAGACACACACACACACGAAGGCCACCCAGGTTTACAAAAACCACCGTGCCCTGGCACAAACCAATGAAATTAAAGCTGGAGATGTTCCAGGAGTCGTCGGAGCACTAACATGTCCTTTCAGAGAAACCTTTTAAGACAATGACCTGCTGACTAGCTGCGGTCAGGTTCAAACCACAGATGGCAGCTGCCCCTGAGGTGAGTCAGTTTACAGAGCCAGGGCAAAAATGAACTTCCCATGGAACACCATAACCTCTCTGACCCGTCCCAATGAGCCCTCCTGCGTCTGTCCTGCCAAAACACACGGGGACGGCAAAGGCTAAAAATAAAACCCAAAGATGAGGTGAAGAGAGACACCCGGGGCGAATGAGCAGAGAGACACCCGGGGCGAATGAGCAGGGAGGCAAGACAAGAGGAAGGGGTTGCGCTCCCTCAGATACAGAGGAGTGATGGATGATGGATGTTTTATTCAGGTCATGATAACATTCCACCTCCCTCATTTCTGAAGCAGAGAAAGATTACTGACTTCATCGGTGTCTCAAGTTTTCCCTCATTTTCACAACGCATGTGCCCCGTCAGATTATTTTTTAACAAGAACAGAATTTTTCCTCAGTGACCTAATTCTTCCTATATGTCCTATTGGTAAAAAACAGGCTTGGGCAGCCACAGGAAGAGGCCTGTGTGCTCCTCCGAAGTGTAGGGAGCTGTCTATTGAGCTCACATTTTATAAAAAGGTCATTGGCAAAGTTATGCTGTGAATAAGGAAATCACACAATGCACACAATACAACGCACACAATTTATCCAACATGGTGAATGTATCAAAGATAATGTTAAGTATGCATTCTTGATTACACAGCATTCCACATGGGTCATTTACAAGGTTTTACTTTGATTAGCATGCTGCCTTTGTAGGCAGCTGTCTGGGTAGGCAACAGACATTTAGGACACTGGAAAAACGCAAATGAACACAGGCACAAAGACGTCTCTTATCAGACGCGCTGCGGCACAATGCAGCTCCACACATTTGTTCAGGGGAGATAGTGAAGAGTCCATATTGATCACTGAGAGGTCAAGCAGCCAATCACCTCCTCCCAAAACAGAGCCAATCAGAGAGAGGAAACAGGCCATCAATCAAAAGATCTCATCACCTCTCTCGGCACTCAATGGCCCTTCTCTGTAATTTCCATACCTTTAAAAATCCTGCTTTCCTTTCTTCTCAGGAGTTCTAAAAATACCCCACATCTCTCTGTTTTGGGATCTGTGGCTCTATATAACAAACAGCTGGGGGTGGGAGGAGAGCATGACAGATTTACGACAGCCCGGGACTGTGACAACAGAGGACGAGACACCACACAAAAATCCCAGAAGGCCGTGGTGGACCAAACCGGACTCATCACGGCGATTCCTCCTGCATGACGACGGCCCAACACAAATGACGGCAACATTAGGAAGGAATGTTAAATGACTGCAGACCTGAGGTCAGTGACTCGCTCGCTACGCCGCTCGTTCACCTCAACCACGATCAGTCTGTAAGCGAGATAAGAGTCAGGATTTTTCCAGGAAAACACCAAAATAAGGAGAAATGTGGATTAAAGGATGGAGATGATGATGTTGAGGACAGATGGATGCATTCAGCGTTCCCACTATTTGACCAACAAAATGTGAATACTGTGTTTTTAGAGCTTAGCGTAACAAAAAAAAACACATTTACCACTGAACATTTTCCCGGTTTCAACTGTTTTTTACCATTTTTGTTGTGACCGTTTCAGGCCTGAAAGTGGACCAAGAGAGAAGATGCAAAACATTATACAATAAACAGATGAATGATTTCTCATGTTCCCCCGCGTCATTTATCTCTTCTATTATCAAAACATCACAACCTAAAAGGCAAGCCTAAAATAACAGCGACTCTAGAAGCAAAGCTAATATCCACACCTAAAAAAGACATTTCCATTTCACAGAATGGTATCTGTGGAATATCTGAGCTGGAATATAAAGGCCCGCTGGTTCTTTAACACGTCTTAAAGGGGAGAAATTTATGGGTCACCATTAGCGGGGAGGGAAGCGTTCAGAAAACGTTATCAAGGAAATCCATCAGTACTAAGTCCTACCTGATACTTGCCTGATCTGCACATAAAAATAAAATACAGGCCAGCCGCATTAAACCAACCGAGTGCTGGAGGAATCCCAGTGCATTAAAAAAATAAAAACAACCCTAACTCTCCATCTTTCCCTGGCTGTGAGCCACAGCTTTACTTCCTAGGCCCCATTTCCAGGGACGAGTGCGTGTGTTAGGTGAAAGGGGGAGAAATATAGTGCACGCTTTCTCTTCGGTGTGTGTCTGTGTGTCATGTTGGAGATGTAGGGAGAAATATGTCGTCCGCTCCCTGTTCGCTGCTACCCCGGGGGACAGAGGACTTCCAGCGGCTGCTTTTACTGGCCTAAAAAGGGGAGAAACATCCGCTGCTTTCTGAGCTGGTACCAATGGAGGACTAATGGAGAGTTATAGAGGGCTCGCAACCTGGAGTCCACTTTAACATCTCTGGAAAGGCACCATGAAACATTTAAAGACAATCCTTTTTAGGCACAGACTTGTGCCTAAAGCTAATACTGAATCACCAAGAGCTATAAACTCTGCTGTGTAAGCTATTTAAATGTGTTGTACTTCTTGTACAGTGATTTCTGTGTTCATTCTGTATTATAGCAAGAAGGAGCTTGAGTACCTGCGAGGTACTCAAGCCACAGAACTGGAACACGCGCCGTACCAGCAAACACGCGCAGAACCGCATTTTCTAGAGAGGCTTTTCTAGACTCTGAATGTGAATTTAAAATCTTGCAGTCAATGAAAGGCCATCAGCAAAACCAAGATGAAGAGTATCGGGGAAAATTCTTGTGTGCATGTGAGGGGCGTGTAATAAGAGGGTGTGCTTTTATAAACGAGTGTCTTTATAGCTGATACATTCTAGCTGAAGCAAAACACATATTAGAAGTTCATTATACATCCTGGCTGACATACTGGTCTAATGTTACACACGCTAAGTGAGGAGATACAAATATACAAATATTATAAAAATGACCTCACGTACGAATGCACACACACTCTCCGCTATGTGCTGACCCATCACTCTCATATCAGCCCAGCATTTATCAGCTGTTTCTGAGGCTGACAGGCCGACCTTCATTAGTGCTGATAGCACCAGACCAAAAGCAAGCCAACACATCCCGAGCCCAACACAAACACAACCCTCTCCCCTGTCTAACTCCACTGGGAACATACACACGCCTGGAGTGACAGCACCAGGCCATCTGGATCACATCAACCAGAGAGACAGACAGACAGAGAGAGAGAGAGACAGAGTGAGAGAGAGAGAGAGAGAGAGAGAGAGAGAGAGAGAGAGTAATCTCCATGCAGAGAATGCTTAATTGGAGAATGTAACTCTTGCTTAACCTTGTACAGGGTTGATGCCGATTTTATGGAATTTACCAACATGCTCCATAAATTTCCAACTTCATAGACCTTTTTTAAAGACCCCTTAAATTTAAATGGGAGTTTTCTGCCTTTAAGTCCACGTCTATACGCTTTGAAGACATGTACAGCATTCCTAAAAGTTGATTAACCTCTAGCAGGTACACACATTTAAATTTACAGGCTCTCTCTTTGGGATAAATGGACCAAAAATACTGATGACTCATCTTGCACTACACTGGTTTTTGTCCAATCAAATGTGCTGTTAATGACAATGTCCCTCCCCCAACACCAACTGCAACTGACAAGCAAGAACAAAAAAGGGCCCAAACGCTTTGCCATGTCCTGTCCAAACGTACTGTTCCATAGAAAATACGTCAGCTCAAGAAAAACAAGTGAGCTCATCAAGCAATTTCATGGAGTCTATAAGCAAAGCAGAAAAAGTTTCCACTTTAATTTTTCATCATTACATTTGGTAATGTTGGCCAATCACCTGATTGAAACCATCATGGAAAAACGTTCTTGGGAATTTCGTACGTTTCAGAACCACAAAAGGGGGGAAAAAGAACAAGTAAACACACTTCACTCCACAGCATCCTGTATTTACACTCGCAAACTCAAACACAAAATCCTTGTGGCAAAAAAATACATCTGACAAACAAACCCAGGCCGCGGTGAGACAGACAGACAGCAGTGATGCAGCAGTGAACACCACAAGACAGCCGGAGCAGGTGCTGGAAGCTGGGGAACGCCGGTCAAACCGTGACCACTTCAGATACGCTACGCAGAGCGTGACCGGGAACACGAATTTCTCAGCAGAGCACTCCAGCTCGCCGGAGTCCACTCAAAAACCCTGTTACCTGGGAAACGCAGGCGAAGTTGCAGTGAGCAACACAGCTGGGGCCTCTAAACAAACCGTGGTGGGAGACAGGAAGACGAGGTTGGAGGGCGGGACTTCCTTTCTGGGAAATGAAGCTTGTTTAGAAGTGGCACCTGCGGAAAGCATTACTGAAGCAGATGGAACGGTGGAGGAAAGATGCGTGGGGTCTGAGGAGAAGAGATGGGAAGCCAAAGGATCCACAGACACGGGAAGACACGGAGGCTTACCGCTGAACACCAAACGAGAGATTACGGCTGTCAATGTGACATACAGCCTAAAACCGAACTCCCCTTCAACATCACTGCAGCTTAAAGAAATATCCCACAGCATTCCCCCGTGACATGTCTACAACGTGGATGGCTTAAAAATGCGAGCACAGATTAGTCCGATACGTTCTGCAGCTTCTAGAAAGCACACGGTTTTTCATTGTGACTAATGTGTCCATGACAGCGGTTATGAGTTATTGGTGCAGGGAAGCTGTGTTTTGGTGAGAGGGTTTCTAGCTGGGTTCTGCATCTATGGTTCGATAAACCTGACCCGTGCACCCTGTAAGCTTTTCCTGCAGTAGATGAGTATAAATTAAGTCGAACGGTCAGTGACGAGCCAGTCTGTTGGCATGTTTATGTATCTTTCTGAGGGTAGATGGTGTGTCACAGTCATTATAGGTTTTTACAGATTTGAGATGATCACCATGAGGTATCACTAATCTGCTTTAGAGACACTTCCTATTGGCTGCGAATTGCTACATGCACAGTACATATCTAAAACATAACATACACAGTATATATACACAGTACATATGTACATGTATACTGTACATATACACATATACAAGTCTGCCCTTATAGTACACCATATATATTTACTTACTATATATTGTATATTTTTTATATAATTTCACTTTACTGCCTTCACTATCATTAGGATCTTCTTGCCTGTCACACGTGCTAAAGTCCAAAGTTAGTCGGACTCCGCCCCTCAGTAAGGGTGCATCTGTTTTTAAAAAGAAAAGGAAATGTTCATCTCAGGGTCGGTCACCATAAATCTCTCCTACTCCAAACATCTCCTAGTGTAGAGAAACAGCACATCAGGTCTAAATCCAGAGAGAAGCTGGTCTTCAGCAGAACCCCAGCTTCAGACTGAAGGACGGGATCCAGAAGTTTCTCCACAAACAGGTCTGGCAGGACAGCTTGCTCTGTGGGGAACCCAGGAACCGTGGATTCGTGTGTGGTCATCCTTATAACACACACACACATTCTGCTCAGCCGTACCACAGCGCAGACAGAGCACGTTTTTTCCGCTCTCGTCGTGTTAAAAAAAGACCCGTCAGACCAGAGCTGGTTCGGTTAAAGGGTTCGGTTACGTCATCTGGTGAACGGATGAAAAGATGGTTTCATAAACGGAGCCGTTTACTGCATGGACAAAGACAGGAGGAGTGTACAGAGTGAAGCTACCACAGACCTAAATGAAGTACCCTTAACCCCACTGGCCACAGCCCAGTTACCAACACCACACTGAATGCAGTAAAACAACTCAGGACCCACAACTAGCAGGGCTGGGCCAAAAGGTGCACAACCGTTCTCCATAAATGGGTCAAACTCGAGCCCGTTCCATATACCAATGGGCGTGTCTCAATCAGCTTTCTACTTAAGTAGTAAGTGCACTGCCCAGATGTCATCACAGCCTTATGTGAGTCTTTACAAGAGATTTAGTTTGTAATTATCGTTTAACTCTAATGTGCATTAAACAGAAAATGCAGCAGTGATCTTGTAGAAAAAAAAGGCCAATGACAAAAACGGATGTCTGAGATAATAAAACTACTCTAAAATGTACTTAGAAATGTTTAAATTTGTGTTGCTTTCATATATTTTAAAAACATATCGATTGCTACAAAAATAACCATCAAATAATAAACAAATATGAACATTTATGTGATCTCTATTATTTAAAAAAAACATTTTCACAAATTTAAAAAAGGTTCAAATGTATGTTAAAAAACAAACTTGAGGGTCTCATGGCGTCTTCCCTGTTTCAAAGATTTTCTGTCACAAGACAACAAAATGGCTGCCTGCTAGCCCCCATAAGCAGCAACGTTTAAATGTGTCACCTTGAATGAAGTCAACGTTCCAGAGTTAAGTAGGTTAAGTCCCCTGCTAGCGCCTTAATTCCTGCCCAAAAATACTGATGCACATCACAGTGAACTAAAGAGCAGAAGAGATACTGCCTCATTAACCGAAATCCTGATAAACTTCATGGTTGTCCATCAACAGAATGGACAAAATGGCTCTTTAGGGGCCAGTGATTTTTCGGCACATCTTTCTGTTTTCACACAGGCTGCATCTGGGTTGGTCATTTCACCAGAGATGGAAGTCTTTAGAAACTTCAAATTCAATGAGCCCCCCATGACTATCACTCATAACTCATCTGTGGTGTAATTGTCTCTTTCGGTCCAAGACCAACATCTACTCCCCATCCTCATTAACTTGCCAGTCATAAACGAGCACATACACTACATCAGTAATTATATGCATTTATGCACACAGCATAAACCCAACAACATATATAAAAAGAATCTTAACTAGCTGGTCAGTCAGCTGTGGTGGACCACCAAGCTAGCAGTAACCAGCATAAACCACCATAGAGCAGCAACAAAACTCACACTGGTCTGAGCTAATCTTTTCAGCAGGAAACTTATGAGGTCAAAATGGAGTTTGGAGAGATGGAGAACTATAAAAAGTGGTGGAACTCATATCAATCCTGCATCCAGATCACAAGAGATGGATGACAAAGGAGTGAAAGACAGTAAGAGCTGATTGGGAGAAAAGCTGTCAGAGTAACCAGACATGGGTGAGACTGCTGAGAGAGCTTAACCTCAGAGCCACAGACATAATCCCTTCCAGACACAGCGCTGAAGGTTCGAAAAGCCTGACCAGTGATGATGGAGCAAAACCACCACACCTGTCAGACCTTCGCTGATGGCTTCTTTTCTCCCTCTTTCACTTGTTTTCGTACCCCACCCGTCTTCTCCACGCTCTTCTCTTTGAGAGGGCTACAGCTGTCCGGTTTCTCCTCCGTACAATGGACAGGAGGAATTTTTCCGCTCTCCAGACCGCGTGTCATGATGTCACCCGTGTGGTGACAGGGAGTGAGGCTGAACAGATGGTCTGGAACGCGCACAGACCGAACGACCCATGGCAGCTCCGATAAACGGGGCCAAGCCGCCTCTGAGCCCAGCAGCTTCAAAAAACACTTTAAAGCCTTTTATCACCTCAGCAATTGAATCTCCTTGATCCCCAAAAACAGGGCCTGTAGCTGCTTGCGCTCTGCTTCAGAACTCGCTCTCTAAATCATGACATCACACAGAGCTGTTTTTCATTCTACCTGCTTTACAGGGCTTATTTATCTGACCAATGATGAGCCTTCTGATACGTCAAACGGCTCTCCGTCAGAGTCAAATACCACTGTGTGTTTTCTCTGTGATACTGATCAGATAGCAGGAGACTTCTAAGACCGCCGCTTAACTGCTTCCAAACAGCTTCTATATCTCACCGATCAGAATTTGTCAAACTGTTTTGATCCCGTCCGAGTTTTGAAGGGTACAGCAGTCTGCTGTTTCTGGTGTTAGTTTTACTCTGAAAGCTAACGCTAAACCTGAAGAATATTAGCATCAAACCGCCCTCACAAGGCCATTCATAGCGCATTAATTCTGCCTCTTAAAGCTGCAATCAGTAACTTCTGTCTCTCTGTCGCCATCTCTGGTTGAAATATGCACTTGCAGGTTATGTTACATACTTTTTTTTACGTATGTTGAAGTCAAATGACACCAACCTGACATTTTCCAGGAAATCTGACCTGACAGCTCAAATGATAAATGATTATTATAAACTTACTGTTGTGAACCAGGGTAACGATATTCTGCTGAACGCTTATCTGTTATGTAAAGTTACGGATTTCAGCCTTAAATTAAATAAAAAAACTAAATCTGACCTCACTTTACAAGAGAATTAAGCTCCGCCTCACTCGTGTAATCATTCTGGGAGGCAGATGTACACAATCAGGGGCTTGTATAATGCTATCTTAGCAGAGGCTGTGGCTGATCGGGGTGGTACGGATGGAAACAGCACTCCTGGCACCGGCCGGGGTGACCACATTACAGATGTCCATAAACGCCCGGCGCGGTCGCCCACCACTGCCTGCCCTCTTTTTAACAGGTTGGACCTTGGCAACGCCCGCGCGGCCCACGCCAGCTCTCGTAACACGGGTTTACGATGTTATTATTTGCGTTTCTGCTGTTTATTTTATTCTTTAATTAGGGCAGGGTTTCAGTCTGAAGGCTTCACTCTGAGAAGCTGAGGTTTAAATGTGTCCCACCGCACTTGTTTTGGAGTCGACCAATCAGGAGTGACTTGTGTTTCTCACCCGCTCAGTACGAAAATGTAATGCATGTTAAAACAGCAGCCACAGACGGACGAACACGTACACACATACAAAAAAGCTTTAAATTATTCAACATAAACGCTGCAGGAATAAATGACAGGTGAAATGCACGAGTGGGTTGGGCATATACGACATGAAACGCATTAAATCTTGGCTAGTTCGACACGATCCGATTTCACCACTGAATATGGCCGCAGGTCCCCCAGCAGCACTTGTATTACATGACACCTCCTCTGGGGTGCGATCATCTGTCAGACTGCTGCGTGCACGATCGGTTATCTGATTCAAAACGCATTTTATGATCGCTAATTCCACAATTTGGACCGTTCGCACCGAGATGTCCATTCCAGAGGAATTTTTGTACCACTCAGAGATTTCCCAGGAGACAAAATGGACTTCTCCGTTTCATTGTACACTTAACTCTGTCTCTGAATTTTCTCCAAAAATGACTAGTGGGATTAAGACAAAAAAATTACAGTTATTCAGCAGGAGGACAAGAGTCGTATGGGGCAAAGGGGGCAGAAGGAGCCACTTCAGTGAGGAGCCACTATTAGGGTAAATTTATTGCCCCCTCACACCTCCAGATGTCCATCAAGCCAGTCAGATGTGGTGACAGGGCATCAGTGGTGAGAGGCAGAGACCCCTGCTCATGGCTACAATGTCCCACTAGCCCTGCAGTGTGTGTGTGTGTGTGTGTGTGTGTGTGTGTTTACATACAACCTGACAGAATTTGACAGCTGGGGTGTGGTGGGAAATGGCTAGCTGGGTGTGAGATGTTGGTGGTCAAAGGGGGTAAGAGATACCTGCCGCCACAGGAGACGTCCTGGCTTCCTCTGAGAGGCACACAAAGTTCTGTCACCATGAATTTCTCATGTATGTAAGCGTGAAGGACAGGTTGTTGAATGGAACATACTACAGAAAGCTAGATGCTAGTCAGTGCCAGAGGTTTCAAAGGAACCTGTCACGGCCAGAGGGAACCCCCCCCTCCCCATCCCTGTTGTTTTTTCTGCTCCACAAACCTCAGTTTCCTGGGCCCCTAACAAGTCCCAGCTGTCCCCTAAGAGCTGACAAAACACACTCTTCCACACTCTTTAAAAGACACACACACATTTAGTACACGCAAAAGCCACTGTGTAAAACACGTTTTGTCTGCCCCGGGGAAAGAAAAAAAACAAGGCAAAAAGAACAAAAAGCTCCCTCCATCCCTACATCCACCTCCGGCCTTTTACCCTCGCCAGCGTTGACAAGCTAAGTTAGCTGCTCTGTGTCCTACCCAGAATGCCGTGCTGCTGAGCTCTCCGAGTTTGACACAGGCAGCATTATGTCAAGTATCACCTTTAAGCAGAGAGCGATCTCGTACCTTCCCTGCTGAAAACAACTGCTCGACAGAATCTGGTTTACATGGAAATCTATCTACGCCTATTTACATTTAGCCGAATGTTTGTGAACGGGTGCAAATTACATTAATCAGGTGATGAAAAACAACGAGGGTTTGAAAATGCTCGGTATATTTTAAGCTAGACTTTCAAAATCTGAAAAATGTTCTGAACTTTCTTGAACAGTGTTATAACAGAATTTAAGTATGTAAAGTGCTGGTTAGCTTATCAAGAAAAAAAAAGAAAAAAAAATGAATTCTTGAATTCTTCCATTATGCTCTTTAAGAAATGGAAAACTACACACCAGTAGCCTGTCATGTTCACCGCAGATAAGACAACAGAGAAAACACAGGCAGAAAATGTACGATTACTCATATTCCCCCCAGAGAGGGAGTGACAGACTCGAACCCCTCATAGGTGTGGTGCACTCTGTGTGTGTGTGATTCCTTAACTATCCAAAGAAAAACACAGAAAGAGGCCCGGGCAGAGTGTGACAGACAGGCAGGGTGTGGGGTTGGGGGGGTGATCACCCATGACAGACAAAGATTAATGAGACGCCGAACCCCCTCAAATCTTCCACCTCAACCACTCCAACAAACCATAATGCCAGCTAATCACTCGAGTGTCAGCTCCTATTGTTAAGACCACTGCTGTGGTCCTTAAACACACACACACACACACACCTGTCTGATGGATTCTGCTTTTCTTTTAAAACCTAATTTTTGTTTTCCACAAGAATAAAGCTTCAGGCTTTAATTAGTAAGCCTTTCTTTAAAAACGAAAAAATTATGACCCATATATTATTATTGTTGATTAATATTGCATTTGTTATACACAACAGTAATACACACATGACAAATGATTATTATTGCCATGTCAATATTCAAATGGCTTAGATCCTAATTAACAGCAGTGTGAACTAAAAGTAGACTGAGAGCCTGAAATAAACCAAAATGAGTGTGAATGAAATTGAAGTGGATTCTGTTTTATCTGGTTCACATTTTGGTTCGTTTAAAAGGCTCCGAGTGTCTTTTAAAAGAGGCCTCAAGTGTGAAAACATCCCAAATTTCATCAGGTCTTTATGCCTCGCTCTCGTGCCTCGATCCGAAACAAACACCCATTTTTGCTTTGTGTTGAAAGAAGAGGAGTTAAAGACGACAGAAATCAAAAGAGAAGGATTGTAAAACAAACGAAAGTGAAGAATAAACGGGAGCAGAACCGAGCGATTAGGGTTACTGTTGTGCGTTTGGGTGCTAATGAAGTCTACGGACAGAACAAGAAAAGAAAAACAACAGCTCAAGAGATAAAAGAAGAGATATGGACGGACAGACATGAGAGGCGCTGGTGAAACGTTGTCACGGCAACACAGAATGAACAAGAAGAGTCGCCTGTCAATCAGTGTCACGTGGAGGACGTCCCCAGACAGTCTTAAGCTCGCTGCTGTCAACCTGTGGGACGCCCGGCGTGACACTATTTTCCCTCAGGGGTCAATAACATGCTGGGGTTTAACGTAAGTGCTGAAACTGGACGGGAGCGATCGGACCACCACTGAAGCGAGAGAGAGATGATTTATACAGCACAGCGGTACTGTAATCGAATGACTCAAGTGTACGCGGTCGGGCACACATATTAAAAACAGCGGAAAAGAAAAACATGACACATTTAAGCAGTTCATTTTATTTTTACAGGAGATGCACAATGTATCTGTGACTATACGGCGCTTCGGTCAGTTTCTGCTGTATTATTTGTTTCGTTCAGATTTAGTGACATCAGTCTGATAAGGTCACTAACTACGTTTTTATTGGTACCTCATTTGAAAAACATTTGACAGTGTAATACCGCCAATCACCAATCAGAATCGAGTATTTTTTAATCATTTAAATACTTGAGAATTACTTTTAATTTTTTTTAAATTAATTGTTTTAAGTTAAAACAAACTAAACCACGGTGTATCAGATTTTTCACACTGGTGTATTTCTAATGATCACTGCATGATCAGACAGCAGCCGGACACCATCACACACGTTCCCTCCTTTTACAGGTTCTGGGGACCTGGTGCTGAAGCGGGGCCAGCGGCGCTCTCCAGTCATGGAGCGATTTACAGGGGGGAATGAGGGTCTAGATCTCATCTGTGAACCAACACTTCTAGGTGCTCAGACAAAAACCTGTGGGCTTCACAGAGAGCAACAAGCGCTTGGGTACAACGCGGGGCCACGCTGTGGGTTGGGAGTCCTGCTTTGAAGCTCCGAGTCCAAGCCGCTCCTACAGAGGTAAAGTGATCGATTCGGCCTTCAAAGCGAGTCTTTGACACACCTGGGCGTGTGAGGTTTCAAAAAGTCAAGCTTTTTTTTTTCATCTTGCTCTGAAGCATTCAAGATGTCCCGTAAGAACCTCAACGAGTTTTCAGAGTCTGCTTTAAAAAGCCTTTTTTTTCCTCTAGGCAGAACCAAAGCGGAGCAGAGGTGTGTTCCTCCTTCTGCTTCCTGCCGAGGTTCTGTATCACAAGCCTCATCTTTAGAGGCCCTCAGAGGAACTTTAAGAGGCTGAGAGCAGCTGCCGGGGAGGAAACACTCTCGGCTGAGGACCACACAAGCAAAAAGAACGAGTGAGGGAGAGAGACAGAGAGAAAGAGGAGGATAGAAAAGGCAAGACAGCTCAGACTCTCTCACTTCATTCTAGCTAAAACAGATGACAAGATAGAGCTGCACATATTTCTCCCCTCAAGCCATCCCAACTAATCTTTTCCACATTCCCCGGCTCTCTTTTTTCACCTACTCTCCATTTCTACCCCCCAAATCCACCCCAACCCCCCCGTGTCAGCGATGTTTATCTGCTGAAGAAGTTGAGAACCTCTGACAGATGTCGGCACAGCGACGGTACAGAGTGACTTGTGACGTGAGGCCAGCACTGTAACTGTGGCTCACCTGTCAATCAAACTGGCTGTTCTCAACGGAAAAACAGGGGGAAGAGAGAGAGAGTGAAGGAGAGAGAGATTTTTCAGTAATAGGAGGTGGATTTAACGAGCAAGATTCGAGGGTCTGATAGGGTGAGAGTCATTTCCTGTGTAAATATGGCTGAACTCAGACTCAGCCAGCAGTCTGTCTTGATGGACGGGTCACTCGTTTACTCTCTGCTCGACACCCCACAGGATCATTATTACTGACAATACTTTGCTATTACTATATTTGATCATAAAAAACATTTTTTTGGCTACGCATTTAAGCTATGATGACAAAGAACTGACTACTGTTTTCATGTAAAGCTGATTATAAACAGACTAACCCACCTCACCAACAACATTACGCATTTTTAGAATTAAGGGGAAAAAGGAAACTTGATGTACTTCATAATGAGTTTCATCTTCACATGAGGTTCTGTAAGGTTTAGCGAACTGGGATGATTTTATCCTCTAAGTATTGCTAAGCACTCCAACTACCCCATTACCCCCCCCCCCCCCCACACACACACATATATATATACACACAGCCAGAGTAAAGAGCTTAAGACTAAAACAGAGAATCTGAGAATTATCCACTGCTTAGTGCTTTTAGTACGGAACTGTTTCAGAAACATTCCAGGCACTGGGATTAAAAAGCTGAAATGACAAGTACAGAGTGGAGTCAGGAAGTGGGTTAGATATCCAAAGGCACCATATACATGATTCAGAATCCTGGGAGAAGAAAGAGAGGAGTAAAGAACAGCAGATGAGAAGAGAGAACAGCAGAGGAGAAAAGAGAGAACAGCAGAGTAGAGGAGAAGAGAGAACAGCAGAGGAGAGGTGAAGAGAGAACAGCAGAGGAGAGAAGAGAGAACAGCAGAGGAGAGGAGAAAAGAGAGAACAGCAGAGGAGAGGTGAAGAGAGAACAGCAGGGGAGAGGAGAAGAGAGAACAGCAGAGGAGAGAAGAAGAGAGAACAGCAGGGGAGAGGAGAAGAGAGAACAGCAGAGGAGAGAACAGCAGTAAAAGGAGAACAGCAGAGAAGAGGAGAAGAGAGAACAGCAGAGGAGAGGAGATAAAAGAACAGCAGATAAAAGAAGAGAGAACAGCAGAGGAGAGAACAACAGGGGAGAGGAGAAGAGAGAACAGCAGAGGAGAGGAGAGAACAGCAGAGGAGAGAACAGCAGGGTAGAGGAGAAGAGAGAACAGCAGAGGAGAGGAGAAGAGAGAACAGCAGAGAGGAGAAGAGAGAACAGCTGGGAGAAAGCAGTAGTTTTTTAGACTTGTGTATCACAGACATGACGCTTCTGTTTTATCTGGGCGGTACTTGAGATAAGACGGACGCTCTTGACTTTATTTCCTGTCAATCTCTGATAATTAAATATCTCTCAGGATAAAAACTCTGCTGACTCTCCGGGATCGCTGCTCTGCAAAATGACTGCCTGTCGAGCTTTCCTTCTTTTCTTTTCGTTTTGCTCTCTTGAAGTCAATCGTTCTTTTTCCTTCCTTTTTAAAGAATAGATATTTAAGGAGGATAATTGTCTGGCACGGCAAACGTATAATCAAGTGAAAAGGCAGCTTTTTTTCCTGTGCCTTTTTTGTGAAATCCGCTTTGTTAAGAAGAGATTATAGCTGAAAGAAATTGGCAATCCGAGAGCAATTAAAGTTAAAAAACACAGCGTGGTATTTAAATGAAGGGTTGACTGACGAGTCCTGCGGGACTTGTTTTTTTACTGCTCCATTTTCCCGATCTCAATCTTTGTCCTCTTTACTTGAGATTTTAAAAGAGCGAGAAGAGTCAAATCAGGAAGAAAGAAAGCCAGGAAGAGTGTTTTACAGCGCCTGGAACAGAGAACATGCTGAGTTCTGAGTTTTCTGATATTATATGCGCAATTTCACCAAAAGATCACACAGTATTGTAATTTTAGGGCACAGAGAGCTGCAGCGTACACAGAATGAGAAACAGAGAGAAAGAGAGAGAGATAGAGAGAAAGAGAGAGAGAGAGAAAGAGAGAGCGAGATTAAAAGATAAAATACCAAGCTTGCCCACAATATATACCGCACCAAGACTGCCCATGATATACACTGTACAAAAACTGCTGGCTTGCAGAGACCCGGGTTCGATTCGGGCTAAAAAGACATTAAAAAGGGCAAAAAAAAAAACATAACTCTAAAACATGTTAATAAACATCAGCAAATGTCTGTTTATCATGACTAATCATTGCTCATGGCGGTGTGCTCCGTAACACTATCTCTGAACGCTGGCATTTGACAGTAATACCACAGAAAAACGGCAGATTTGCACATAACTGCATGTGTGGAGTGACGGTAAGCTCAGACAGAGTCAAGCAGCTATTTTGAGGCCGTCCTGTTTGGCAGGAGCTTTATCGCCTGTAGCCTTTCGATGCGAGTCTGGATCGTTTTTTGGCCATTGTTCCGCCCTGGAGACGTCAGCTTGTCCAACACGTTCCAGCACATCCACTGTTATTTACAAATACACGCTGTAAAAACAGCATTCAAAACGGTAAAAACACAAACACACTGCAAGCCACAATCGCTTTATGATAGCCGTAATGGTAACCATAGCAACAGTCTGGCGTCCTAGACTGCTGTTACTAGTGTTCTCTCTGGACTAACAGTACAACACAGGGCTGATGTTTGCAACTGTTGAACGTGTTTTTCACCTCAATAATTCTGTGGACAGAAAAAGAAATTATGCAATTTAAAAGAGGACAGACAGACTTATTTAGCCACAGTGTGGACACGGCCAAAGTTACTGGACGCAGCTTAGCTACAATGTCCACGGATCGTTATTCTAAACACCAACAACAACTTTTAAAGGTTTATTAGCCAGACTAAACCACAATTAGCATGACTGAAAAGGCGAATTAGCAGGTTAACCCGTAATTTTGGAAAACTGTTAAATGTACGGATGTTGGTCAGCAAATTTAACCAACAAAAGCAGAGCTGTTTAACCTCAGGTGCAAGACATGGAGTGCTAGCAGATGTTTCCTCTAGTGGAAGATCTTACAAAAGCAGATGAAAGCTCTATGGATCTTAATGCA
This sequence comes from Botia almorhae, assembly GCA_036877575.1. Classification (NCBI taxonomy): domain Eukaryota; kingdom Metazoa; phylum Chordata; class Actinopteri; order Cypriniformes; family Botiidae; genus Botia; species Botia almorhae. Next base: position 74,757 of record JAZGTJ010000001.1, read on the forward strand.
GGGTGACGTCCACCTATCAGCCCCTCATCCTAAAGATGTGCATTCAGGGAGGAGAGGGAGTCAGGGCGAGAGGCAGAGAGAGAGAGGAGTGGGGCAAGGTGTGGATTGGGCCACTCCATTGGTTTTCGCCGCTACACAGGCCCGCAGCGATACAATGGGGGCTCTGGCCGCCGGTTCATCAGATACGGTGGTGTGGAGATAAAAGGTCTGGCGAGGTGCAGGAGGTACGTGTCTCCTCTTTGTTGCAGACGTGTGTTAACATTGTCGGGGATCAGCGAGCTGGACATGCCACTCATACCTCAGAGAAAAGCAGCGTAAAATGGGATCTTTAAAAGCATTCATGTGCTCGGATTCACACAGAGCTCAAACCTCCATCGGCGCGGCTTACAGCGAGAGACGTCGCCCAACTGAGCGAAATGAAGGAAAACTCACCAGCTGACGACTACAGAGAGAACAAAGACTCGGAGAGACAAAAGGAATTTACAGATGGATTTACAGACGGCAACAAAGGTTTCACAGCTGGACATAGATTTATGTGTATATAGGTTAAATATATCAAATCTTAATACACAAACCTACATATCTATAGGAATTGATGTAATGGTTCTATATAAATTATATAAAACGTTACGGAATGGTTTTACATTTTTAAGGATCTCGAAACTGCCCACGAGAAAACGAATCCTAGATTTCTCAACTGCTCTTGGACTTTTGGATCTCACCGTGTATTAATCCCAAAACCCTCACAAAAATGAACAGCACCAGGTACAACTAACAGACAGTCAAAAAACCATGTGTGTGATTGGTCCGGCGAATGTGTGTTCTTCCAGAATCCTGACCTCTCAGCCAGAGAGGAAGCGACCAAAAACGGGGAGCGGATGTGGAACACAGAGATAAATGAAGGGAGGGAATACAGGAGGAAAACAGATGGATGGAGGCCTCGGAATGTCTCCTCGGGCTTAATTTAGTCCTCCACTAGTCAATCTGCTCTCGGCCTACTAGTGCTGTACACAGATGCAGGGCAGAAGAAGTGGAGGGGGCTCTTTGGCCTTCATTCCCAGACAGCGTTGCTTTGATGTGGGATGAAGGAGTGGAGGATGCCCCCCTGTGGAAGTCAACCCCACTGCCCTGCATGTAATCACAGCCTGGGGACGAGATGGCTTTCCTATTACATAGCCAGACGTCTACACACTAGTTTAGGCTAACACAACCCCCCCCCCCACACACACACACACACAAACAGATATCTGTTAATGTGTATGGTAACGCGCAGCTTCAAAATGGCCGCCGGCCAAAACAAACATATCCAGCACAGATGCCACTCTCTCCACAAACAAAACCGCTACGACCGGTAATTACTCATGAGGAGTTTGAAGTGGGTTTAGAGATTCCCTCATTATACAAATACAAACATGCTGAAATAAGAGACAGATATAACAGCAAGGATTTGACACACTCTATAAACACAAATCACTAAAGCCCTCTCGTTTTAAACACGCAGTATCTTTCCCCAAGCGCTGTCATGTGTACGCGGCCCAGCCGCGCTAAATACCTAGCAAAAGGGCTCGCCAAGGGCATGACACCAGAGAATACAAGCAGGAGATGAAAAGATTGAGAGATAAGGGGAAAGAGGACAAGATGTCTGCTTAGCCCTCTGCGCTATTAGGTAAATTAGCTGCTAAGATGTCCAGCTGTGAGGAGCTCCCTGGAGGCCTGCGATCAGAGTCCAGTTAACCAGCAGGGCAAGAGAGACTGAACCGAGCTAATGCTGTTAGCCCAATTAGCTTCAGATCTCTTCTCTGGCCTTCTGCTTGAGCCGGGCTGGACAGCTGCGCTGCGACGGAACTGAGAAGCCGCAACACATGCAATGCAGGAAAATGTTTACTAACATCATCAACCAGCTTTGGCTGTATGTAGCATGCTGATTGCTCAGGTGTGGTTTGATTGAGATCGCATGCTATCTAACAGTCTAGTGTGTACTATTTAAAGAGACTATTTAAAGTGAGCGCCTACTTGTGTTTCAAAATACTTTTTTTGTTGTTCTGATTCAAAATAAAAGTTTCAAAGTCGACACTTGCACTCCTAAGACAAATGCTTTGATAACGACGCGAGTAATTATTTAGCTGCATCAGAACAGCTGAAGACGTCGATCAAAAGACTCATCTCGGAGTCGGCGTCTGTAGTGTCGCACGCAGCGTTGTGTAGCGTTTTACCCCGCCAGTTTTTGACTGATGTTCTTCATCTCCATTCCTCACAAAGCTGCCTGCTCAGTAAAGAATCAAACAGAAACAGAGAAAAGCAGAGAGACGCGAAAGAACTACAAGCGGAACGTAGGAACACAAGAGGAACGCGAGAGAAACTTATGCGATCAATATTCCACCTAGCGTTACGAGAAACACTGTACAGAAAGAATTCAAGAGTTATTAGGGTTTGGAACGGGGAAAACAGTCTGTGTTGTATCAAAAGATTTCCTCCCTCTGTCCATGTGTGCCCCTAAAACACAGAACATTATTCAACAGCCAAAATCTCTACAAGACAAGTCAATCCTCATGCAGCAATCGTGGCTGCCCTTGAACGGCATCCGGGACTCAGGGCTTACAGTCTGAGCCGGCTAGCTGTAATGCAAAGGAAAATGCTTTAGGGAGACACACAGAGACCCACAAAGCAGAGGAGGCAGATTTATCCCCCTCACCTTGAGATGGCAAGAGGCAGATTTAGAACAGACTGCTGTCTGTGTGATTCAGGACATCAGGGAATAAGGAAATAAGCAACGTTTGAGCGCAGGGATGTGAGGGACGGCTCGGAAACCCCTGAGTAAATCTCTCATGTCCCCATTCCACACATGTATCTCACAGCGTTACGCTCACCTGTGTCAGGCAAAACAGCGTCAGTGTTCACTGGTCAGACGGTGCCAGGAAAAGAAAAATATGTGAATTCATGTTATTTGACTTTTGGAATAAAAAATAAACACAAAAACAGTAATTTGTTTTAATTAAGTAACAGTTACAAGAGTTACTTTACGAATGCAAAGCACTGTAGACTAGCTTCATATATTAGCCCAAAGCTACCAATAACTGATGGTTCTCAAAGAACCCAAAAAATGTTCTTAAAGTACCACCCCTGATCGAATTAGACCACCCAAGAACCACCTAGTCAGCAAAAATGCTCAAACTCAAATTCACAAAATTGTAAATCATAAATTTTGGTGTATTTTGGCATTTTAAATTGAGTTGTGAGGCACCACAGTTTAGGAATCGCTGTCCATCCAAACCAGCAGAAAAAATAAAACACAATCACTACGGCTAGCAGTCAGCGCAGAGTTTTTTTTTATCTCTGTATCAGATATGCCAGGCTTTCAAATGCGTAAGGAATTGCTTCCAAAATATGCTGTCAACACTGCACAATGAAACAGTAGGACGCTAGCTAGCCTGCTATCCTTTTACACAGGTAACACGGTCTTCTTTTAGCCGAGCCACATCTGTCTCTGTCTGGTTTCTAAAGCAAAGTAAGGAAACCTGAGGGGCCCTGCAGGACACCAAACACAGGAGACACGATAAATTCATTTTCCATTCTGATACGTTTCTCTCTTGATTAGCGTTACGAGTCCCGTGCGTTGGGTTCTCTGGCGAATCGTCTGCCTCAGCCCTTCATTTAATATGAGGTCACAGCGGGCCCTCGGTTTTCCACTGAAAACAGCGCAACGCTGACGCTGGCGCTGGCGCTGGCGTGGCCGCAGAGAGAAAATGATCCTTCGGTTACAAATCGGAGGAAACCTATAAAAGCGGCCACCGGGATCTGTTAACTCGGGCTTGCTGAGAGATTTATTTAGCTGTATTCAGATCAAGCACAATAATCGTAAAAGAGGGACAAAATAACATACAAATCAGTCGTGTCGTGGACACCGACGCTGCTTCTAACACAGCGAGATGGAAACAGGGACAGAGAGAAGGAGAGAAAACATACACGCTCATTTGCGAAATCAATTTTCCCTTTCGTAAATCAGATATTTCGGGGGGAAATCCAGAGGGCTCCGGTCTCTTGCTTCACATGATAAAACGTCTGATAACTATTCCATTCTCTTTCCGGCGTTTCGGCTGAGGGCGAGCACGGGGGACGCGGTGAATTCGGTTCTATTGAAAACACTGACGCGACTCCCACTCTCAGTCAAGGCGGGTCTCAATACACAGGGCTGTCGATCTGAGAGAGCATTAAAGAGGAATCAAAAACAGTGACGGATCAACTTGAGAACTATCTGCTTAAAACACTGGATCTGTTCATGTTGTTTTTCAGCTGTATGCATGGCAACAAAGAGCTAGAGACCTTTACATGAGAAATTAACCGTTTGAGGGGGAAACAAAATGAATTCTTTTCTAACTATTGGTGCTTGCTGAGGCAAGTATCGCTTTCACAGATGCTAATAAAGGTTTTGAACTTGAACAAAGCCTTAATCTCAAATATTAACCTGTTAAAATGACGTAGCTCATTGAGAAAAGGTGGAGGAGATCTGTTCTACAACTTTTCTAAATCATGCATTTGCTTCGTAGACAACTGTAATCATAGATTTAAGAGTGGATGTTGATTCTGGCCTGTAGAAACCAATCTAAACACAAGCAGCCACGTAGCAACGCCTTGGAAACCACTGACTAAATCCAAGAACCACGGCAGTTTAGCACGGGTGAACACCATGCACATTTCTTTAAAAAAGGTTCAGAACACATTACAGAGTCTCTGTTTGGAAGACACCCTAACATTGTATAAAAACCGTCAGTCAAATATCTACACAAACTTCACGACGTCCATATTTTTTTATAATCATGGGGAGTTTTAAGCTTTGCATCTGTTAAAGCATTTATGTAGCGATTTGAACTCCAGGGGGTTCATGGCGGGAAAAAAATGAGCAGGTTGACTAGAAAAGTTGAACGTCTGCTGCTGTTCCATCTACAAACTCTTATCCAATGTATACAGTGAAAGAAAGACTCAGAGACTGTATAATGCAGGAACGCTTGTGCCAAACAAGCGCTCACTCTTCACGTCATTTATCTAGTCTGCAGTGGAATGACAGGGCGTGTATGAAAAGAGGGATAAAGCCATTGCCTCAGCAGCTAATACATTAATGCAAAGAAATAATTCAAACCGCAGGGCCAAATTAAAATACGAGCTTTTACGATAGAAAAATACACGTGAGAAAAATAGAACCAGCTTCCAGTTCTCCACGCTGTGGGCAGCCATACCTCCGTCTCTCTCTGCCCAGATCTTGGCTCCTCTTCTCTTTTTCATCCCTCTTTCATCTTATAAACACAAGCCTGTTTGTCTCCGCCCCCTGTCCTTCACTGGCTTCTCTTGGCTCCAGATCGCTCCCGTTTCCAACTGTTTAATTATGCTGTCCCAACCTGTCACCTTGTGTAATATCCCAACCCACCCTGGGCAGCAGCCTGTGGACCCCCGTGCCAAAACAAACCGGTTAGAGAGCAGGTGTGTGTGTGTGTGTGTGTGTGTGTGAACAGGGAACGCAAGCCAGATAAATAGAGCTCACAGTATGAGCCGGGTGTGTGTGTGTGTATCAGTGGTCGTATGTTTGTCATCTATAAATAAAGAAGCAAAATGAGATCTTGGACATCAACACAGCTTGACTTGATAACGCGCCACCTATAACAAATTTAACTATCCACTAACAACATATAAAGTAAAACCAAATCCTCATCAGGTGGCCAGGCTGTTAACCATGTGGCAGAGCGGGCGGATGATTTCCTAACGAACAGCAGGGGAGGTTCAGCACGTGGCCAAAATTATAAGAGAGCAGCTCCAGGCTGGAAATAGATTTGACTCATCAGTTCACGCGGGTTGGGCTGGATCCTGCCACAGAAAAACAAGCCCATGAAAGCCTCTTAAATTTTGACATGACAAACTAATTCCTCACAAAGTGAAACCTGCCGGCTCAAATTTTTTTTTTGGTACACACACAGACCACAAAAAGGTTTGTGCACACCTGAACATATATGAATGCCACACATGAGCTTAAAAATATCAAATTAAACCTGATTTTGAAAAACTGCTAAGCATTTCATAAAGAAGTTTTCCCATTTTAAATAACAGAGATTATTCATTTAGATTATTAGATAATAAAAATAAAATCTCATGTGCAACATGTCTGTGGCAAAAGTGATGAATCATACCTGTGGAACTTAACAGGAAGTGACATCATGATGTCCTCTAAAAGTGACCAATCAAAACGGGTGGTCAATCAAAAGCAACTTCAAAAACTGCTAAGAGAAGCTAGTTCTGCATTTGAGCACAATCTGTTTGATGTTATATTTTATAATGCAACAATATTTTAAATGTGTCTTTCGTACATTCCATATATACACATATACATTTGGGGCCACAATACACTAACAAACAATATATGAGGTCAAAAAGAATTCGTTTTTACAGGAAAAAACAGCGGCTTTATGGAGATGACAGTGATTTAGGACAGAACAGAGGTTACAGAGGACAGATCTAAGCAGTGCCCATCCCGAGACTGCGACTGGGCCGGCCGGGTGATTTATATGCGGACAGGAGCTGCCTGAAGGAGTTACTTGCTTTACCTCACTCCTGATAAGACATAGGGATATGCATCTCTCTGTTTTGACCTTCAGCATTCCCCACACCGTCTGCAGAGGAGCAGGAGTGCTGGAGGATGAGGCGGGGGAGTATCTGCAACATTTGCATTTGAAAAATACATTTCTGACTCGGCGTCGGAACCGCACACTCCCCCGTTCCTGTCAGTGATAACGAAGCAGAGTCACTTTCTCTGCTTTTATATCCCCCCGCGAAGCTGTTGTTGTGATTTTTCCAGATCTCCTTTTCAATTTACTAGCGTGGTTTACGGACCAGCGCTGGAATCTCAACGTGGTGAGGACGGAAACACTCGGATGAGCTCAAGTCCTCGAACACAGCACGCGCGTTCACACAAACCGTAGCTAATCCGCTACAGATTATCCCCCGAGAATACATATACATAAAACCCGCATGTTTCTCAGCAAGATGACAGAAAATAAACAACGCAGCTGGAGAGGCAGGGGTGTAAATTCCTGGCCTCGAAGCTGTCCTCAGATCAGGCGTATTGCGGGGCTCATCCTGACAAACCCTAAAGGAGTTGAGAATCAGCCATGTCTGTTAGCACAAGGATGCTGGTGATTTAAATGCAGCTTTGGGTCTCAGTCAGACAGCAGGAGTTCCCTGTTGAAAACAGCTTAAATTATTCCTGCCAAACCAGGCACTGCTTTCAGGCACCAGAGCCTGTGAAATCGTCTACTGTGCAGAACAACCTTCACTGTAGTCACCCTTTATCTAACCTCCAAAGTGCAACCGCACGTTAACGTGTGTTAAAGGGATAGTTCACACAAAAATTCCAAACATGTACGTTCAGCAGAAGCTCATTTTCCATATGATACAAGAAAACGGGGAGCCATAAAACCACTGAAACATAAACATAGAAGTAGTCCATTAGTAGTAGTTCATTAAATTCGAAGTCTCCTCAGAATACAGTTTTCATTTTATTATATTTTCAAAAGGTTTGGAGGTGTAATTATTGAAAAAAATAACCACTTTTAATTTGTAATCACTTTTTTTATATTAAAAGAAGTTCAAAACAAAGGCAAATAAAAGGTAAAACACATTCTTGATTTTCTTTCTGGTTTTCAGCCCAGTGTGTCCAGCGTTTTCGGCCAAGAATTTTCTTTTCGGTGAATCACTAATAAATGCTGACAAAACGAAACGTTTTTTTGGCCACGCTGCCCCTTTAAGATGTCACATTTACTGTGGTTACTACTGAAGCGTGACGGGCCACAAATAAAGTCTGAAGTGATGGTGAGGTTAAGATGTTCATCTAAAGAACTGTCCTATCAGCACTGGCTTAACTATACAGATGAAGCTTCTTAATATAATGTAATAGTTGTGGATCCAGCAGAAGAGAACCCCATACAATCTTAGAACATCATCTTAGAACCCACCTTTGACGTTTATAGAGACGTTACGTGCATCGTCGCTATTTCCTGTCGTTTCTCTTTTTTTCTCGCTGTTTCCTGTCATTCGTGGGCGGGAGGGGTCAGGACGGAGAGGGCTGAGGCCATTATATGCTGCTTAAAGTCTAATCGCCGTGGGGCCGTCGGCCCCCACGCATGTCCTGCCTCATTGGCTCCATGCTTTAATAATCAGTTCTCACATGCTCTTTAAGATCTCGGGGCCAGGGCTTCGTGGCCCCTGACTGCTCTAGCCTTCTTAGAAGAGATCATGTCAGATTCTCTGTCCTTTGCCACCCAATTACCGTGGACAAATCCGCCTCAGCGCGGTTAAGAACACTACATCAAGGCGACTAAGATCGGCTTGCCTGTGAGAGTTAAGTCCAGCGTGTTATCACACCCATTACAGCGGCTAACTCATACCACCCACTGCACTTGCCATTTTCGGCTAACAAAAGCATCGCTCGCGACAAGATGAAGGTAGAACTCACAGACTACAAATCTACAAAGGCAAAAAAGCATTTAGATTGACATCTTAAAACAATAAAAACACAGTGCTGGAAAACGTACAGTCCTGCTAATGGGTTTTTAAATCCTTTCTTTTGATGATGCTAATCTGTGTTTTATAACACATACCAATCGAGTCCAGTTAGGTGCCAGTATTTTATGTTCTCTCTCTCTCACTGCGCTTTGTTCTCTCTTAGTGAACCAAACAACAATCCCTTCGCCACACAACAAGCTAGCGTTTAGCAAATCAGCCGTGTGTGACTGCCGCGAGTCTTTCTTAGGCCTAAACTTTGGTTGTTTTACTCTCTAAACCACACACTGTTCACTTCAACCGACATGCTGAACTTCAGCGGGTTTGCTTTCTAAAGCACTTGTCTCTGCAATAACCGCATCTGTCTGCTATGCTTCAAGAGTCCAGGGTGCTAACGGGCAATTAGCAGCTTCGTCCACCCTTCCAATCGAGACTTTGCGGGCAGCCGATATCTTCGCAGTCACCCCCTGTCAATTTAAACACCTCCAAACACACACCCTTCACACACCACACGCCCTCGAACCTTATAATTGGACTCTCACCAGAGATGAGACGCTCCAGCCGTGACACAAGTGGGAGCAGCGGGGAATTTTAAGGCTGATATTGATCAATAACTGCATGGGCGAGTAGCAAACCGCCGCGGGTTTAACAAGAACACTATTTCACAGCCCTCACGAGTTCTAAAACTAAGCTCCGTTTCACACATATGCTGCCACATGCGTGTGTTCATTTTGCAGTCCATTTAAACAGGTTATGGCGTTCATGCAGTTCAGTTTTAGCCTGCGCTAATTTCTGCCCCACAAACTGAACTTACTGAAACACTCTAAACCTGTTTATCAACGCAATCTTCTGCAATACAGGGTTTTAAAATGCAAAATAAAAATTAACAGTTGCACTACAATAAAAGCTGTATATGTGGTCACAGGCACATAAGCAGTGCTTATGCATAAGCAGTACAAGACTTAAGCAGTATACAGCTACACTCTGGGTTCCATAACGTGAAGATTAATTTATTTGTGCAAAAAAAATTCCATAATGATGAAATTTGGAATAATCCCCAATATTTTAAAATTAAAGGCTATTATTGAAAGGAAATCTTCAACATGGTATGCCAGAATTCATTACAGCCGCAAGCTCTGCTACACTGCCGAAATGCACCCCAACGCAGACGTGTAAAACGGGCTTAGGAGGCGTGCAGGTGGTGACTGCTCTTTTTAAGCCCTAAAAGACGGACAAGTGGCTTAAAGCTTTAAAACAAACATCTGAGAGGGGCCCTCTTCATCACGAGCAACCCTTCCATCATCACCCACCTTTCACCGGCCCTCCAAAACGTCCACCGCTTCCAAACAACTGCAGGAAGAAAGTTAAACATTTGCTCGCGAGCGAGCGGCTGACGTCTGCCTTGCGGTCACACTCTGCTGAGCCGAGAGCGTTAGCTGGTGGAGGAAAGAGGGAACGAGAGAAAGAAACCACATCAAGTAGATGAATGCCGAGACGTTACCACATCTCGTATGCAGCGGTACGGGGACATTTAAACTGTGCTAAATGGAGAGGAAACACAAGGATGAGACGATGTGCTGCAGTTCTCATTATTGCGTTCCATGAAACAATCCCGAACGTGCGTACCACACGGCTCGTTACATAAACCTTGGCGCCAACGCAGCCTAAATTCACCTCCGTGCAATAGCGAGGAACCCCACGGACAGGTGCTCAACCCATTGCGAATTTAATTGAGTGATGACCTCATAATGGTCGTTAGTCACGGACGGTAACATTCATGAGCTCTAACTGGAGAAATGACCTCTCTGCGGTCTTCATTCGCTTCCATCGCTTTTAACAGAATCACACTCGCTTTATTCACACTCATGAGAAATGAGGAGTTCTCGGAGGCTGACCCTGAGGTCAAAGGTCACATTGCACTCTCACATTTGTGTTTATATCGCAGAAGTGCAAACTAGGTTTTGGCAGCTGCAAAATCTCAAAAATCTGAGGAGATCTGTTCCTCACACTACTCTACATATAGATATAATAGTCTTAAAATATATAACATGAGTCATAGAGATTATTTATGGTCTATACGTACTTTTGAGCATTAGACCCTGATCAACGTGTTTTCATTGGATGGAAAAGAGCAAAATTCTGAAAACATTTTCCTTTTGCTGTACATAGGAAAAAAGAAATAATAATAAAATAATAATATATAAATAATAAATAATAAAGAAATAAAAATTCTAGGTTCATGTTAGGTAACGCAAAAACGAATGAAACCTCATTGTAAAGTGTCACCAGAATGAACTATCCCATCAAAACAAGCCTGTAAAATCTGGAACACAACATACAGAAGACTAATACTTGACGGTTTTGTAAATCGGAGGGAAACAGAAAAACTGCCTTTTCTGCTCGGTTTTAGACGGACAGGATGGAGAACCGGCCCAAAGTGTCAGTGTCTCCACAGTGCTGACATTCAACTGTGCGGTCGGAAGTTCGGCCTGAGGAAATAAATAAATAAGCCCATGACCTCTGCGTCTGCTATTTTGTGTTTTTCCTTCAAACTTTTAATGAGTGGTCCGGTTGGTTAACGGCTGCCAGGCGACAGGGCCCCGGAAAGCAGAGTGCCTTTGCTTTCTCCGGCCCTGACCGCATTACACTCAACGCCAAAACACATCGAAGACCACCCCTCTTCCCCTCATCCCTCCATCCACAAGCACGATCAGACCTTTTTCTCTCAAAGAAAAGATTTTTGGACGCACGCGGCTGGTGCAGACACACAGCGTTCCGCGTTTCAGCTGAGCTGGCCTCTGGTTTTCAACAGTCATATTTAGCTGTAGCACTGGGGCCCAGCTCTCCCCTTTAATTTCATATAAAGGGCACAATGCAAAGCTACGGGCTGTTCTTTATGGAAAGTTATATGCAGCAATCATTCTAACACATTACAGCAAGATAAAAACAGTGTCATGTTGCCAGACAGCCGTTTCTTTATCTTCTTTTAATGTCACGCATCCCAGAATCCTTTGGGAGAGTAACTCAAGCACGCACACAGATCCGTGTCTCTGAGGACATAGCTGACAATCAAATCACGCCGCCAAAATCTGGAAAAGCAGGCCCTCGAACCGCCAATTTTCAATCATTTTTACGCAACCGCGATCATTATTTTTGAAACTCGTTTGATATTCTAAAACAAAAGTTCGGTGAGGTCAGGATGTTTGAAAAGAGGCGGAGGCCCTTCCCTTGGAAAAAAAATATGAATAATAAAACAGCTCGTGAAGGAAAAACGCTGATTTTCTCCGGCCTTTTGTCCTTGGAAATTGCTTTTTAAGCGGTATGAGATTTGAAATAACGATACAAATAAAAAGAAAACCTGATGAGAAATGATCTTTACGATAAGAGACGACACGACACACGTTTAACAATATATTCCTTTCAAAGTTCCAATGAACAGGAAGTTGTGCAAGTTCTATGGGGCAGAAGACACGGTTCTGAGCCCAAATCCATCTGAGCAGAGTCCAGTGAGACACAGAGCCTCCTTAACAAATGTTCTCCTGTACTCGGAGTCCAAACTTCTGACAGGAACATTTGATGAGCTACCATCACTGTGTCCTACTTCAACTATTGCCTGGAGACCTTCAACCTCCTGTATTCATCTAGCGCAGCTCTTACCCAGAGTCATGGAAAGCTCAAAACTCGGCTCATGCGCTGATAAGCATGAAGGGAGCAGAACATTCCTGCAGAGTGTTTGTGTGAAAGACAGATTCTAAAAACAACATGAGAGGGCAGAGAACTCGGGATCCTGCTGAAACATCTGTTTGAATGATGTTTCTCGGTAGAAGCTCAGTGGTGGAGGAGGAAAGCAGCACTCAGAAAGCCCTTGAGTCTCTCAGGAGCACACATCTCCTCCAGTCCTCTGGCCTACCTACTACATACTACCCTAGATTCTATATTAAAATAGAATACATAAAAACTTCAATAACTGTAAGACACAAAAAAGTTCAAATGAAAGCTTTGTCTTTTGTTCTATGTGTGTGGCGATTTATATGCTGGTGTACTCAAGCTTCCATACTCAAACCATCTACTGTATATACATCCATACTCAAACCATCTACTGTATATACATCCATACTCAAACCATCTACTGTATATACATCCATACTCAAACCATCTACTGAATATACATCCATACTCAAACCATCTACTGTATATACATCCATACTCAAACCATCTACTGTATATACTTCCATACTCAAACCATTTACTGTATATACATCCATACTCAAACCATCTACTGTATATACTTCCATACTCAAACCATCTACTGTATATACGTCCATACTCAAACCATCTACTGTATATACGTCCATACTCAAACCATCTACTGTATATACTTCCATACTCAAACCATCTACTGTATATACTTCCATCCTCAAACCATCTACTGTATATACTTCCATACTCAAACCATCTACTGTATATACTTCCATACTCAAACCATCTATATGCCAGTATACTCAAACTTTCTGTTTTAATAAAAAACATGTCCAATGATTTTGTGTTGTTTTTAAAGTGGCTACATCTACACTTTTATAGTGTTGCTCCTTTTTCCCTGAAGTCCACTTAGATTTCCTCTACTCTCTCTCTCTCTCTCTCTCTCTGTCTCAGAATTGAACAGGCTGTTCTTTCTTCTGTAAGTTTAAGACTTGTATGTAAATGACATCTGTTATGATTAGCTAACCTCATCGCATGTGAAATGAGTGGCTATACCCTCGCCAAGATATAACTGTAATTGTAGGTGGTCGTGTGTTAACAAAACTGTGACAAAAATCATGTTTTGGCCGCATAGTTTCCATAAACGGTCAGAGAGGACTAGGGAACGAGCTTTGAGACGTGTAGGAATATGTAGAGAATGTCTACATAATACAGCAGTCTGCAGAGAAAAATCATGTTTTCCAACATCAAAAACCGACCTTCAAAATAACTGCTAAGGAGGGAAAACCTAAGTTAGGCAGTAAGCAAACGGTGAATATCCGCTCAAGAAGGATGAAGATCATCTCTGAAGTTCTTACTTCATCTCCAGCACCTCCTCCAGGTGTTTCCTGCGCTCCGCCCTCAGCGTGCTCAGGTGGGCCTCCTTCTCGGACAGCGACTGCTGCGTGGACGACAGCTTGGCTTTCGTGGACTCCATCTCCTGCTTCACCCTCTCCATGGCTGCCAACAGCTCCTCCATCTGTACACGAGAAAACATTTTGTGTTAGTGAACAAAAACAAACAAAACAGAAGGACAAAAACAGAGGTCGCGAGCGAACAAATAAGCTTCTGTGAGGACACAGCAGGCCGTGAGGGAAACAAACAGGGACACAAATGAATCTGCCCTCGGAAAATAGACTCCTTGGAAGGAGTGTCCAAAAACAGATGAAAAAAACAGCAATAAAGACAAAGCAAAAGATAGAAAAACAAAGGTGACAGCTATAGAGAAAGTCAGTAAAGCCACAATAACAGATTTAAAAAACTTTACTAAAAATTAATAAAAAATTGTAAAAGTAACACGCAGAGGAGGCAATCGCATAGCGTCACAATTAAATTTGCACTATAATATGCAAGTTTTGTTAAAAATGAAGTTTACCATAATACAAAACTATGTTTACGTTATACTGGTCTGACAAAACACTGAATTTCTGCTTTCAAACGGCATTTAAATTTCCACTGTACGCGAGTCACCGTACACCGTTTTCTGTTTTTAAACGTTTCAGAATTATTTTCCACAGACGATGTCGACAGAGCTCAAGCTGTACGCAGCTCAGAACGTTTCATTTGCGGTAAATAACGTTTCAGAGCGATCGCTACAGTCAATCAATGTGACATGTGACTGGATGTTAAGTGGGTTTGAACGTGGGAGTGCATCTGTACGTCCGTTTGTTAGTGTAGATACAGTAACAGTATAAAAACCACATGACTCTGTAATGAGCGCTGTCATATATCATGCCCCCGAAGTGATTGTGATACATTTTGTTTGTGAAAAGGTGGACGGTCTCCATTTCTAACTGTGATTTTTCTTTCTCTCTCTCTCTCTCCCTTCATTTCCACACGATGTTTATAACTCAAAGTAACAGGAGCGAGTGAATGAGGAGGATAAATCAAACGACGTGGCAGGTTTATGGATTCTATGGAAGTCAAGGTTTAGTGACTTGGCTCAAAGAGATTCTCACAGCCTCCTCGACCGCTGCGGTTCAGCCCGGGAAAAATCTCTCCTCTCGCAGGAAACAGCGCGGCCCTCGGGCTGCGATCTGTGCAGTCTCCTTCGTCTGTTCTCTCTGGCTCTATATAACCTTCACTGCTCAGTCTTTCATTTCTGTTTTGCTTATTCTACAGAACCGCAGACTGAAATCCTTTCAGGTTCTCTGTCTAGGGATGTGCAAAAGTACAGTTTTCAACACTTTTTGTATCCGGTTAAAACAATATGTACATAAAGCTGCACATCCTTACAGTATTAACATTTTGTCCTAAAAAAGTAACGGGAAAAGGAACAAGAAAACACTTCGGATGCACATTAAAAATGTTACGATTCAGTTACTGTTCGTTTGTAATTGTAAGTGATGGCAAAATATCAAGAAAAAACTTCACCGCCATGTGTGTGAGTGGATCTCTCAAGCGGTGCTGCCCTCTAGTGGCTGGGAGGTACTGCAGAGTTGGTGAAACACTCAAATGAGTGGGCCAGCTGTCATCATAAGTTATCAGACTAATGTACTACAACTGAGCCGAGCCCAGCGAACAAGCAAGAAAACTTTCCTAACCCTCTGCTTCATCTGCCCTCGTTTGTCATCTCGTACCATTAACTCGCAGACTCTGGGTTGATATTGAGTAGCTTTGGGTGGGTCATGAGTACCATCAAGCAAAAAAAGCCTGAAGTTGATGGCCCCTCCCCTGGGCATGCGAAATCCAATGGCAAACTGCACCCGACAGTGTTGCGTAGCTCACCGGAATGGCTAATGCTAAGACGTAAGGAACGCCGAATTTTAAAAAAGGAACAGGAAGTCATTTTTCATGGGAAGACAGACCGGGCAACCCTTACTGGACCGGCACATGTCGCCTGCACGCGGTTAGGGAATTCTTTGGAGTGTAGGTCACATCTTGGAATAATAAACCTGGCTAGAGAACGGACGTACATGATGATGATATTTTTCACAGATACAACAGGAAAAACGTGCATGCCATCGGGAAGGCTGCTAACCTCCAGCTCTCCGGAGAGAAAGCGAGAGAGAATCGAGGCCGCTTGCCTGAGCCCCCCCAGAGTGAGAACAGGGAAATATATAAACACTGCCAGTATTGGCTGAACTCTGCGATGAGGGCGGGGCTACATGGCTGTACATCAAAATCAAGCACCCAATGAAATGGAAGGAGGGGAGGAACACAACCATACACACATACACACACACACACACACAATAAAAGCAGAGCAGGTTAACTAATCAGTCCAGTATGTGTGAGACCTGATATGGTGTCTCTCAGCCTTCAGGGGAGATGCGTGAACCGACTCAGTCCTCAGTGACCAAACATCATCTGGAACGAATGGACTCAAATGAATTTACAGCGCGCTCAAACAGTTTTACTGTAAAAGTATTTAGTAAGTGCGCCTAGAGCTACGTTTGCTAAGCCGTGGAGTTAAATCATTCATTAGGAGATAATTAAGAAATTTTAAATGTCTGACTAACAGCCTGGCAGACAGACAAAAAGTCAAATCACACACACACACACACACGGAGCTACACACCCATATCACTGCGCCTTTGGTTTATAGATCCCACGGGCTGGGAATCAAAAATTGGATCTTTTCAGAATCTGTTTTTATTTTAATACTAAAACAAAACTAAAAAACTAAAGCCAGGATTTTAAGACGAAACTAAAAATAAAACTAAGACACCGTTTTCCTTACCACTTCCACACTGATAACTGAATCCACAGCGCTATGGCAACAGTTTCATAACTCATTAGGTCCAATAGTGAGAGGGATTCTTAAAAGTACAAAAAATTAGGTAACAATTAAGATTCGTTAATTAGAACTGGAATTTCTAACATCCCAGAAAAATCACTGGATTCTGCAAAGACTTGTATTTACTGCTGCTTTCTCTGTTGAAGGGATGTGTGTGTGTGTGTGTGTGTGAGAGAGAGAGACAGAGAGAGAGACAGAGAGAGAGACAGAGAGAGAGAGGTATCATGCAGTGCTTGTTTTCTCATGGGAGTACAAACTAACCTCAGATGTTAGTCAAGTCATAAAAAACACAGCCGTGAATTATGACACCTCGGGTGTGAAAAACAGAGCCCTTCACTGGGTGATGATAACAGCACTTCCTGACTCACACTGGGAAAGCGCACTGGTAAGGGAGAAAGAGTACAGATCAAAGCGTTTGGGACGCACATCCTTTACACTCTCTCTGCCGTCCGGCTTCAGTCTCTGCAAGTGGTTTATGACAGAGTAATTGCTCACATCAGTTGTGACGTGCCGTCTATGGAACTGATAACAGCGATTTTCTCCCTTTTTGTTTCATTTAAAAGCAAACGGCTCAGAAATGGCCTTGGGGAAAGGAAGAGGATCTGTGTGTGATCGGGGGAAAGAGTGATAAAAACCAGATAAAAAACGAGGGGAAAGAAAGACCGCGGCAGAGGAGCTGAAACAGGGCCGCCCGTCGCGTGAGGGAAGGTACGTGGAAATAGAGCAGAAGGACAATGAAGATGAGTGTTGTAGAGCTATAAAAGCAGACAGGAGAGAGAGAGAGAACAGTGAGCACCAATGCATCATCAGATAACTTCAAAGAATAGCTGCGAGAAAAAATGCGAGAAGCTAAATGATATTTGTAACGTGCCGCAAAGAACACAACGGCTTACGGTATCCATCACGCAGGGTGTAAAAAACAAGGTAATGGCGTGGTACACTGCAAGGCGTGTGTAATATTAATGTGTTATTGGTGTGCACGTGTGTTCTGTCAGGTGATGAGATCGCGATGGCTTTCGGATCTTCTCCTCAGAGCTCAGATGCTTCTAATCACCTCCTGTGAGAGACATCCAGTCCGACCCAGATGCTCAGAGCAGAAACACAACCCCAATAAAAAGGCGAAAGCCTCTCTGCTCTCTCCATTTCCCCTCATGCGTCTCTTCCCTCTCTCTGGCGCGACTGCCAAACGAGCACAGTGGTGAGTAGAAAGCCAATTTCAACACGCTGGTCGTTGGATCTCACTGTGTTTTGGGTGCTGATGTTCGTGTCTGGCTCTCAGCTGGTCGGGAATATTAGCAGAGGAGGGAGTTTTATGTCCCTCTAAAGTTGTTCGTGGCTGTTCGAGACGATGGCTCAAATACAATCTCGCTTGAGAAAGAGCAGGGGCAGCTGTGAGAGCTATTTATTCTTTGGCTAATTTCCATGTCTGTTTCTGGCCCACGCTGCTCTGAGGCCTCAGACTCTGTGGCTGTGCCGTCACACCGCCCCCTGCAGCGTGGGGTGAGAAGAACAGGGTGAATCAGATCCGGTGTGTTTTCAATAATTCAAGCTGTGAATAACCGAGAATGTCTCTAAAAACATTCAAACCTTAAAGACAAGCAGAAAAGGCGATTTTATTGAGGCAAAATGCCATGTTTTGTCAAATTTATTATGTTTATTATATTTATTATGTACAATGTATTTTGCCTTTTGAATTGTTATCATTTTCCTCTTGTATTACATACTGCTAAAATGACAAAATAACTTTTTGTTGCCCTAATAAAGTAAATATGGCCAATTGTAATTTTATGTTGTCTTTAATACTTCCTTGCAAGTTCTAACGCAATTGTTGTGAAATCGTAACGGGGGCTTAATTTATGCATTCTTCATTATTTCTCTAACGAGGACGATTCTGCTTCTATGCTCCATTCGCAGAACCTTCTGTTACACGGAACCGATACGCTGCATGGATGGAAAACTAATTTATTCCAAACGTCCATAAACCCTAAAAAGCAGAATTTCCAGTGAGGATAAATCGAAACATAACTCATCCGTATGGACAGACGCAGATCAGCGTCAGCGATTTCCCTATGGAATGGAAAGAGAGCAAGAGGGAAGCGCAGGAGAGATCTTTCCTATAAAACAGTGAGACGATACAGCTCATCTTCAGGGACAGTCAATAAATTGCTCGGTGTCAGTGGTTAAGCCTCCTATTGGAAAAGTTTGGGTTGGAACGCAACCAAAAGCCACATTTGTTGAACGCCCCCATCCGAATGAGAAAAAAGGGTCACAGAAACGGCGCAAATCGTAATGCGTACAAAATTAAAATCATTCCTTGTAAGCGAGACGGATGAGTTCGAGCGTGTCGTACCTTGAGCCGGTTTAAGCCGACGTGGCAGGAGTCACGCGTGAGGTCATAGGAGAGCTTCACGCGTGCGGTGAGCGACGGAGAGGAAACACAGAACAAAGCCGAATTACAGTACAGACAGAACATAACAACAATTTGAGATGAGCCACACAAACAGAAAACTGCAAGCAGAGGAAGAGCGCTTGAAAAAGTAACAGGCCATGACAAGATGGCAACCACGAATCCAATGTGACAACACTGAGGCCGTGGAGCAAGAACAGGGTTGAAGCACGGAGAGATCGGGGTGGAACAGAGGTCCAGTCAGGCCGGTGGGGGAAAGGGGAAACTTGGTTCTGTGGTGAGGGGGAAGAGTGGATTTGAGACGTCCCATCAACCCCGGTCAACATGAGGCGGGAGATTGAGGCTTTCTTTGGTCCAGTGCCTTCAGGGAGGTTATGAAGTCAGTCGTTTTGCCGCTGAATCATGTCTGAAGACCGGACGCATGTTTTCATGTGGTCTAGGGAAAACGTTTTCACTGGCCCCGCATGAGCGGACGGTCGCATTTGTTCATCCCAGCCGTAAATCCTGCGGCGGGGCTGAGTGACTGGTGTCACGCCCTCTCTCTTTTCTTCCTGTGACCGCATGTGCCCTCAGTAACACGCAGTTTATTAAAACCACGGCTACAGTGGAGGTTTAGCCGCATGCTAACGCTCATGAATGCAGCGGCTTGAAAAGGAGGGCTGATAAATGTAATTTCCTGCTACACAGTATGCAAAAATATCAAACAAATGGGACGCAAACAATAATTCAGTACAATTCAGTACATACTGTGAAAAACAGGAACTGGGACGTAGCCATTTCTGGACACCCAGGTTTTCTAATACCACACAAATATCAGCTTTGACTGGAAGATTTGTGCGATGGAAAACAGAAGAAAACAGATTACCCAGCTAACAGGGAACATTCCCTGGCTAACGTTCTCTCAAAGTTTTCTCAAAGTTATCAAAAACATTCTGGCAGTAACATTCATGGAATGTTTTGTAAATGTTCTACATCATATATATCTAAAACGTTATTCTAAAATTGTTAGTGGAACATTTTAAAAACATTACAGAATTTAAAACGTTTGAATAAGATTCTTATAACCAAGAAAAAACATACACACACGATGTCACTGTTCAAAATACATTCAAAACATTTGTAATGTTTTTGTTACTTAAAGGAAATGTTCTTACAACCTCAAACTGTTAGCTGTGTAAAAGAAGGAAAATGTTAACAGACAGACAGTATGCTAGTACAGTAGATAATGTTCATCGTGGGCCTCTCTAAAGTTTAGGAATCTATAACTGCTGTTACATAGGAGAACTCAAAAGAAACACATGTTTGGATTCATATTTCCGAATTTCATCAGCTGCATGATGGAAGCAAACAACCTGCAGGTCACCCATGCACATCAACTACACACACACACACACACACACACACGGAACGCATTGTTCTACATGGCTCGCTTTCACCGGCTCTATGCGAGAACAAGAGAACTCGCTTTTGGCCAGAGGTTCTTTCATGTCAGTGTAACACAGAGCAGCTCCTGTCCCCATACATTTAAAACCAACATACTGACAGCGAATTTGTACAGGCCCTGCGTTCAGTCCGGCACATGTGCTCTGAAACACAAACAACGAGGCCAACAGCTATTGGTGGAAATTAAACACAGAGCTCAAGCGTATGATTGGCACATGAGAGGGTGTGGTGAAGCAACACAGGGATGTTCATTAAAAAGCGCAGGAAAAAGAGAGGATTCAAAGTAAAAGTGTGTCTTAAAAATAAAACGTGTGTGTGTGTGTGTGTGTGTGTGTGAAGCGAATTAGATTTTGCATGGTTTAATGCAGGGCCACAAATTACGCATTTAAAAACATGTCTGCCAATTGCCAGCGAGGCATGCCGCCATTCATACAGTCTTTTTTCCCATCGTATAGCTCATAATTCCCAAAATATGTAACCCGGAACACCAGGAACTGAGTTCATTTTTATATAACAGGTGACAGCGAGGGGGCGGACTTTAAAGCCCAATATCCTGAGTGTGACGCGGTCGGGACGATGGTAATGAGCGTGGAGACTGAGATCCGGAGGGTGGCACCCATTCTGTCCCCATTTCCTCTATCCGAGCCCAGTAAGTGTCCCAGCCAGGCTTAGCAGCAGCGCTGGCTTCCCGCCGCGGCTCGGCTCTAATTAACCTCCCGGGGATGCGAACGGAGGTCCATCCAGGGCAAGCCAGCAGTGAAGAAACTCCAGGCTGTTCCAGGTACGTTCCTGAGACTGTAACTCACAGTGGGATGATGTTCGGCAGTCATGCACAGTCTCCAGACTGAGACAGGGAAGGGGAAATAAGAGGCAGGCTGCCAGGATCCACACAAGGTATAACAAACCATTAAAGGTTTAGAAAGAACCAAAGAGTCGAGGGAGCAAGATTTGGCAGAGGCAGGATGAACAGAGAGGGAGAAAGGTGGAAAAGTGTAGGGATTCAGGTACAAGGAAAGCAGGAATTTGACAGCTGCTCTGTGTTTTATAAAGCTGCCTGACTGACCGAGCTGTGAGCTTCAGAGGAAGTTATAGGAGTTTGATGCTATCTCCAGGGCCCGGGGCCCAGACAGCTGCATTGTAGCGCAATCCCCATTGATGCCCTACAAACACAAAGGCAGAAACAGCAGCATGTGCTGTCCACACACAAGACATTCCTGCTGCATGTGCGCATGTACGCGCGTGCGCTTGCATGCATGGGTGTGGGTTCCGTATGGCTGCGCTGAAACAGACCAAAGTTAGCAGTTTCTATACAGGCCTCCTAAAGCTTATTTATGTTCTAAATGAAGACTGACTGGAGACGCAAACACATGAGCCATGCACGCCACATGGATGTTCGCCATTGACCCAACACTGGCACAGCGGTGCAGCATTGGCACGGAGCTGGACGGCTGGCACGACCATGCTATGGGCTGCGACAGCGCAGCTTTGTTCTGGTTCCTGAGCTCTGCAAAGGAGGCTTTCAAGACAAATGTGTAGTTAGCGATCCAGCTCGCCAAGCAAAAGCCATTATACCTCCTGCTTCATAGATGCTAAACTTCTGAGTGTAAACAAAACATTGGACTGGGCGAATGTTTCTACATTGGGCAGACGGTTGGATTTCACAGTTAAAGAAAATGTTTAGCAAAAACGAGAACTCTGTCGTTATTTACATACCCATTTAAAAAAACAATCACATAAAAACATCCAAGTAGCTATTTACTGTAATCGTGGAAACAAACTGGGAACATGGCCGTCAAGCAATGTTTGCTATTTGCTCAAATCTTACAGAAGTTATTTTTTAAAATGGTGTGTTATTCATATAAACTATCAAAAGGCGCAACATGGTGTACGACTCAAATAGATTACGTTTCTGTTATAGTAATTTTAGGTACTTTACTTTGCAGTAGCTGGTCTCCGTTTACTTTCAATCAAGTGGGTTCAGACACGAGTGTGAGCAACTGTCAACCGCATTTTCATTTTTGGGTGAACCATCTAGAAGGAAAAGCCTGATCTTACTGCCAGCTGCAAAACAACGTTATTCAAAACGTCGCGAACCATCGTCTTGCTCCACATAGTGTAAAGTTTACAAACACAAAGTCTGACCCTAAAAAACAACAGCCATGTAAGTTTCTGGCAGTGACTCGGGGGTCAGCAAGATTTACTTGTTCATCAGTTGGTTTATTTCTCACCTGTTTCTCCGCGTGACAGCGAGCAGCTTCCTCCTGCGCCAGCACCATCTCTCTCTCGGCTGTGATCTGAACGCTCTCACGCAACGCCTCCTCCAGCTCCTCGATTCGCTCGTCCTTCTGATGCAGTGAATCCTGGGAAAAAAACAAGAAATGTTTAATTACATTTGTAAGGACTGCTAACACGGACAGACGTTCATAAGGTGCATCACCGGTTCACCTTATGAACTAATAATGTACATTTCTTTGATTTCAAATGATTTATTACATATCAAATATTACGTAAATAAATGTAACATTTCAGCGAATTAGGTCATTTTTATTTGCTGTAACAAAGTCACAAATCAGTCCACTACTGATCAACACACAAGAACAGAGCAGGTGCTTCAGGCAGCAGCATGTGAGTTTCCAGCTTTCTAAACTGTCTGACTGCGGTGTGACTGAGGGAACCCAAGCTGTCCGTCTCGGTCATGTGACTCATGAACCCACTGTCTGCTGCTCTGGTGAGTCAGGCCACATCCATGAGTCATCTGTCAAGAGTGAAAACACACCACCTCCACTGTCTCTGCTCAGGCAAATCGACACAGAAGAACCAGGGGTCAAGATCTCATTATCATGACCCCTAACTCCACCCGAAACAGAGTGCATGCCACAAGAGAAAGAAATGTAATGAAAAATCAATGTCAACGAAAATAATACAAAATCTGTGTCTGTCTGTGTGTCTGTCTGTCTGTCTGTGTGTCTGTCTGTGTGTCTGTCTGTTTGTGTGTCTGTCTGTTTGTGTGTCTGTCTGTTTGTCTGTCTGTGTGTCTGCGTGTCTGTCTGTCTGTCTGTTTGTGTGTCTGTTTGTTTGTGTGTCTGTCTGCGTCTGCGTGTCTGTCTGCGTCTGCGTGTCTGTCTGTCTGTCTGCGTGTCTGTCTGTCTGTGTGTCTGCGTGCTTGTCTGTCTGCGTGTCTGTCTGTTTGTTTGTGTGTCTGTCTGCGTCTGCGTGTCTGTCTGCGTCTGCGTGTCTGTCTGCGTCTGCGTGTCTGTCTGCGTCTGCGTGTCTGTCAAAATAGTTTATTGCAGAAGGATTGCATTATTGCACAACATTAAAGAAAGTGTGAAATGATGAATCAGTGAGCTGTGAGGGATTGTGTGTAATAGGAGTGAACAGGAATTGTTTGGTGTCATATAAGGTGTCGATCACTCTTACTGATGGGGCTGTGGGGGTACATTAAACAAGAGGCTGAGAAACAATGTGACAGATAGCAGGAGAAAGTAACGCTTAGACTTAAATAAACAGGCCATGTGGGATAGGTGGAGAGCGTCCAGAGGCGCTCTGGATACGGGAACGATCTTGAGTTCATTACGTTCCCCCATTTCAAGGAACATTCACAATTCATTCTCCCCGTGCATTTCAAAATCCGCTACAAAAAGTTCTGACTCGTTTGGCAGGCCCGGGGCAGTAAAACTCTACAAACATGCATGCTGGCGTACACAAGCAAGCAAACAGACACACTCACACACACACTTCCATTCATACAAATGCAGCTACACAGCGCTAATGGCCTCCATGCTGAGAAACTGCCTGCCAGCTAAAGGCATAAACCTTCCCATATCAAGTCAGAGACCTGACGCATACAACCCCAGACGCGCACAGCCACTGTTCTCATCTCTGGTCCCACACCACAAATTCCTGCTAAGAGAGGCAATGTGAAGGTACGGAGATAACCAGACGCATCTGTCGAATCGGCAGAATTTTTCCGTAACCAGAGTCAGCAATTACAGGAAGTTCAGAACGCGCGGAGGGGGGCGGAGTTACGCATCACAGAATGCGGTACGAAAAGACATTTTTTAAGTCTTCGATCTTATTTTGAGCTAACGCGTTCCTCTTGCAGGCCGACCGCAATCACTTTGGTTTGATTTAAAGCGACAGTAATCCTTTTTACTCGGTCAGTATCTCATTACGTTAATGCTTTTGGTGCCAAAACCGCACAGATGATAGAAGGAGACACCTCAGGGAAGCCACAAATCAAAGCCACATGCCGTACCGCGGGGACCGTCCGGGCTCGGGCGGGACTCACTGGGGAATCTGCCCAGCACTGTATAGATCGCTAAACCAATTACAAGATGAGCAGGAACATCTGAAGAACAAAAGCTCGGCTCACACAGATGAGTCAGAAATGACTTGCAGCTGTCTAACACACTCACACACACACATGCAACTTAACGTGTACAGATTCAAACAGAGTTCATTTTCTCCCCATCTGCGGCTGCATTTTGGAACGCATGCGAGCAGAAAACACGCTCATGGTGTCATAGCGCTGTCCCACGCCACACAGAGACAGAAATTAAACCTGGCACTGGTTTACCGGTCTAATATTAGGGCTGCTGTGTAGTGGGTACCAGAGATGTCAACATTTCCGGGACGTCTGAATCAGTGTAACAGTATTTCTACAGTATAAGCAGCACCAACTTAATTCAGCGCCCGCGCTGTCTGACTGAAGAATGACTAAATTTATACGTGCGCGCTTTGACATAACGTGGAACGCGTGTGCGAACTGACAAAAACACTTTTTCTTCAAAAAAACTCATCTTGGCAAGATATTAATACAATCTTGGTGACTCTAAATGTGTCTTATATGTCACAAATACTACATGACCAACAATTTTAATAAGATAAACAGGAAACCACTTAAAAGAGTACTGCATGTTCAACAGCATAAAGGGGCGACATATCAGAAAGCTTTATTTAAAATGCTCTAAAAACAGCAGGATGATATCAGCTAATAGTCTAGGAGAGGAGATAAACAGTAGAGAAGGTTTGGTCACAGAGGTTTCTAAAAACAGATATCGTACAGCGAAGTCATTTTTTCCCCGTGGGAGGATTTTTCTGCACCGTTCTGGGTGTGAGAGAAAGGAATCTCAGATGTTTTCAGAATAACCGAAGAGGAACAACAGGTGTCCATCCTTTCTGGCTGCAGAAAGCGTCGAGAAGGCCAAAAGCACGGTAACATCAAACGACATCAGCCAACAAACAGACCCAATAAAAAGACCTTGGAAGTCTATTAAAGACATGAGAACATGAGTTTGTGATTCCTCTCACCCCTCTCTCCGATTCCGAGCTGCCGATTTTGGATCTGGTTTGAGCTGTAACATTCCTCCAAAGCAGACAGGCTGCGGTCGACGTGTAGGCCAAAAAACTCAAAAACATTTCGCCACCCTGAACCGCAATTCGGTTCGAAACACTACAAGCACAAGATTGGCGAGTCCTGTAAATGCTTCACTAATCCTTCGTTTTACCCCTAATGAGTGCAATACAAAACTTGTTATTTTATTCAAAACGGTTATTGAATGAGGAAGGAACAAAAAATCACAAAATTGAAATAGGAAATAGCTAAACGTTGGCCATAATAAACGAAGTCATTGTTTCCCTATTTTCTGTGTCACATTGAAACTATTAAACCATTTTGTGGCTTTTTAATACTTCAAATTTAGCCAAAATACATTCACAAAACTGTATTTAAAAAAAATGGAATTGTAAAATAAGAAGCATTTGCACAAACGTCACTGGGTCTCATCTGTTCTCATCAATTCTGTAAATCTAAATGTCGGGAAATGAATGAGAATCCCTCCTCAGAGTTCACCCCCCCAACACTAAACTAGAAAGTCTGTTCATCTGTGAAGGCTATAAATAAGAGGGACAGAAGAGAAGTCAATCAACCACAAGTAGTGTGACAAGCAGAAAGACAGTCTAATCTTCCTCATACTCAAGTTATCTGCATGTTCTACATCAACATGAATTTAAAGAAACAGTTCCCCAAAACTGAAAATTCCTCCATCATTTACTCATTCTCGTGTCATTCCAAAGGGTGAGTAAATGATGGAGGATATTTTTTTATTTTAAATAAAGTATCATGGGTAAGATCACAACATATAAACCATTCCCAAAGCCTTGTGAGATATCTTAATTTTAGCCTTCATATCCCAGAATGCACTTTAAGAGAGAAATGTCTCTATAAATGTTGTTAATAACACATATTACATTCAAAACTTAATATAGAGATATAGCAACACTTCTGTGTCAATAAAGTTATTCTACACGGTATTTGTGTGTGTGTTTCATGTAGTTATATGTTTTCTTAAAAGGTGAGCAACAAAACCTCACTAGCTTTTGGAACAGAGCCATCAGGTTGAGGCCAAAAAAATTGACTTTCCCGTCAGCGTTTCAGGACAAACATTAGCCAGGTGTGCGAGACCTTCAGGTTTCTCCTGCTTCCACACTCCAGCTGATGGGCGGCTGAGTGACCTTTAATTCACAATCCTGTGATCATTGCTCTGCTGTGCGTGTGGGTGTCTGGCCTGAAAGTACCGTAAAATAGCCCCCCCAACTCAAAAGGTCATTATCATCAAAGTGCCTCTGCAGGGAATCTTCTGGAGCGGTTTCAAAGCCAACAGTGCATGTACATGACAGAAAAAAGAGAAACAAGCGTCTGACAGCCTGAAGCTAAACATTTAGCATGAAAGAAGACCAAAGATGGGTGTAAACAGGGATGCTCTGGGTTGGTTGAGGAGGTGGAGGGGCTGCATATGGGGCTGATGGCTATCAGATGTAACAGCTCTGAGAACACGCCACATTTAAGCAAGTGGCGGCCATTTTGTGCACTTAAATTTCTAGTGATGCTAGTACAGCTCAAACGGGAAGGAGCACAAACCGTCCAAATCTGTCTCCCAAGTTTTGTTTCAATAACCTGTGTTGGTTCATCTGAATTAAAATGCATCATAAATGAATAGCTCCTTCAGCTCAAAACAAGCTGTTTTCTCCATTCGGTTGGGCTAAAGTGGAATCACGTTTCAGAACACCAAGATCAGGTGATGTTCTGACCAATGAAAGAAACTAGATCTTTTAATTGTAAGACTCGTTTTCTTCCTCACAGACACCATTTTTTCCTGTCTGTACTGTCTCTACAAGCCAAAATCTCTGGCTTTTGCTGAGAAGACAATAGAAAACAGAACAAATGAAGTGCTAGTACAGACCTCATCTCATACCACTCAGCAGTTAGTCATGAATCATGTCATAAACATGTAGTCATTAGTAAGGACATTCAGTCTTCATTACAGCTTGAAGTACAGGGTCATTATTAAGTACGCACTTTGAATTGAGCACAACAAATAATGTAAACACAGAACAGAACTTGGACATTTAATGAATAATGCTTGCGGTATTAAAGCTGAACCTTTTTTTCTGCAGTTTTGGGTTTTAAACAGAGAGGGCGGTAGAGAGGCAAAAGTGACGGATCGCGGCATTAATACGAGCACCTCAGAACCGCACACTTTTATTCCTGTATAATAAGTTAGCGGGATGGTTTTCCTGTCATGGACTTTAGGGATGAAACATAACTGAACAACACAACTGTGTGTACCACACGCTCTGGAGTCTCACAGCCGGTGTTTGTTACTTCCCTCCTGACCTGCTCGCGCTCGGGAGGTGACGAGTGCTAGAATCAAGACTTTTTATGTGTAAAAAAACACATCACCTCTCTCTTTCCCGCCTGCACCATTTCCATTTATCCGTCGTTAACGGTCTCCCCACCTCGCTTGACCTCCCTCTCTTTCCGTTTCCCTCAGAGTGTTGAGAAAGCCTCTCGCCACCGCGCGAGTGATGACGACTTTGTTGAGCTGATTTTTACCACAGTTTTGTTTCACCTCTGCTCTGTGCTACAGCTTGATCTCTCGTCAGTCTTCAGAGGTTTGGAAGACTGACTGGAACATTCTAGAACATTCCACAGAGAGCTCACAAACACACAAAAAAACTAAACCTGAAACTGCCAAAACTAATTTGTCCAAGACAGTAATGTAACATCTAATCCCAAGATGGCTCTCTACACGCACCCTCGTTGTTGGGTCAAACACAAGTTATTCATAAAGAAACATAATGCTTTGCTTAAAGCTAACAGCTGCCTTCCCAGACCCACCGAGACATCCTATTGGCTGAGATTGTTGTATGCCAACTAGCAACACTGCTTCTCAAAGTGCTGTAAAAAATGAAAGACTCACCCCCCCCCCCACCAGTTCTTTAATCGCTTACAGCGTTATATATTTGAAAATGTCCTCGCATGCCAGATTTTTCATTGACAACACAAATAACAACAATGATTTTCAGCTGTTCTCTGCATAAAGCGATTGTACTTCTTTAAATAAAATGTCTTTATGAATCCAAAGGCAAGCGTAAATCCTTTCCTTATTATATAAGTAGCATCTGCAGCCACCCAACTAGTCATAAAAAGCTTCCGTTTGACCGTTTTATATCTGCGTGTTAAAAAAGGAACATAAACCTACGATCTGCCTGCAGCACTTAAGCTTTATTAACTCTCCCTCACTTACCCATCAGCTCTTTTCGCTGGTCTATGCGATGGGAACGACCAATCAGACGTCGTGTCAGTGCAGCGGTTACCTGCTTTATAAATCTTTACTGTGAATATTTCATGAATACAAAAGACCACCGGCGCTAGTAAGTACAAGAACCGTGAACCCTGACTAGTAAACGTTCAA
This sequence comes from Botia almorhae, assembly GCA_036877575.1. Classification (NCBI taxonomy): domain Eukaryota; kingdom Metazoa; phylum Chordata; class Actinopteri; order Cypriniformes; family Botiidae; genus Botia; species Botia almorhae. The sequence continues at coordinate 103,885 of JAZGTJ010000001.1, forward strand.
AAATACTGTCCCACTAAAGGTGTCAGGTCTGCGCACTCCGCATCTCAGCTGATGTTTACAAGCACACAAGATCGCAACGTGCCAAACGTAAAAGTGGCTGAGAGACTTTTAAACAGAGGACCTATCGCTTACAAAACTCGCAGAGCATCGCCTCTAATGGGTCGTTAAAGGAGCACACAATGCACCTGCAGGAAAACTCACGAATATGTTCACCCTTTCTTGGCCCTCAGCTATTTTCCGTACGTGTTGAACGGGCTACGGCGGGGCATGCTGACGCAGTGCATTCTGGGAATCAGGGCACTGCAGTAAAACAGAACAGACTCAACCGCACAGTAAAACAGGTATTTACTGGGCTTCATTATAATGTCATCTTCTCTCCCCCGCTGTCTTTCTCCATCCTGCTTCTCTCCGTTTCCCAGAGAAGGTCTTGATTTCTTCAAGCTGATGATATTTGATCGGCAGGAGGGGAGGTTGATGATTCATTACGCATTGCACGTCTGGGAACTCTGCATCCGGCGGAAAATAGCTCTCGAGTTAAAGAAACGAGGAACCCTATAAAAAAAACGGCATCTTCTCTTTTATCAGACTGGTGAGATACATGAAAATGGAGAAGGACCATCAAGAAGTACTTCAAGTCACACGGTCATTCCTGCATCGCAGTGCAGTACTCCGGACTGTCTCTTCAAAACCTGTCTGATCATGTGGAATCAGAGAAACAATTAAAAGAAAGCGGTACGGACTAAACCATTGGCCTGTTTCACCCCTCTGATCATCTAACCTTCTCCAAAGTCAATAGCTGCTGTCCTGACTGTTTGTGAAGCTCTGGCGCTCAACCACAACATACCACCCCACATCCCACCTCTGGGTTCCAATGGAAACCTTTATAATTGATTGAAAAGTAATTGGAGCCACTTTTAGTCCAGGGTCAGCACTGTGGCCACCTAAACTATGTCCTGAGTTAACCTCTCTCAGCTTACCCTGACCAACCAATTGGATTGGGACCACGGTAACCATACTAATCAGTTCCCCTTCCAAACATGCATCGCGTATCCAATAGCGTGTGGCTATTAGTTCAGGGCTATTCTAATGCACGCTCTCTGGGCCTCAACGTTGGAGCGTGACGTGCTTGTGGGAAAAGGTGGCGGTTGACGGTTTTGGCTAAAGGACGCAGCTGTTGCAGCTTCCAGGATCTTTCCTAGACGAGGCCCACCGTGCAGCCCCATCAGGGCGCTTCGAACGGGGAGAGAAAGCCACAACGTGACCCCACAGAGAAAGCTGGGGCCCCGAAGTCATAAATGAGCTCTGTGCGACCGCAACCCTCCTCATGCGCGCATGAAGACACGCCAGTCGCCTGGTACCGCAGGTCAAAGCCCTATAACACATCAATCCTGCTGTCAAAAAATAAAGCATGTGAACTCGAGTGAAAACAAAGAACAGAGGAGAAGGAAAACGAAGAATGATTGAGAGAACAAACCAATGGCCAGAAACAATACAAAAACCACAACAGAGAGCAGGCGGCGAGGGCATTGTTGTCCAGAGGTCACAGACAAAGAGAAAAAACAGTCCCTTCCTTAAACTGGGACTTTTTATATGGGGATTCTCACAGACATTAACTGCTGACTCTGGATCTCGTGATTTGCCAAAAATGGCCACCGCAGACCACCATCCTCCTCTGATTTGTCTCACACTTTTTCAACCTGAGGCTAAACCAGTCAACACGATGACAGTTACATCAGCTCAGATGAGGTGGTTTGCGTTTGTAATGCTGCTCAAACTAAACACGGCTAGCGTTGGTTCGCCTGCCGATACCTTGACAATGACGCTTACTTTCTACCTCAACATCGCAACGCCACAATTTACGATTAAAAAACGGATACTGCGGTTGTGCCGAAGAATCGTTTTCAGCTGCGTCCCATTTCATCCATTCTCTCCTATTCTCTTTCCCTGAGATCCAAAGATCACAACAGGCGAAGGACACGAGGTCAGGATATGCGTGAATGTGGTCTGCTAGAGAGAAACCGGAGCTCTCACTTCACCTGAGAGGAATCCCAGAAATTCTTAAATGAGGAACCAGAGTTGACATCCAAACGTTTGTAAATGAGAGAAGACGGATCGCTCTGAAGAATTGTGTTTTTAGGCAGTGCAGGAGGAAAACCTTTAAGCATTGCACAGAGATTTGAGCTATTGTGGATAACTTCTGGAGATTTTTTGTGACACTGAGCCTCTTAAGAGGTTCATGAGTGTCATTATGTGTTAAGTTTCGATGTGAGAGTCTCTGCTTTTGTGAGATTTCAGAGGGTGTGTGTTTGAAACCTGTCTTAATGTCTCTACTTCACCTTAATCTGCTGAGAGCTTTCATTGATGTTGTCCTCTCTCTTCCGAGCCTCCTCCAGAAGCTGGGCGTTCCTGCTCTTCTCCACCTGCTCTTTGTGCTTCAGATTGGCAACTTTCTTGGTTTGGTCTTTCATGTGCCTGCGGAAACACGACAACAGATTTCAGTGAGAGATGCACAGATGGACAAAGATATGCAAAAAAATACACGTAGAATACAATTAACTCTTTGACAGCTACAGTCCGTTTAAAATAGCACTACTTATTCATTTTGCATAGAAAGTAGTATGCAGTATGCATACTGGCCACGTTTTATTTTTGAAAATATTCTTTCAATACAAAGAAGTCAAAATTCAAAATCAGAGTGGTATACTGTAGCCCACAATCCAATGCACATATAAAAACGTTCCAGTGTAGGATTAAACTACAGGCATTTAAACACAAAATTAAATAAAAGATTTAAAATTAAGTAATTTGTGCTTTTCTTAAAAATAGTATACAAGGTACAGTACAGGGTACTGTAATAAAATACATGATAAAAAATGGAATGTGTATTTTGAATCATGTATTTTGTCACAGTAGTTTCTGGTAGAATCATGAATAACGTATAACTTATAACTTGGAAATATTATTAATTCACATATCATTAAAAACTTCAAGAGATTATTCTAGAGTTCTGTTGACTTCACACACATGCACACAATCAAGTGTAAGCAGCAGGGCCAATAAGAGAAGCGAAACGAGCTCAAGCTTATCAGAAATGATAACAGGAGACAGCGGGACTGAATTCCCTGGATCAAACTGCGTTACAAATGAAAGACAGCGCGCTTGTGTTTTAGCGCTGGGATTGTTCTCATTATCCTCCAGCACCCCACACCCTCCTCGCTCTGCTGTGGCATGACAAACCCGCAGGAATACAAAACAAAACCAAAAAGGAATAAATAAATAAATGAAAGGGAGATAGAGAGAACGCTTTGAGCAGTGCCGGATCGAACCGGGACGGATTCCGACGAGCGTCACCGTTTGCGTCGGCTGCGAGAGTTTTCCTGTTTACGCGTCCGGCATGACCGGATTGCACGCTGGCAGCGTCAGCGGTCAGGATCGGTTTCCAGTCCCCATCTTGACTTGATCAGGATAAAACAACCTGTGTGCCTCACCAGTCATCTGCCCTGTGCAACAGATGTACGAGAGTAAAGCCAATGTCTTTAAATGAGCGAGTACAGTGAGTGAGAACCCCCCCCACATCACAGAGCATCACACAAGACACACAACACGAGAAGGTAAATGAGGAGCTTATGGGCTATGACAAGCCACGTCTACGTGTGCCAGGAAAGCAGCACAGAGATACTTCTCAGGAACGTGTGCATCTCCATCCGACTGGTGCTGAGGGGTCTGTGAAGGGCGTACAACTAAGCAAGGTGATGCCCAACAAGGTTTGGAGAAAGCAAGCCAAGCCACTGTACGTCTAGAACCTGATTATTCTTCTGGATCGGCTGTCTTGAGTACAGTGGAGTCTCTGTATTAAAAGTATCAGAGCAAAGCCGCAGTCTTTTGGCTCTGGTTGCACAAACCTACGCGCACATTCATCAGTATGCAGCTGCAACACACAGGTTTGAGGTCAGGGTTAGCCTGGTGACATGTATGTCGTAAAGAAATGTCTGGTGTTTGTATTTCCATCTTCTGAAGGTTCCCAAGGTGTTCCTTTCCACATTCTGCAGCACAGGGCCTGACTGTACAGGCAGAATGCGTGTCTTTGGATGCGACGCCGCAGCGTGCAGTCATGCAAAATCGCAGGGTGTGTTGACAGATTGTGGGTGATGGAGAGGGAAGCTCTACTTGTGTTACCTCCACTGTTTTATGCAATACTTCATTGATTCAAATGTTATTAAGGTCTCTGCATTTGTGGTTAGGACTAAAATTGTTGCAACAAATGCGCACCGAGTCGCCGCTCTGCGAGGGTCCCAATTACAGCCTAATTTCAGAGCTACTAAAGAATGCAATAAAACGCCCGCAAATAATTTCGCCGCTGAATCCGTTACTGGAAATGACGCTGTGCTGTCAAAGCATCATCTTTAAGATAACACGACCAACTTTCAATGCTATTCGTTATACAACAAAGCACAAAGGAAAGACTCGCGTAAGGGAGTTTGTGCAACAGGTCATAAATATACTGGAATGTTATTATTTGCTGTTTCCAGACGAGGCCAAGCCATCTGCTTGGCTCTGCTGCATTTCCAATAAGCAGCTGACTGTTTTCATGGCTCGTGCGCCAACCCTTTACTCAGGGTTTTGATTATATGTTTATACATCTCCATTTGAGGCCTGATGCGATGGGATAGGTAACCCCATTATACAGAGTTCACGAAGGAAACATTTCTGTAACACCAAAGAGACACAATGAGATCTGATGTGGATCTAATTCACCCGTCATTCCTGTATTTTCGATATGCTCTGAAAAACCCATGACCGCACACAGGTACAGTGTGTAGCCCCAGTTAAACCCTGTGGGACAAAACTAACACATTTTAGGTTTCATCCTTTAGCCAAAATTAGTCGTAAACTTCTTACTGAATATAACTGGTTATAATTCTGATCTGGCCCATCCTTCCAGTTTTTAGTTTAAGTCTTTCTTTAACATCGATTCTACATATTACCCAAATGAATACAGCTCTGCTGAAAGTCTATATACTGCCACTTGCACATGCATTTACAAGACATGCCTGTACTTTCTGACACGCAATTACAAAATCATCTAAATAAAGGGAACTCTGAGGCAACAACACACAGCAACAACACACATGAACAGCTAAATGGAAGTGTCTCTTCACAGAACCAAACTGCACGAGGGCACAAAGGCAGAGACATTTACAGAACAGAGAGATTGCTTTTATTGTATTTTCATCTCCTCTAAATAAACCCTTAATCACACACACATCTCAAAACCTTCATCAAACCCGCCATCATCCATTCACATTATCAATATCAAGAAAATTAAACTTCACCTACAGGCCAACGATTCAAGCATTAAGAGAAGTGACATGAATGTGAGAAGGTCTGTGAGAGGGCAGTTTATGAAGAGCAAGAAACTAGACTTTGAGCATGATTTTGAAAGTCCGGTGTATTTTTCAATTTGATTAGAACAGAAACACTAATTATACATCGCATAACACGCACGCAGATGCTGGAGAAAAGAACGCGCTCACGCAGGGTTACTTGGTTCAACGTTTTTTTGCGCGGATAAAGTTCTACATTCCAGACTAGCTCACGCTTTTTAATTAATCTTATTTTCACGGTGCTTGAGCTTTGGAATGCCATCAAAAATATTAATTCGTTATTTTGGTCCGGATCTCAAAATTAATAATTCATATCCAAGACAGCTTCAGGCGATGTTTACAGGCTTGAAAGTACTTTGGAAATCTCAAGATACTGGCTGGAGAGAGCGAACAAACCTCAGAAAGTCTGTTTACTTTGTACTATAAAGATGTTTCGAACGTCAGCATAATGAACCCTTTGAAACGGACGTAGTAAACACCCCTGAAAAAAGAAACCAAAAAAAACGGCTTGTGTTTGCTTTAGCACTTCCGGCTCGGCCAAATTATGCCTCAGAGACGATCGTGTCTGTGTTGGCGACTCAATGCCATGATGTGGCGTACGTCCAATGCCAAAAGCAACATTGTTGTTGTTACTCACTGACCACTACTGCAAGGTCACTTAATACGAAAGAAAAATAAAACAAAGAAACTCCACGACGAATGAGACGTCTCCAGTGTGCAAGTTCTCAAAATACAGTATCGCTCTTTCAACATTTCCTTTCCCAAAACAATACGTAACTACATTTAAAAACAATTCCATTCTGCGGCCATTTAACAGGAAAAATGAGGCCCATCGGGCATTAAAGAAAACGTTATTCCAACGTTTAAATCGCACCTGACACATAATAACATAAAAACAAAGCCCAATGGTAAAATTGGGTGCGATTTTGGGATGAACGCGTGCGGAAATTGATGTGGAAGAAATAAATCCATCACAGGTTAGGAGGAGCTCTGGGTAGAAAACAAAGACTTGGTGTTACTCGGCCAACATGTGTTTATGAGCGGCCTGCTCAACACCAAACACTGGAGATGTTTTCAGCCCAGCGTTCTCTTCCAAAGCCTTTTGGTTCCACTTTTTGAAGCCATTTTTCTTCGGGTTCTGCTGACAGTCCCGCACATGAGCATGCCTACACTAACAATCTAAGCTGGAATAAACAGCCAGAGGTTGACTAAGGACGGAAACCTCTCTGTTTATCCCAACCGAGACCTGTTTGACCGACGCACGGGGGGTGAAACACCATCAAAGTCTTGCTTACAAAATGTTTGGGTGCGCGTGTTTACCTCATTCCTCATTCCCTTTAAAGTCGTTCTTTAATGTCACGCGTCTTTATATTGGCCGGACATCTCACTCCCGGCATTCAGGATATGTTCGTGAGCGCTGAGCTAATAAAAGGCAGGAAATGTGGGTTCTTCGCCGACTGTGGCCGTTCTCAAGCAGCAGGTGAAGGAAAGCTGGCAGACGTTGCTCCTCCAGGCCGCTACGTGATAGCAGGACTTAATTCCACGCTTCTGTCTGCGTTGAGATCTACCTTCTCAAGTCTAATAAAGTCTGGCTTCCAAAGCTGCCAAGAGAACGATATGTGGCCAGCTGCACCACGGGGTGTCCCCGACTCTACTCCGTACCATCCTACACGCCAACATCCATCCAAACGTGGTGCGTGGAACAGAGAAGATCCCCTCCAGCCCTTGACTAATCTAGTTAATTATGCGGCCGGCCTCGAGGCCAGGCCAGCCAAAGGTAACTGGAAAGCACACAGATATAACAGAAAGGCGGAGGTGTTGTATCGTACAGAGGAGACGCAGACCTCCCTGTCTGAGTGGATCTGTGCCCTTCACACCTGTAGGTGGATCTGATGATCGCTGTAGGCCAAACGAACAGATTCCCCTCAATACAGAAAGACAGAAGCCAAGAAAACAGAAATACAGCCCACTCCACATACAGAGTGGAATAACAAACTGAAATTACACAAGGAGAGAAAAATGAAAGAGAACAAAGATAATAATACAGGCATGAGGAAGATAAAAAAGAGAGAGAGAGAAATTATACATCAAATAACTGCATAATTGATCCGATTTATACGATTTTGTTTAGCTTTTCCTTTTGTGTAACCTAATTTTTAGTCTTTAACATCCTCTTTTAATCACTGCCAGTTCTGCTGTACACATTCTGTGTGTTTGTTCTTCATTTATTTGCACTTGTATTTTTCCCCGCACTTCATGTGCTTTGGCAAAATAAATGTACAAATATTTGTCATGCCAATAACGCATGTTACAACACAGAGAGAGAGAGAGACAGAGAGTGAGACTGAAAAACTTACAAAAATAGAGGCAGAACGAGATGGAGAGAGGGGAGAGAGAGCACGTGAAAGCGCAAGAAAGAGGAGAGGGACAGAGAGAGCGAGAGGGGAGAAAGCAAGAGCAGAAGGAAGAGTGAGAGAGGCAGAGAGGGCAAGAAAAAGAAGAGAGAGCAAGAGCAAGAAAGAGGGACAGAGAGAAAGGGGACAGGGAGAGAGAGAGAGAGAGAGAGCGAGAGAGAGAGAGCAAGAGAAAGAGAGGGACAGAGAGAGAGAGAGAGAGAGAGAGAGAGAGAGAGGCAGGAAGCATCTATCCATCAGGGAGCGGTACACATCACATTTATTGTCAGGAATTTGTAGAGGAAATCAAGAGGCCCTGGAGCTCAGAAGCAAATGTGTAACGCTGGGGAAAATTCATTACAGCGCGACACAGATTCTTTTCATTACACTCTGTTCTTGAGGTGGGAGAGATATCAAACCCTCACTGACTGTTGTGCTGCTGAGTTCAGAGACTACATCAAAACAAGAGCAAAAAACAAAGAGGAGGAGAAGCCAGAGAGAATGACACTTCTGTCAAACGTTCCCCTAACATTATGCCTGTTTTCTAGGACAGTAACAACAGGGGAAAATATAAAAACCTGACAAATCTCTGTTCCAAACCAAACTAGAAAGAGATGCAAAATAAAATCCACAATAAACAAGGTGAGCTTTGAACGGAAAGGGATTCACATCGTGCGCTGACAGAAGAGTCGAGTTTTTCCACACAACTCGGAAGAAAATGACTGATGGAGATTCTATACACCCCAATTAGACATTCTGAGAGAAGCTGGTGATGGTCTCCTATTTCTGTTTCCCTCATTCCTCGTCTCTGTTCTCCGACCTGTTACGCGATCTTTTTTTACACGCACGCAACAGAAGTATCGTCGAGATGTTCTGTGCGTCTCTCAAGCGCCTCTGAAGACCTCACGGGTGATCTGATGTGAATTAATAAGACGAGCTCTTCTGTTTGTAACGTCTGTTTGACCTTACGAGATTCCCTCATTCCGCTCTTTGAACCTTTAATCAATTCAGGTCAGAGCAATTTCGTTTCTTTTCGTGGCAACTTTAGAAGGAATTCTGAGGGGAGTGACGGAGGCAACAGCAGTAAAGTGAGGTTAAGTGTATCGCCCAAGGGCACCAGAACACCACAATCAAACACCGATTTATTCCACACGAGAACCAGATACAGTTCACCCCTTAAAGCTTTCCTTAAAACAATATGTTGATGTATTTTTGGGCCCTGTTTTAAAACATACGTCACTTTTGTCATCACTTACTCACTATTATGTCATTTTAAACCTGTGTGAGTTTCCTCCAAATGTGTAGTTTTGTCTAAGGTAGAAATTATTTTAATGAATCCATCGAGCTGGTAAACGTTACCAGTCTGATGCGTTTAGGAAGCAAACAGATTCAGTTCGAAACTCCCGGTCTGATCAGGGTGTCGCTGTTTTTTAAAGATTTACATTTTGGAAAGTTTGCATTTGGTAAGTTTGGTAACTATTTTGATAAGCGACACACAGTTTATTATAAATTGCGAGCTGAGAAATGCATTTGCTGTTGAAAGAAAACAGAAAAACAGATGGCGAGGAAAGCAGACGCACTAACCTTGAAGCCTGACTGTCAGGAAGACACGGCGTTCCGGTGAAAAGATAAAATACACAGAAAGAGAGAGAGAGGGAAGAGTGGTGAAAAGAGACACACAGCGAGTCGGGTTAACTTGTAAAGCTGAGTTGAAGCATGTTAAAGCATGTTAACAGTACATCAGACATTGAAACGTGGCCTTTCAATTCTCACACAAGACTTACTAGATGATTCTGGCTGAAATGACCCAATTATAATCACATAGTTATTTATTTAGGATTGAATTAAATATAACCAATTTTTCCATTGCCTTGTCCGCCATCTTTTATATTTGCACAGTGTGTTGCATTGCATTCTGGGATCTCCTTCTCTGCCAATGCTACACGTGATGCTGTTTCTGAATTTGGCTATTTTCTGGAATGGCCATGCCATGAAACGTCTCTGTAGGCAGCTTGCTGGGTTTCGGAAGAGATCAAATCAGCCACATCATTAGTTATTTGAGAAAACACAGACATTAGTTATATAAAGCCAAAGAAAATGAAGTGTCTTTACTTTCCATATATATATATTGCCTTAAGTCTTCTTCAGAATCAATGCTTCACTGCACTTACAAATAGTGCTTTTGTTTGCCTCTTTTTCTTTGTTGCCTATTTCAGCTCTTATTTCAGCTCTCTCTCTCTCTCAACACTGAGTTTTACAATTCTGCATAATTACCTGCAAATTTATTGCCGCCGAATTTGTGAAATAAACACCATGCTGCAATTCAACCGTTTTTCGGTGACTTTTTGAGCAAGACGTTTTTGAGCGAAACCCGCCTGCGCACCACAGATCTTCAAGAGGAGCTTTGCTTTTCCATCTCTGACTAAGAACGCTAATCCTGACTGAAAACACAAAGCTCGCTCTGAACAGAAAGCGCCGCTTCTACCTGCCACTCGCGTTTTGATTAAAGGCGCGGGCGCTAACAGAAGAGAATCCACCTGAATAACTTTCCGTCAAAACCGAATCAAGAATCAAACTCCTGAGCGTTATGAGGCTACGACGTGGAGAACAATGGCAGGTTTTTTAGAACCAAACTCCCTGGTGTGTCTCAAGAGCACAACCCGACTCCGAGCGCTAATTAGTTCGAAGCGTCACCGTTAGCAACTTCGTCTATTGTTTATTTCAGAAATCGTCTTTCTGTCAACATAAATGCTGTATGGAGCCAAACATATGGAGTCGTTTTATTCTAATCCTCTCCTAACAGCCGAGAAAGCGTGATAGACGCTAGTCGAAAGCTAGTCGAATTAATATTTAAGAATCAACAGAAATACACCCAAAAACACTTCCACAGGCTGTTCTGAAGCCAGCACCCAGCAGCGTGAGCCTTGTAGCAAATAAATATGTTTTCCTGACAGGCTAAAGCTCTCCTGCTCTTCTTTAGGATTTGGGCTCCTACATTTGGCATCGAGAACGGCCTCCAAACACGGCCTTGAAAGCGAGTTCGTGACTCATGCCGATGCGCAACATCGGAGACTTTTCACCTCCAGGCCCGACTCTCTTCTTCAACTCTTCCTCACATTCCGTGTGTTTACACTTAAGACCGTTTCAATTATTCATCTCCTTTATTTATTTATGCAAGCCAAGATGAGAGAAGGTCCCGTATTTGCCTCACCACATTAATTAGTCCAGTTACACAGGCCGAAAACAGATGTTTACACAAGGGCAAACGCCGGCTGACAGAAAGCGCATCACATCCAGAAACACAGAAAAACTTAGCACGCACCTTGGTTTAGCAAAATATCGGCACCATTTTGAACAACAACCCGACAAACGGGACGATGCCACGTGAAAACGGTTGACAGACACGCTGCTAAGCTAATCTAGCCAATTTCTTTTCAACTTTTACCTGAAATAAAATAGCTTCATTGACAAATACCGCAAATGCTTACCGACGGCTACGATTTTACCCTAACTGTCATAAATAATGCTGTTTATTACATCATCATCTGGCTCTGAAATGAGTGGAAACATGGACCGCTCTGAAAAAAAAAAAGCTTCACAGATCCACTCTGGCTCATTTTCGCTGAAAACCGGGGTCACAGAAACCGTCCCGTTACATAAAACATACCTCAGCAATGTGTTGAAGATTAGAACAAAATCTACAATCTATTCCTGCAATGCATCTTATAGACACACTCCATGACAATGCCAACATCCCATAATGCTGTGCGATGAGGACTGAAGCTGCCCTGCAAATCTCTCGCAAGACTCGAAACACCTCTGCCAAAATAAACGAGGGATAAGAGATGACAGAGGAGGTGAGAAAGACAGTAAGTGAGGGAATGAGAGAGAGAGAGAGCAGGAGAGAGGGTGTACATGGTTTAACCTCAATGCACATTTTAGTACACATTAAGTGTGTGATTTGGAATATCTGTCAGCCTGCAGTGATCAATATGTTGGTAGCGTTATAAACACACTCTCTCTCTCTCTCGCTCTCTCTCTCTCTTACAGTATGCCAAAGCCTGCAATGGCAATAAGAATAAGCATTAGACTTCATGGCAGATGGAGAATGGAAAATAGGTTTGTGGGAGTCACAGAAATAAAAGAACGAATCATATAAAATGATTGTTTGGCGAACAAACATAAGCTAAGAGAGACGCGAGAAAGCACAAAGGGTCAGGAATGGTTTGTGAAAGAGCTAGTGTTTCACAAAAAAACACAACGACAGAGAACAACAGAGAACTGAAGCATAAAAACAAATAAAATAAAACAAAGATCACACCCGTAACAGTGTTTGACAACAATTATTCTTTTTGCAGTTTTGTTTGGTGCAGAAAGCACACACACACACACCACACACCACACACTTTAAGTGTTTCCTGATTGTGTGTGTGTGTGTGTGTGTTTATATGTGGTTACAAAAAGGTGAGCTATGCCCATGAAAAATCTCCCTTTTGTTACAACTGGACAATGACTTCATAAACAAAATCACGTTTGTTTGTTCTTTGAAAATGCAAGAAATGTTCTTGTAGGACTACAGTCAAGGTTTGGGTTCTGGTTAGTTTGTAATAACCATATAAAGCTTTATAGAAAAACAACAGAAGAAAGTGTGTGTGTGTGTGTGTCAACCTCTCCAGCTCGCTGATCTTGCGATCTTTGTCGTTCTTCTCATTCTCCATCTCTCTGAGGATCTCCAGGAGTCGGTCCACCTCTGCCTGCGCCTTCCCAGCATCCTCCTTGTAGCGCGCTACCTCCTGCTCCAGCGTGGCGATGCGCTCGGAGAGCCCTGCGGTCACCTGGGCCTCCACTGCGGTCGACTTCGCCTAAGTTAAACGGTTTTAAAAGTTAGAATCGCTTATGATAATTATCATGAAAACATGATAATTCACTGTAAACACCAACTTTGTTGTAAAAAATTATGAATTGGAGAATTGGACTTGGTGTGAATAGGCTTTAAGCCACAAAACACTTTCAAACCAGTTTAAAAATCTCCATCCCTTGAGATCATATGACCGCAACTCTCTGGAGTGTTTTAGAGAACTTTGGAAAGCTGGGCACTGTCATAAGTGTGTGTGTGTGTGTGTGTGTGTGTGTTTGAAGTGCCAGACACCCACTCACACCTGCACACACTGTGTAAGCCCGCCTATGACATCACAACAGGACACTGTTTTATTACAGAGTTCAGAATACGTGGAAACAATATCATACTGAAGTCATCAAAATAATTAGTGACATTACAGCAGTTTAAAGTGCCGGGTCATGAACCGCCTTAATGAAAAGTAAATCGACTCACTTCCCGAGACAATTAAAGGAGTCAGACACAATCCTGAGTAACTGCGCGCACGTCTCTCTAATAAAAGCCCTTTAAAGGGACACGGGTGTCTTCCTGCTACAAAAAACGGCTGTAAAAACACAAACAGAGTAAGAACACAGACCCTGACACTGTATTATTCACACACGGTACGCGTGTGTGTGTGTGATGCGCAGAGCATTTAAAGATAGTCTGACACTATCCAGACCAGAGTGCACGGTTAAAAAGTGCAAGTGAAAACAATTTACCAGTACCGAGAGACAAAATACACTAGAAAAACCTAATATTTAAGTGCCTACCAGCTACATTTATTTTAATTACAGACTGTTTAGGTATTTCTAAATTCTCATTGGTCTAACATTCCACAAAACACTCTTAGAGGCTGAGACAAACCGCTCGCTAATCATGTTGTGCTTGAGAAAGGCGAGACTGAGGACAGTGTCAGAACCCTCGTGGCTGCTGGTGTCTGCAGGTTTCTCCTGGCACGAGGTGAAAGAGTTCTGTTCTAGTTTACGGAGGGCAATATTTGACTGTGACGTTTAGGCCCCTCTAATTAGCTTCATTAAAGTCTCGGGCTGAGGTTGAGTAGATTTCCACTCTAACCGCCAAGTGCTTGTCAACTGTGGACGGACAAGTTTGCGCGCAGTGTGTGTGAGCGCCGTAGGTTGTATACGCATAAATGATACACACAAATAATACAGGCAGTTTGGAGCGTGTCATGGTTACACACATTTAGGAACATTTAGGAACAAATAACAGAGAATGAGACGAAGCTAAACAGAGAGAAAGACAGAAAGACAGACAGACTGGGAAGGAAATAACGCATATTAGTATGGTTGTTAGCGCGCAGTCAGAGTCGCTGTGTGAGCTCGTAAGCGTTGCGCACAATGTTGGTATTGGAACATCAGAACGGTACATCTGTTCACAACCCTGTCTCAGAGGATCAGCCAGTGTCCCAGCAGTAAACAAGGGATTGTGGGAAATGTGGTTTCATAATGTTGTGTGATAAGGTGTGCGGGCCAGAATAACAGACCGTCTGCGTGAAAACAACGTGCAGATGATGACTGGCGGCGTCATTTATAGACAGTTTTGATGTGTCGCTACAGAAGAATGCCGGGACCTCGCGGTTGGTTCTGTGTAATGTAGAAGGTTCGAGTGTTTTAGTGGCATGTCTGTTCTTATTTCTTATACCGAGTCGACACCATCGCCGTGAACTTCTGATGGTCACATGGGGACAACCAAGTCCCCCCGCCCCTTTTTCTGTCTCATCCAATCAGAGCAGACGCCCACAGAGCTGTCAGCAGGTTTTCACTTGCACTGCTTTTATACGAGACCCTTCGCGAACACAGACGTACACACACTGCCAGAGGTTTCATTACTCTTGGAAGAGATGATGGGACCCAGGTCTTCTCATCAAGCAATGCAAGGAGGCCAGTGTGTGTGTGTGTGTGTGTGTGTGTGTGTGTGTGTGTGTGTGTGTGTAAAATTGAGTCATTCTTAAGCTCAACATTACCGTGCGCAGCAGAATTACATTAATATTTAATTTTATTGCAGTTTGAAAACTAACAGACATACTTTCCTACATGCATGTAAACATCAAAGCTCATGAAGTCTTCAAGGAACAGTTTATAAAGAAATGAAAACTCTGTCATCGTCTATTCATTGTTTTTATGGAACACGAAAGGAACATTTTGAAGTTGTCTGGTCCCGTGACTGACTGTGACATGCCGAAATTCAATAATCCGCTTTTTAATTGATTTTTAAAGTCACCACGAGACAGAAATTGTGACTGTCTTTTCTTCCCTATGATGCATAACAGCCGAGAGAAAGGGCATCTGGAATGAGAAAAAATTAAGAGGGCGGGACTTGATTTTGCTCTTTGGGAATTGATTGGATCGTTGGAAGTTGGGAGCATAGAAACAGCCTGACCATTGGACAATCAATAAAGTCCCGCCCTCAGGGAGAGGCACACATCATCAGAAAAGGAGATGTTGTTTTGAGTGGTGCACATTCATGTGGTTCCTGTGAGGATTACAAGGGCACATTCATTTTTAAAAAAACGATGACATGCATGCGTAAATTATTTATAATAAACAGAAATATTCTATTAAAAAATAAGAATAGTACATTTTGATTTCATGGTGCCTTTATAAAAAAAAAACATACAGACATTTACAAATTTTCCTTTTGTTCTCCATACACTGAAATGGCCTAAGGGTCAATGGATGACAGAATTTTCATTTTTAAGGAACTGAAAATGTTAAGGACTGGACACAATCATTCAAACTGCAGCGTTTGTAAAAACGTGTGCACAGCAGATTACACGAACCGACACGGCTCAATGCGACAGATATCAGCTCACTAACACGTCGCTAAATCTGCTGCGGGGGAACGGCGAAGCGCATGAGCATCACTCTCGTGCTTGAGATAAGAGATCTCATGCAAGCACATCTCAGACTGTGAGACTTTATCGCGCACACACACTAAACTAAACTCAGATAAGCCCGGAGCTCATGCAAGCAAAAGCTGCACTCACAGACACGCAGACTAGCTCTTTACACAAAGATGCACTTACAAGATCGGAGGGATGGCCTGACATGAGCTCAGAGCACTTCCAGATAAAAAGAAGAACAGAACGGGGTTGGGAGAAGAGAAGGAAATGGGTGAAACATGGAAAGTGACGACCAAAAATATTTTTAAGTTAAAAAGGAAGGAAAACAGGAAGTGAGTAAGGAGGCAAAGGAAGTTTAGAGGCATAAAAATAGAAAAAATTATTAATGCATTTTCTAGTATGTAAACAGCCTAAATCATGAAACTCAATAAAATGGCACTGTTTCAAACCAAGAGAGCTGCCTACCTAGGCAACATTTTAAGGGATCAGTAGGCATGCTCCCAATGTGATGGGGATGCAAAATTACGATCCCTCATTTTGGTCAGAATCCAAGTCAGCGTTGGATGCTACTCCAAGGATAAAACAATCCCACAATGCACCTAACTAGAGTTTGGAAGAGAGCTAATCTTCTTCCTCTAGCACTCGGCTAAGAAACATTTCACTGTCGTTGTTTTAAATGCTGTCAGAGTGTTGCTAACAGGGTGTCAATCAGTATAATAGCTTGTTACGAGCTCCCAGCTGCCTAGCCGAGGAGATTTGCTGCCAGTGACGCTTCAGTTCCCTCCGAGTGTCTGTCTCACCTTCTTGAGTTGACTCTCCAGTTTACTGCATTCCTCCCTCTTCTGCTCGGCAGCGATTTCCAGACTCTTCAGCTTGGAGTCCTTCTTCAGTCCAGAGGACGCCAGGGACGAGGCGTGCTCTTTCAGGTCCAGTAGAGAGGCCTGGGGGCGAAGGACAGAGCGATTCAATCAGTCACGTATTAAACAATCCACCTCTTAATACAGATGATCGAGGTTCGAGAAAACAAAGCTAATGAGAAGCAGGAGAAAGCTTTGTTAACGTCATGATCGCGCTACACAAACACAAGTAAAGATTCTGAGGAGAACGCCGGCCAGCGGTTTCAACAACAGGAAGCGTAAGAGCCAAGACCAATTGCCATGTGACATCTTTTTTCTCCTTCTTTTTAAAACGCTAATTTGTTTACAAACACGCAATCAAAGAGACGTCAGTCGAGGAGCAGATAACGCGGACCTGATTTTGGTCAGCGCAGTTAATAAGACGCATACGCTTGAAGGACTAGTTCGTCCCCCAAAAATTGTTTGACAAAATGTAATTTCGCCTTTTTTGTTTTTGTTCTGTGGAAGAGAGAGATTCATATTAGCTTGGAACGACATGAGGGCGAGTATGACAGAATGTTTGTTTTTGGGCAACTATGCGTTTGAATTTCACTTTGTTTGTTATTAATTTTTATATAAATAATAAATTATTGTATATTATTGTATATTATTGTATTGTAATTATTATATAAATTATTGACTGCACAGATATTTATGCTCTTATAATGCTTTGATGTTCTCAAAGCTAAAAAGCTATCAAGTAGTTGTCATCAATTAAAAAAAAAACACTGTAAAGGCGTGACTGGTGTTTTCAGTTTTTGTTCCACAAAAGAAAAGTCGTACGACTTTAAAACAACATAATGGCTAATAAAAACGTTAGCATTGTAGTTATTTGGTAAGCTATTCATTTGAAGGCAAACACGTCTTTATAGCAAACAAATGTACAGTAAACAATAACAGTTACATCAAAACAATAACATCACAAATACTGCTGTTAAACGAGGGCTCTGTGCGCACATATGCTGTACATCAGTTCTGTGTTTGGTTAAGGCCGTTAAAACTGCAGCCCTCCATCCGTGAGGCCTTTCCTATAGTTTCCTCTTTCAGACGGAGAGCCCCACAATTTCACACTCCACTGGAGTCCACGCACCAAAAATACACATTTAATGTTTGTAGCGCCGCCCGCGTGCTCTCGCGTTGGTAAAGAAAACAGAGGAAGAGAACGATGGGCTGTGCTGGACTCTGTGATTAGAGCGCAGGGGAGGCCGAAAGCGCTCGGAATGAAGAGGTCATCGCTCAGAAACAACACGACGCTGGAGAGACGGAGAGAGAGGGATAGAACAGCCGCCGAGCCATGGGACAGAAGCGGAGATCCAACACAAACAGTGCAATGAGTTTATGTGCACTGAAGAATCAAAATTCATCCCAAAATTAAAATAAAATATAAAAAATATTGTATCTTATTTTTAATAGTTAAAAATTATAATTTTAATAACAACAATTAATCTATTATATATATATATATATATATATATATGAGCATTAAGGGTTTTTTGTTGCATGTTGCAATGCATTTTTACCCAAAATGATCATTATTCTCAAAAACATTACGATATAATATTTGTGAAATACATGCATAACGACATACTTTAGGTCAAAATAAACATAAACGTGTGTAAGGAAAAGTCTACATCCTGCAGGCTTCATTGTCCTTGCACAAAACAATTTCTTTTGATTTTAAGAATCCGAATTTATTTTGATTTCTTTTGACCTGGAAATGAAATTCACCCTCATGCTGTGGAACGTCTTCGGAATTCTGGAAGCAGAGAGGAAGATAAAGTTTGGAAACAAAATCTCTGCAGGTAACGATAAGAGAAGAAACTGAGATCTGAGCAAGCGCATGTGGTGCGGTATGAGGGGGGGGGGCACGTATGGGGGCGAGCCAGGAAGTGGTTTAGCGGCGAGGCCTCGTATCGCCCGCGCTACCGACGCAGACGGCAGAGAGGAATGCGGAGATCAGAGCTTACAAGAATAACCTGAACAATAAAACAGCCACAGAGGGAACGCTGACGTGTGTGTGTGTGTTGATATTGATTTAAAAGCCTGTCGATCAGAGACACGTAAGCCTTATCAAGAAACTAAAGAGGAAAGGGAGAAAGAAAGAGCCGAGCAGGGAAGACAAAGGAAAGACACATTGAAGAGTGAAGGCAGCCGTAGACAGCAAGAGAAATGAAGGGTGGCTCTCGGGGAGGGGTGGTTCCCTCACATTTAGAACCCTCCATTTATCTTCCTGTCGTACACGCGCACGCAGGAATGACACAGCTGTGGGTCCCGCATGTTCTCATCTGTACAGCTCTACTGGGGCCGCGTGGATGACTGCAGAACCAGTTTCTATGTATCTGTGTGTGTGTGTGTGTGCAGATGTTCACGACCGTGAGGTTGAAGGTTCGAAGAGGTTCTAGGGAGCACTTAGTAACAATTTGATTAGTTACTGGAAAAGCTCAATAAAAATACAAATTCTGTCAATTCTGTATTCTATATTAAACAGTGTAACTGTAAGTACATTAAATAATGACACATTTATACTTTCATGGCTGTTTTTGGAGTTCGAAAGCCTTTACTGATGGGGTTATGGGGGTTCATAAGACAAAAGGTTGCGAAACACTGCAACAGGGTTTTCTGTGGTTCATGCTCTTTAATGCTGTCCTGGGATCAGTTTCAACCTCTTTAATCCCGGCCTGACACATAGAGGATTACTGCATTACAAACGGCAAACCGTCATCTGAACACAAGCTGATTCTCAGCTCTACGGCGGGTCGACTCAGAGCTGTTTGTCTGTTGCTTGCGTGAGCTGCCGGGACCTGTTACATGATTAGCGTTACAAATTCAAGCAAAAATCTGCAATTCGTAAACAATCCAAAACGGCTACAATTTATTCCGAAATATACGCAATAAAAACTGAAAACACACAACAACTTCCGAGAAGAAAAAATTGAGCAGCTGTAAATAAAGTTTATTTTGACATTTACGTGTTTATAATTTACGTTTTGGTTTCCCCTGAAAGCACGGATTTAGTTTTTTTAGGTTTTAGCTGATGATTCAGGAGTATTTGTATGACAAACGCAAACTTCTGCTCACAAACATACATCCAGATGAACATCTCTGACCATCTATGCAGGAACTCATGTGACAGAACATGAGCTAAGAGCTAACATGAGCTAAGAACAACAGCTATTAACCTAGTAAATGATGTTAACAAGAACAGGTGATCAAATCAACCCGACAGGTCTACTAGAGCAACATTTGAAGAAAATGTAACTTTTGTGGGTGGTTTCCAGGGGGTTACTAAGTGGTCACTAAGTGTTTTTAATGCGTCGCTATGCATTTGCTCAAGCATTCTGTGTGGTTGCTTACTGGCCCAAAAGCCCGTGTATAATATAACGCTTTGTTCTTCAGTGTAAAATCGACGGAATTTTCACTTGTTTTATCCAAACTGTGGCCGAACCGTGCAAGACCACCACTCACCTCTCGATCGGCGAGGTCTGCCTGCAGAACACTGATCTTGTCCTTCAGACCCTTCAGCTCTTTCTTGTTGGTCTCGAGTTCCTCGTTCTTCTCGCGCTCGTCTCTGTCCCTCTGCTCCTTCAGTCGCTCGATGATGCGCTCCTACAAACACATATGCAATAAATGAACACAAAACTGTCTCGAGATGACAGTGGAAGTTGGGAAACCTCTGTGTTAAAATATAAGGAATGACAGATCACACATGATGATATAATCTTAAACGTCAAGTTCTGTTGTTTAATTTGTTACGTAACATTTGCATAATCTTTTCAGCTACATGTTTAAATAACAGAAATACAGTGACTGACCAGACAGGAAAGGGTGTTAAACTATCCCGCTACTGAGCCAAAAAATCCTGCGCAAAATATGGCAATACTGGCCTACGTTTGTCACAACTTGATTCAATTAGTTTGATTTACCATTAAAACGAATGCATAAAATTTGAAAGCATTTTCACTCTAACCCGACACACTGTCAGAAAACATGCTGACAGTGGAGCTGGTCAAAACTCAGTTGTAACTCTTTGTACTTGACACAAGTTTGCAGTTAAGTAATAACTGGTAGATCCTGGTGAACTGGTAGGAATATTATGGGAATATTATATGAAAGTTTGAGACATGTAGCCATGCTGTACACTCCCTGCTCTCCAGTACTACAAGAATGCATTATCTGTTTATCTTGCCTTTTAAAAGGGCAAACATTAACCGAGCAGTAAAGAACTGTGTTTGCTGGGGTAATATTTATCCCGAATGAAGGATGGGCCGACACCTGAGTCTACAAAATACAGACACAACCCAAAATTCCTTAATTCCCAACTAGTGGAACAATCCATTAGGGTATGATCCGCTAGTTTCACATGTGTCAACACTGGAAAGGTGTTAGTAGCTTGTTAGTAACTTTAGCAAAGGTGAATCAAATGTGATGTCTCCTCTACCGGAGTTATCCGAGGCCGAACGGCTACTTTAACAGCACGCTTTAATAACACAAAAAATACCTTTATTAATTCAGAAAAAAAAAAAAAAAAGAGCAATAATCTGAAACAATAAGAGGTTTGAGAAAGAAGTTCTGGCCAGGCTCATGTTTGCACTCGATGGTCTGTGAAAGAGGGCAGCTGGATTCATGACGAGCATCAGTCTCCAGCGTATTCACACCCGCGCCGGCCAAAACTCACACACTGAGCGGCCGAACCGGACGTTAATAACGCTATTTCTTTTTCAGCGTTCCTCACCGCAGAGCTCGTATTTCACTCGTTCCTGGCCTATCCTTGCTGAGTTGTGACATTAAGCATGACCGCTCGTACCCGTGCCAGCTAACTCTCTTCTCCGTCACGTTCACACGCACTCGGGGTTTGGAGCATGTATGCGCAGACAAGATCTTGATTCAACAAACGCGTGTTGTATGCCACGTGTGAGATGGAAAATTGTGTGTTTCAGTAGAGGACACAATTGGTGAAGAAGGACACAATTGGTTATCAAACTGCATACGTGTGCGCAGTTCGAGCGCACATGCATCAGTGGAAAAGCAAGAACTTTTTCACAATCTGCAAAGGGTTGACAAAGTTCATTTTCGTCCCTCGGCTGGCCGCCATGCTGCTGAGGCCGCAGAAACGAGGACGCCCAAACCTCGGGACGTGAGGGTATGTGAGGGAGACGAGGTGGGAAAAACAAAACAAGGGTTCCCCACCAAACTGCGGAAGCGCAAGACAACGCTAATAACTGTTGGGGCTAGCTCATTAATATTCATGAGACAGAGATCAGGGGCAGTTGTGGGGCAGCTGCAGGATGCTGGTCCAGAGAAAGAGCTGCTCTGAACCCTCATGATCTGAAACATTCAGCGTTTTAACAGGTTACGGCGTTCATGCTAACCGCAAGTGGCTCACGTCATTACAAAAAAATGAAACAAAAAAAGACAGGCCTAACGTGAGTTACACACAGGCACTTACACACAACATAACATACTGGTGGCTGACTACAACCCACACACACATGTACACACACGTACACACACGTGAGGTAAAGTTGATGAGAAGTGACAGAGCATTGACTCT
The DNA here is from genome assembly GCA_036877575.1 of Botia almorhae. Classification (NCBI taxonomy): domain Eukaryota; kingdom Metazoa; phylum Chordata; class Actinopteri; order Cypriniformes; family Botiidae; genus Botia; species Botia almorhae. The sequence goes on from JAZGTJ010000001.1 coordinate 125,851, forward strand.
GGATCTTTGCTCCTGTTGGGAGGTCAATCATGGTGTAAACATGACTGAGTTCTTGCATGAGAGTGTGTGACAGTACAATCTTCAGCTCTGTCTCTTAAACACACACACTTCAGATGCAGCTCTCCTCTACACGTCAGCTGTGATCTTCTGAGGTCTTTAGGAGAACATCACACACTACCAACCCATCCACAGGGGTGTTGACCAAACGTCCTTTTGAGCATTTGGAAAGCCCCACCCTCTAATCTTGTGCTCCACGTTGAATGTCAGTGCTCTTAAAAGGGAACATAACTGTAACACCGGAACAATCAGAAGACAGACACACACATGAAAGTGGATTATGGTGGTCAATGAATAAAACGTTCTCACCAATCTAGAGGAACGTGTGAAAACATCTAAAATTCTCCTCACAGTCTGAAAGGCTCATAAATCACGCAAAACATGTTTTGCTTCAAATCAAATGATGTCATCGGGTTTTGTGAAGGTTAGGGGTGCGGTATAAACATCATTCCTTTGCTTGATAATACAACTTCTGAAGTTTAAGTGTGTGTGTGTGTGTGTGTCTTCACCTTCTCAGCCAGGGCGTCCTCCAGCGTGCTGAGGGCCGTGTCAGTGTTTGAAGTGTCGGCCTGCAGGGATTTGACACGCTCCTTCAGACTGCTCATCTGCTTCTCCTTATCCTTCAGCTGCTCCTGCAGGTTCTCAATCTGTGTGGAGAGACAGAGAAAGATTGAACAGATCCAGATGAAGACACGTCTATTACAACACAATCAACTACATTTACTCACACTTCAGCTCAGAGTAAACTAAGAGAAGTCATTTTTCATTTGGTTTTCAACACGGGAACACTCGGAATGGGGGAAGGGCTGGGATCACTTAAAAACAATCCATTTTTCCCCTGTTCAGCTGAAAATAAATAATGACCTCATTAGAACCATATTCTGAATTAATTCTCTTCTCAAACTTTCCTTATCTGCGTGCGCGGCTGGCGTGCGCGGCTGATGAATGACGCGGAAGAGACGGGCACTTCTGGGTCTCGCTTCATTCATCATGTCCAGACAGCTCAATGAAAAGACTGACTGCTCCTGTCCGCTGTTTCACATTCAATTAAACGCTGACGGATTTGATAAATAGTTGCTGGTTTTGTTTCTTCTAGCATCTTTGAAATAACAACAGCCACAGACAGCAGTTCTCCACACAAACATATTTTATCAGCAGGGTTACTCTGAGCGTTAACAGTAGAAATTCTTTAAAAAAATATTTTTTTTAAAGATTTTTAAACACCATTTTTAAAGACACATGCACATTTGGTCACATTTTCCAATATTCTATGATAACCAACATCAGTTCCATTTCCATGGCTACAGCATCACAACCAACCAACCAACCAATGAGAACTAGAGTTTTGTTACTATGAAATGAACAGCAACTCAGAATTATGAAATATTTCCTAATTCTGGGAATCAAACGCATTACCTTATTTTTTACCAGTGCCATGCGCTTCTATACAAGTTACAGATAACATACTAATAAAAAGTATTAATTATAATAAAAATCCACAAAATGAACAAATAATACTTCCTTTGGCCTCATCTTTCACAGTACATCCTCTCCCTCGTTTCCTGTTTATATCTTCCACTTATTCAGTGTCTTAAAGATTTAAAAGCCAAATATTTTATAAGTTAAGCTTTGAGAAGAGAAAACTGCTTGTGACACCTTCGTAATCTGGTTTCTGAACCCAACTGCTGAAAGAGATAAAGCTGCGTCGACTTATGAATTTAATTAAAGAGGTGAATGTTTTTGGCAAAAGCGATTACAAGGAAAACAAATGTAGGCAGAGAGAAAAGCGAGAAGAAACCCAATAATATGCCCGGATCTAAAAAAAAAAGGAGTTGTTGCTTAAATAATAAAACTACAGCGGGGCTTGTTGTTTTAAATAATTTCAGACATGTTTGAACAGATGTCTGGTTTAGTCGTGAATGTGTTTTAAGTGAAAAGTTGAGGAGAAAAAAAAAGCTGTTCGGGTAATACGAGGTTGTGCTGATTGGTGATGATTTGTGAAGGAATTGTGGGAAATTTTTCAAGGAAGAACAAATGGAAGCCGTCCAAGTGGCATCACATTCCGTTCTCACTTCTGGGCTGCCGCAGGACAAAGAATAAATCATTCCCAGGAGACATTTAAATAAACATTCATGTTGCTCTTTTTTCCAAGCTTCAAAAAGGACAAAAAATACATTTAAATTGACTCATTTAGACCATGCTTTTATCCAAAACTACTTAGAATGCATTCAAAATATACAGTTTATCAGTATGTGTGTTCTCTAAAAATCGAACCCATGACCTTAGCACCACTAACCAATGTCCTGCCAACTGAGTGACAGGAATACCTGCTATGAAAACCATAAAATTCATCCATACGACACACAACACACTTTATCTGAATCTGGAGACCAGATGACAGCTGTGCGCATGGTAACAGAATTTTCATTTCTGGTGAGACATTTCTTTAATCATGTTTGGACTATGTAAGATAAAAACACAGTAGGAAAGAAGTGTGTGTGTGTGTGTGTGTATGTGTGTGTACGATATGCATGCTTAAAACTTCTCCAGCCCCTCATTAATCAAACACACACCTGACAGCTTACCTGACAGCTCCACCTGTCTGACAGCTTTCACCTGCCTTGTTTCCTCCAACACACACACACACACAAGAGTTTGAAGCACACACTTTACATTCTGAAGTCTGCTAGCTTCTGATATTGTCTGCTGTTGCCTATGAAACCTAGTTGTGTAACATAACTGGATTATGCTCCTGTGCCCCATTACCCACAATCCCCCAGTGTCTCTGGTTACCCCATACAGCTTTGGCCGGCACACACTTCACACTCATAAATATTTCATAGCTCTGCATGTGCAGAGTCATATGATCACTGCAATTATATTTTGGAAAACAATCAGAGCATTGAGGAAAACTGCAATTCTGTGTCGGGATAATGGAGGAAAAATTCCTTCATTGTCCTAATGCTGTGGGACGCAGTGAAGGTGGATATTACCCATCCAGATTAGAGTGATCCATGTCAAGCCAAATGATGATTATGTTCAAATAGGAGCCAAATAGGAGACTGAAAGATTCCATTTTGGAATTCTGGGAATTGTAACTGGATGAATATGGGAAAATGGGAATGTGGAACTAGATGACCCGTTAACTAAAATTGAATGATCTTTTGGAAGAGGAAGAGACATATACAGAAGAACACACACATTATCCAACGATCCGTGTATGTGTGAGCGGACAAAGAGCAAAGAGGAGAAAACACAGCAGCATCCCGACAGAGATCCAAATGCACGGAGGGATTTGAGGGCGTGTTTGTGTGTGTGTGCACGCGTGTGTGTGAGTGAGAGAGAGAGAGAGCTGTCTGAATTATTAAAGAGTGTTTTGTTTCACTTAGTGATCTATGGCTTGTCATTGCAGTGTGAGCGTTGCGAACAGACATGCGACACACAATAACACAACATACACACACACACACACACACAGTGTGAAGATATGAGCATTTACAGCAGGTTGCATCAGAATTGTAAGCAATGTGCGAGCCGAACACAACAACATGTCAAACTCAGAGAGCAGAGCGATGGGAGGGCCGACCATTCCTGCAGTTTTCAGCACAAAAAAACCCTGCAGAACTGTATCAGGAGAGAAAGTGTCTGTGTTGCCCGTTTTCCACATTTCATGCGCTTATTAGAATAAATGATATTAGAATAATTCTGATTCTGATTATCAATCTGTGGCATCACGTCTCTAACATTTCTGTATGACTGTTAAACCCTCTAACTGCGGTCCAGAAACAAAGTCTTATTCCAAGAACTAATTCAATGTTCGTTTTATTCCTTTCCAGCTCATTTAAATTTACCGTATATTGTAAATTATCAACAGCAATTACTGTAGTTTTGTTTTTCTGTTACCGTTTTTATGATATTGTAAAACAATCGAGCCAAAACAGTACTTAGAATTTGAAATAAGAAAAGGAGTGAGAGACAAAAAAAGAGAGTGAGAGATAAAGCAAGAGAAACAAGAGAAAAAGAAAGAGAGGAAGCGCTGATTAATTAGAAACTTCTGCAGAACCTTTTTCTCCCAATTAAGTGGAAAGCAGAAACGATCTCTCTCTCTCTCTCTCTCTCTCTCTATATATCAGACTGTTAGAGGCGTTTGCCCTTTTGATGTGACGTTTATCATCAGTTCAACACAAGGCACTTATTAGCATGCACACCCTTAAAGCGCAGTTCTCTATGCCTGTGTGTCCATGCCTCTCTCTTGCTTTCTCACTCTCTCTCTCTCTCTCTCTCTCTCGACTGAAGTACGGTAACAAACACTGTAAGAGATCACAACTCAGACCCGACATGCTCTGTTTAAGAGGCTTTCCTTCTGGTGCTAAGCCTGTTAGCCTTCCTCACCGTGTAGCTGCTGTGGAGGAGGAATAAAGCGCGCGCACACACACACACACACACACACACACACACACACACACACACACAGCGCAATAGTAATGATTTTTCTTCTGGTTTGGTCAGCTAGTAGTTCCAATGTTCACGTTTATTTTACTCGCACCACCACAAAAAAAATACGCATTTAATTTCTTTCGTGAATGTATTTTCACGTTGCCAAAAACATGTCTGATTAATTCTTACATTTTCTTTAACTTAAAAAATAATTACGTCTGGAAAAAGCTGGACATTGCAGAGCTATAATTTAACGTTTGCCTTCAGAGGAAAACAACTGCATATGAAGCTAAACGTTACCGATTGGTTATAATTTTCTTCCAGCATATGCCAATTCTGGCTCCAAGCCTGTTTTGGACAAAACTTCATCTGCTTTAGCCAGCAAGATAATGTTACATTGATGACAATATTAAATTAGACGAATACACAACAACCAATGTTCAATACGTCACAGAAACCCAAATGTTTAACTTTCCAAGGCAGGAAGATTTATTGACGGTGCATCAGCACAAGAGTTCTGTCAGGGCCCCAAGTTCTCTTCAAGTGGGGCCCCGTGCACACGCTTCTGTGTTCTGATCCGGCCTTTAAAAGGTGTAGCGAGCAGCAAACTCTCTGTTCAAACAGCTTTCGTCCGTAAGACAAACTGTCTCTGATGGGTCCGTCATGCCAAAGAGAGCTGCTCTATGTCAAAACCTTCCCTGTTCAGTTTACATACTCCAGTGAGTCCTGCTGAATCCACCCCTCTCTTCACATTAACAAACGTTACTTTCTGCCGTCTGTCCTGCCCTGAACTCGCACAAGAATTCACGTCCAAACCTCTGTTTTCAATATTTAGCCCGGCCTCCTCCACAGCGGATCTGTCTGCCACCTTATCTGACGATTGAAAATTAAATTAGCGTTATTTTCCAGATTGTTAAGGGCTAAGTGCCGGGTTCAACACAAAACATTGTGAATAAACAAAAGATGAGGGGGGAAAGATCGCCCGGCTGCCGCTGGACGCGGCGTTCTGCTGTGTGGGAAATGGTGCCAATGAGAAGCATAAGAGTTCGGAGTCTGAACCAGAGACGCTGGAAAAACAATCACGACGCTAAACGACTCGACGAGAAAGAAAAAATATTGTTTAAACATGAAAGCAGAGCGAGAGAAAGCAGAAGTGAGTGTTAACACAAGTCCGGTCCGTGCCCTCTCTGAAAACGTTTGCATACCTTAAAAAAACGATGTGTATCTGCTGCTTTCTCCCTTTATATACACAGACACACACGGTTTAGGAAAGCTAAAGCATTTTAGTGTGTGTCTGTGCACTCCATACGACATGTTTTAAACATTTAAACTGTTTAGTTTATTTAAACAGCCCTTATTCTACACTACTGTACGTTTGATTTTCCCCCCCAAAGTCTAAATGTAATGTTGGTCAAGGTTTCTTTCAACAAAAACTCGAACAGGCAAGCGGCTGAATACAGCCGATATATAAACGTGGGCGGTCTTATGCTAATGCGCACATGGTTGTGACATCATCGCATGATAGTGATGTCATCACCCTTTTCTGAACAGCCCAATTTGTCAGTGAAATGAATGGTGCATTCAGACAGGTCGTGTTGAGCAGCCCCATGCATGTCCTCACAGTACTGTCTCAATGTGTTATGGACATTAGAGAAAGCTCTCGGGCAATACAGAGAGGCTCGGGGACTAGAATGGAAACTAAACGTTTTTTTCCTGTGGCTTGGGAGCTCGCTTCACTTCAAAAACACGAAACTTCAGCGCGTCCCCGATGACTCGAGAGGCTTTTAGACGCAAACTGTGAAGCAAAGCAAAGCGGGAGAGACAGAGAGAGAAACAACATAACAGAAAAAACAAAATCCTGGGGAGAAAGGGAGAATAATTGACAGTAATAAAAATAAACCAATCAAAACACGGTAAGTTGGAGCGAGAATCTCTTGTGCGCGAGAAAGCGAGGCGGTGACGCCATCTGTGACATTCTGATGAAATCTGATCCCGATTTCAGAAAACCACGAGTCAAAGATAACGCAACCGCCGCTTCATCTCTGCAAATTTTAACATGCCAGACACGTGCGGCTTCGCTGTTTAAACCTCCGATTTACGTAAAATCACATTAAAATGGATCCGTTTACAGTTTAACGCTTGATCGAAATCAATTCATCTGTTGAATGTTATTTCAAAGCCGAAAAATGTCCAAGTCATGTGTCCCATAACAAAACAGAACCTCGGTTTATTCAACAAAAAACAAACGTGGGCCCAGACCGAGCATTCAGAAACACATCAGGAATGTAACGATAACCACGATGAAAACCTGTTAAAACGCGTTGAGATGACACCCGGAAGCCTGTTTTTAAAAACAGTCGTGTATGAAATGACACTATCATTAGATGACAGACAGTGAGTTAAACCTTATATGGTTTTACACAGTAATGACAGTTCGCAACTACTTCCCATGAAATCGCTTTAAACCGAGTGTTATGGAGTCGTGTGCCCGCAAGAGATTCAAAACAACTCTTACACACAGCATGTATGTGTGTTTATAGCCGGCGGATAATCGACTCTCTATCCAAAACGCTTCATCTATGAGCAATTAAAGCAAACATACTTCATAACGAATGATTTATGCGTTTGTTTGGGAAACTGGAGAAGTTCTGTCGTAAAATAACATGACACAAGTAACGATGATCTGAAGAGCGTGATTTACAACAGAATCCCATGAAACTCCATTAAGAAGACGCACAACTTCCTGATTCCCAATAAAGTTGAGTTAATGGTGGAGTTAATGCAGTCGGACCGACCGTATATCAAGATGAATGAGACGATGGACGGGGGGGGTTGTGGGGGGGGTGATGTTCGCACAGTCTGTGATCTCAGAGAGGAGAAACTGATAGTCGGATGTGACCACTGAAACAGGACGTTGATGGCCTGATGCGTCACCATGGAAACATACTTTAGGGGTCCAATCTCTCCTCTGTTCGGCATGGTCAAAACATCGGTTATTTTTCGAAACTAAGACCGTTTACGGTCATTTGTGTCTGGGTTTCTATGCTGTAAAATTAACTTAAATCATTATATATATATATATATAATATATATATAAATCTCACAAACGTTCCAGCATATCCTGTACACTGACACACAGCAGAAAAAACAACTGCTGCGCGAGCACTGCGGAGGCAGAACAGACGTACACGTTTTGAAAGGGCAGGGGCTGCTTTTAGCTGAGGTTAACAGCTCGCCCGTGTCATTTCTGAGAACAGGAGACTCCGTCGCCATCACAAACACAACTCTCCTCTACTTTTAGCAATCATAAATTTACCCAGAAGGATATTTGGTGAGGCTGGTTTCGGGCGTTTGGCGCGAGTCGTCGTCAGGCGTTGCCTAACAGCGCCATCTACATTCTGAAGGTGGAATTCCCCCACCCCACACTGATGCGTGCTGCAGCGTTTACCTTTTTCTGCAGCACGTTGACTTTGCGTTCCTTGACGTCCAGCATGTCTTTGAGGTCGTGGATTTCTCCTCCGAGCGTGCCCTTCTCCTCCGACAGCTCTTGTATCTGTTTGCTCTTTTTATTAAGCGTGGCCTCCTTCTCCTCTAGACGCAAACGCAGCGCGTCGACCTGAAAAACACGAGGACACGTTACAGACCGATTCATCGGCTGCAGAAATCAAACGAATGACGCGTGCATTATGAAACTGTTCTTCGCGACAACAATTCAAAGCACACATATATTTGGCAGTCAGAAGGCATTAGCCGCGGGGTAAACTCTGTGAATCACCTGCTGGTACTGGTAACGCTGGATTATGATCGAAAGTGTGATGATAGACTAAATACAGAAATAAAAACACAAAGACTCCATTCATTCCATTGAAATGTGTCAAAAGCTCAACCTCATGTTTGATACAACAGTGACCCCTGGTGTTCTACATAGAAACCTTCATGACATGCGTGTATTACTCATTTGCGCGAAACCATTCTTTCTTACCTCCGTCTGCAGGATGGCGGCCCGCTGTTCTTTGGCAGTGAGAGACTCTTTGAGAACATCAATGTGCTGTTTGCTGTCAGAAAACTGATTGGTGAGCGTCTCCAGTTTGGTTTGTAGACCCAGGAGCTCTGTGTCCTTCCTGGACAGATCCTGCTTCACCTGGTCGATCTGAAGAAGCAAACAGACGGTCAGCTCTGAGCATTTAGAGAACTCTCCAGAAACCTCCCTCAAACCGGACCTCCAACCTCTTGACGAAGCTCAATCACAATGTTTTTATCTTAAAAATAATTAAAACAAGTGACTCTGACCGGAACCGCAGGAACTATTTTTGGTCCAGGCATGTAACAGAACAAAATCACCAAAATCACAGAATAAAAATCAGAGGTCTGATGTTAAAACAAACCTGGATTACAGAATCCTACCAAGTTTGTTGTCGGGTTGGCTGTATCCAAACTCTCATACTGGATGCAAAGTGTGAAACGAATTTAAACAGCTTACAAAACTGCCGAATCAGACACCCCAAAGATATTTGTCAGAGATATTTTGATTCAACAAACAAACAACCTTAACAGAGCTAGACATAAAACTCAACTGAGTTCCTCATTCATACTCATTCATTCTCACGCACGAGACAGTATTTGGATTAGGTACTAAAAATATGAACTTTTTTCCATACACACACATATATAAAAGACAAACATAAAAACTTCCCAGCATGCACTGGGGCAGCCGTAGCAGGTTAGCTCAGCCTAAAGCTGTAACTCTACCGGTTGCTGGTCACCCTAGTGGAAAAAACACGTGCACGGTCACAAGGCAAGAGCGAAATGGGGAAAAAGAGAGAAGACTTGTGGGCGTTAGTGGTATATGCTCTACTCCAACCAACCAGTGCTACAAATAAAGAGAGAGAGAAAGAGCTGAAGGAGAGAGAGATAGAGATTGGTGAAAGCATTGTGGGGACTCTACAGTGGCGTTTTTTGGCGCGGCACCAGGCGACTCCTGCTTTCCTGATCAGAGCGAGGGGCAGAGACAGAACAACCCTGTGACATCAACGACTGCTGCCCACTGATTCCTCCACTGTGAATCGAATCAGTTGCTGATAGATCGTTTTAAAGACAAATATTTTTGATCTTTGCATGGCTTCGGAGAGCGTTCTAAAGGCAGGGTTGCTATGGCTAGCCTCTCCGAAATTGCCTACCCTACATTTCATGTGTTGCTAAATCTTTAGTGGGAAAAGATGCTCAGAGCCACAGGGCTGCTAAGTCAGTGAGCTTTTCTGAGCGAATCAGAACCCTGTCTGATATGGGCGAGACGCTCTCTCTCTCTGGTGAGGGAAGCAGAGCTAAGCCGGTTCTCTGGGTGTCTTACGGCAGAGACCTCCTGCTGCAGCTCGAACCCGTGCTTTCTCAGCTCCTGACCCTGCGCTTGGCTCTGCGCCAGTTCCTCCTTCAGTTGCTCTACCTGTCAGGAGAGGGCGCTGTTACTGCAAACAGCCACCAATCAGCATCCACCACCAGGCGGTGCTCATGCGCACCGTAAGCCCAACAGTCCCCTTTTCGGGTCATGCCACCAAATTACGAACCAGTCAGCGCAAGCCATGCTGTTATTATTAATAAACTGTATATCAATAGAGAAACTTATGAAAAAGTTAAATGATACTCTAAATCATAAAATAGATAATCATATAAAGATAATTTAGCAAAAGATAACAGTTAACAACAGTTCACAGAAATGAAGTTAATTTTAAAACTATGTAGGACAGAAAAACACAATGTAAAAATAAACCAAAGTACTAAATAAAATCAGATAAAACAATGCCATCACAAAAACCTCCTTTATAATTTTAAGCTACTCCCCACCATTTTATTCTTTTTGTAATGCACGCAATATCATGACACCATTATTGTAAATACTGTATCGTAAGACACTCACCAATATTCAGTCATAACCAACAGTCATCAAATCACCGCATGTACAATCAGATCAAATTTACTCCAGTTTAAAAATAAGCGGCTGTAGTTCCAGGTTCTACCTTGTTCTTCATGAACTTGGAGTGACTGCGGTAGACCTCCATCTGTTTCATCTCCTCCTCTCTCTCCTCGGAGCTGAGAGCTCCGTTTGACTTCAGCATCTGTATCTCGTCCTCCAGATCTCTCAGGCTGCGCTCCAGAGAGCTGATCTTTGTGTCCTGCGGAGATCAGAGACAGAGAGAAGTTTGAGGTCAAGACATTTAAACTCGAGGGAAGGAAATAAAAAAGTGAGACTCGAGAACACTGTGTCTCGCCTTATGGGGCCGGTTGTTCAGACTGTATCATTTGAAGTGTAGTCTTCTAATCTTCATTATTAATTAATTTTGAATGCTAAAATAATTCAAAAGCTTTACTGTGAGTCATTTCTGTGCAACTAGCGCCACCAAACAAAATTGCTAATATATGTATTTTTATTCAGGAATTTTCAACAATTTCCCATTTACTGAAGTACACAAGCAGGACATTTCTGGATCAAAGTACTGACCCTGGATCCAATCAACCAATCATTGGCGTTAGATTTTTAAGAGGTATAAATCAGGGTTTTGAAATAGAACAACATTTCTATCTACCAGTCTTTGATGATATTAAAGGACAGCGTTACTCATCTTCCCCTACCTGACCCAAAAAAACACCAGTATGAACTTCAGTTCCTAATCCACGAAACACACACACGTACCTTCATCTCTATGACGGTCTGCAGCGCTTTAGTTTTGGCAGAATCGGGTGCTCCCTCATATCGCCTGTGGAGATCCTGGGGAGAAAACATGAGGCGCGGGTCATGAGATGAGCCCGCAGGAATAAAGCGTCCCTCTCTCTCACCAGCCGTCAGTTGCCGTGGATACACACCACCCCACCACATTATGTCTCACCTTAACATTGATTATACTAAATTACACTGATTAACCAAATCAAAAACCCTGTTTTTAAAACGTCCCACTGATTCTGACTGAACTGTCGGTGCTCCAGCTTGATTCTCTTATAGAGTTTCTGCACGACTGAATCCTTTATGAAAGAAATAAACACAAGAGAGAAACCAACAAAGAAACACGGAGCAACGTGTACTGAATACAAAGAAATTCAGGCCAGCTTTTGACCTCAGGGCAAATAAAGCCTCCAAACGTGGAAACTTTAAACTCACTGAGAGACTGAAGTACTGAAAACTGAAAGATCCCATATTACTCTGACCAACAACATCTGTGTGTGTGTGTGTGTGTGTGTGTGTGTGTGTGTGCTCAAAATCAAGCTTGATTCATTTGAACTGGTTTTACTGAACTGGTAATTAAACAACAATGGCTGTTTGATTGACTTGAATATGATGTAAAATTGTTCCTTATAACAATTTCTGGTCAATATTGCATCAAAAATGATGTGAAAGGTATTCAGGCTTGTACAAAATTTAAGGCCAAAACATCCTTAGAAACTACATAGATTTCTACCAATCACAAATCATTGACAAATATTTTGACTAAATTGACCATGCTTTCAATTATAAACGGGAAAGAAGCTTAATTTTTCATATTCAAACCCCATTTCCTCCCCATCATCTAAGTGTTGACCGTTCTGATAACTGCTCACTAGATGTCAGTATTGCCATAGTTCTGCCATTGGCTGTCGGCTGTCTGCGAGGATGCCTGACAGAAAAGCAGAGGGACTGCAGAGAAGACACCTGAGGCAGGCTGAGGACCTCTGTGAACTTCTGAACCAACTAACCCTTCCCACAACCTTCTGGACAGAAGCTCATCTCATGCCCTTCACGTCTGACAACGACAACATCCAGAGAGTGTGAAGGGAGTTTGAGGACCATATGGAGTTTTCCCCATGTGGGAATACACACGCAGTCTCCGCTCGCATAATTAAATTCCCTTCACTTAATATTATGTAACAGATCTTGTCTGAGGAAATTTGGTGACTGAGGAAATTTTCTCTCCTTGAGTAAAACTGCCGTATTGAATGCGAGGAAACGTGCCCTCCGCTGAATTAACCGTTTTTGGCAACATCTGTGTCTCTTTTCATCAACGCTCTTCTTGGTCTCGTTTCTATAGCAACGAACATTCACTGCTTTGGGTTTGTAACAGGTTTCCCTCTCTCACATCCTCCGTGAGCTTGCCGGGTTTAAAATGACTGATTCAGAGCTGAAGATCCATCAGTGAACTAATCAGGAGTCTTCAGTAAACGTTCGATTGCGAACCGTCCCTCTGGATCATCTCCGCATGAATGACCGTGTGTTTTCGGCAGGCTGCCCGCAGCGGCTGTGTGCTTCTTGCATTAAATGTCAATGATAAATATTTCATTCACATTAGTTGCTGAAATGTCACTAAGACACTGAAATGGCTGACAGACAGTTGACAAGACTCGAACTCAAAGACTCTCTCTGAGAGAGAACGACACAACAGCATTTTAATAATATGCTGAAAAATATTTTAAATGAAAATAAAATTTTGATGTGAGTTATTCTTTTGTATTGCATGATGTTCATTCAAAGAGCCATTTAGAGAAGTATTTGATAGGATGCTCTGTTGTGATCACATGGGCGACTCTAATATTCTCGTAACTTTCCATTAAGTTTCCAAAAACACATCAAATTACGAAGGTTGCACGAGGGTTCTGAGATGATTTTCTAGGTTCTGCTGTGGTTCTTACCTCCCTGAGGAGAGCCATATCCTTCTCTCTTTGCTCCAGCAGGGATTCCAGGTGGTGGATGTGCATCTCGGCATCGGCGAGCCTGCGGGTGCGCTCGTGGTCCTCCTCACTGGCCTTGGCCGACAGACCTTTGCTCTGCAGCATCTGCAGGAGCTTCTTGATGGACTCATCTCGGGCATTGAGGGTCTGTTTCTGCGTGTCGATGCGCAGCTCCATCTCCTCTAGAGTCTTCCTCAGGAGGAAGAGCTCCTTGGCCTGCCGCTCRTGTTCTCCATGCAGCCTCTGGAAGTTCTCCTCGGTCAGCTCGGCTCCGATGGGCTCGCCGGGCCGAACGCTGGAGTCCTGCTGGAACAGCTGGTTCAGATCTCGCTGGATCCGCAGCTCGTCCTGAAGGGCCTGGATGGTCATTTGGAGATGCTGCGGACGAAAGAACCGGGAAAGAGAGAGAAAGAGAATTTCTGTAAATATACTTTAATATATACTCATTAAATAATTTAAAAATGTTTCGAATTACAATGGAAAGAACTTCAAAGGAGGCGAATATGCCTACAGCCATTACCGTGGTGACAGATAGACTTACAATTACGAGGGATTTTGGTCGGTCAAATGTCCTTCACATTATCTCTGACATATACATGCACGTATTATATATGCAATATACACCATATACAATATGTATATATACACACATTATATATACAAAGTACAATATGCCGTTTACACAACAGTATGTATGCACTACATCGAGTATGCACTTCGGCAAGTATGCCAAAGGTACGACATGAAGTGACACAGCATCCGCAAAATAGATTCAGTATTAATGCAGTCAGACGGCAGGCAGACAGATGTGAAGCAGAAGGTATGATGTCATTTCCATTTTAGCATGAATAACTGATTTACATATACAAGGACATATTAGTGTGACTCATGAAACACACACACACACACACACACACACACACACACACAGAGACAGGATGCAATGTTGGATCAACTATAGATTATCATACACCATACACAGACATTAAACCCTCAATCTGTAACCAGCTTCTGCTGCTCCTGCATGTTCATGCACTTTTTGTCTCGAGGTTTCTTTCTCTTCGTCCCTCCCACTTTCCTCCACGTGTTTGTTTTTTTCTCTTCGGAAGGCTCAGGCCCTGCCAGGCCGTCTGCACACATGGAATGCGTTTAGTGTTTGCCAAACCGCAGAAAGCGCAGGAATTCACCGAATATTTCAACTGCAACGGGACACTTAGTAGCGGCCCACATTCATCAAAAGATTCGAACCTACAAAGCGTAGAGTTGTGTGTTTTGTGATGCTACGTGTTATGTAATGTGTCTTCTACCTAATAACAAGGAGTTGGAGAGACTGTAACATTTAGCATGTGCGACCTCTGACCCCTAACGACCCTCCAACATTCCATGCATGTTGACTGGGCCACACCAAATAACCTGAGGAATTCAGCCAATCAGCACAAGCTCATCGGGCGCGTTATGATGCTTCACGTTGCCTTTCAATAACACATCCCAGACACAAGATTCCTACGGAAAAAATGCACAGACCGGACCACACCTTCTTCTTTAACCGGCAAACTTCACGATGCTAAGAAGAGTTTAACAGAAATATCCATAATAATACATATTATACTTGTATATACTTGTAGTCATTACAGCATTTAAGAGAATCTAGATATTTTCATGCTTGCACACATTTGGAAGAGTGAGGATATGCAGATTATATGGTATTCTAAACATGCTTAAAATACATATTAATTCTAAGCCGATTCCTCAGGACAGACATAATGAATAAATCATCGCGACCGCAATCATTAATTGGTTTCTGGTCTCTGTGTGCATCCGGTCTAATGAGGGAACCCAGCGGTACCCAGGGCTCAGAGTCGAGGTGTCAGGTGACACAGATAAACCCGAGGTTTAAACACATCTACAGAGGTTGTTAGAAGGGTTGACGACAGAAAAACACACGAGGAAATCTTGTTTTACTTTCTCTAAACTTGTTCCAGGAGAAGAAAAAAAACAGGACACAGGAGGGTGTTTTGAAGAGCAATCCAAAAATACATTTTACACAGCTGTAAAACTGAACAAGTTTCAGCAACTGCATTTTCTTATTCAAAAAAAGGCCATGTACTATTCGTGGCCTTTCATTATTTACTTACTTTCACTTTCTTTGACCATCCTCTCTCCAATCTTTAGAATTTAACAGAACCTTCTTCCACTGTACCTTTAAGACTCCTATATGTAAATGACCCGTTTAACGATTGGCTGTGCTCTCTGCATGTAAAATGAGAAACAACGTCACTAACTAAAGTTGATATGAGTCTCTTAGTCTATAATTCTGTTATTAGCATTGATCCTCCAGTGTCTGGCCTGTGTCAGTGACGCCTGCTGGGCTGTGCACCAATCAGCTGGACTCTAAACCTCAGCACAGTCAGACAGGATCACAATCAAAAAATACAGTTATGTCATTCAACCCCACTGTACCAATTACAGCCCATCTCCTGTCTGGAGTCAAAGAATATGCACAGACTTCTGGCCAGCAGATGCTCCGCTGAAGTCAGAGTTTCACATCTGCTTCCTGTCAATTCAACAATTTACAACAACGTCCTGTGATGTCACTTCTGGTGTCTTACAAATGCTCAAACGTAGATGCGGATGTAAAGCAACTTCAGCTTGGTTTTCGTCTGTTTTTGGTAGTTTAAAGCTGATATGACATGGAGTTTCGGGAAGGGAAAAACTCCACACAGCTTGCCTTCAAAAGACTCATTGACAACGGGCCGGAGCTGGCTGAGGTTACCGTGGCAACCAAGATGCTACGTCATGAAGCCCTGGAAAAGAGGCGGAGCCAGACGACTGAATGAGATTATATAATTAACCAGATGTGATGGGAGGAGGTCGTAATCTTTTGAAAACAGACCTTCTCAATTAGAGCAACGCTAATTAAAAGCGATCACACGTTAAAAGCTCAATTTTGATCGTCAGGTTTGGGTGTGAATTCAACTTGCAAGTCTGTTACTTCAACTTAAACACAAAACATGGAAATCATGGAAAAATATGAGTTATATAATTGTTACAACAATTAGATAATCCACCAACTTTTCATTCCAAATAATTGAAAACAATTTTAATCTCATTCTCAAAAATGTCTGCACACTATGATTTTTAATAAAATCAGCTTTAAATAAATCTAAATATTGTATCATCTTTTTACAGCAATGATACAAAAACTCTCTGCATTTGATTGCTGAGAAAATGTGCTTAATTGTGATAAAAAATATTTGATATTTGAATTAAAGACTGATCTCCACTAACCATAGATACAGCACAGCCAAAAATACTGTAAAAACATTACGCTGACAGATCCACAGATAAACCCAGAGATATAAACACCTTGAAGGTGGGCGGAGCTCCTGCTGAGTGAGAGGAAGCATGCGGCCAATCACAAGGGCTTAATGTTAATGGAGTGTGTCAGAGGGGCCATCTGTACAGTCAGTGGGGTTTTGAAATACACCAGTGTACACAGTAGTGTTGCTCTTTACCTCTGCAGCCACACACAGCATCACAAGAGAGCAAGCAAACAGAGAATTATGCGCGTGTGTATCCTTAAAGCCTCTTGCATTTATTATTTTACCCTTATAAAGACACCCGAAACAGTTCATGACACAGGTAATGTTTGCTACTGCACCTTTAAGACAATATGCAAATTACCTCTGTTGTGATTGGTTGACCCCTGCACATTGGCATAGCTCATCAAGTTGCTTAATAACAATAAGCATTATTAAAACAGGGGTAGTCAAATGATAATGTACTCATAGTTGTGACATCACAACCGACACATTTTTAATCATTGTTTATAAAGCTTAATTTTACGAAAATATGATCATTTGTGTAAATACTTCTCAACACACATTTATTTTATTAAAATAAAATAAACGTTTTCCATGAAATGACTCCTAAACGCCACCTGTCTCTTGCTCCGTTTCTCCTTTCTCTCCATCTGTTCTCCTCAATGTCTCTCGCTCTTTCTCTCTCGGCCCTCTCTCTGAATGAAGCAATGAAGAGCACACTCACAGATTGCGCTCATTCCACACCTATCCTGCAGTACATGACCACACTCCATATACGGACGGCAGCAGCAGGGTGAGAGGGATAAAATGTCCCTCATACATTCTTTCCTCTACACTCTCACTGTTGCTTATGAGATGGTGGAGATAGCATGGATCTCAATTCAAGTCCTTTTTTAACCAACAACATTTCAGAACCAACAAAACAAATCTTAAAAGCAAATCTGAAGAGACTTTTGGCTCCTTGTGCTCTGACTTCTGAACTTAGATGTTTTATCTTCAAGGCCCCCAAATTTTAAACGCAATCTTGGGCTTCCAAAGATGGAGAAAAAGAAGAAAAGTGGAAGACAGAGTGGATAAATAAAGATCTGGCGAGGAGAAACTAAATATTTCCTAAAATAGCTTCTAAAGAAAACACAAGTGCAGTTTGTTACTGTAACGGGTGGTGTACGGGTCTCATTAACAACCAATGGTTTGAGAATCATTTATGTATGCAGTAACACCAAACATAATCAGCAGATGTGTCCCTCTCTTATAATCCTACAGTGTATTAAACACTCAGCAGAGTATTAAACCACACGAGTCATTCGGCTGTAATTAATCGACTTATTTTCTATGACATGAAGAATACATAAAGCCCTCAAACATGAATCAGGTAGAGCAGGACATCCGGAGGTCCGAAAAGCAGATGTCATGTGGTATTTAATGGCTGTTAGTCTGCAGTTTAGGCTTCAGTTACATGCATCACCGTGCGTGATGTTTTGGTATATGTATTAGTGTCCATTCTGCGCTGACAACATGGGGGCTGGCCGGTCCCTGCCTCCACCCTCTGCCATCTGTTACCCTTCTAGATTACCCAGCAAACAAACCCTATCCTATCTCTGCTGAGTCATCAGCTCTGAGACTGTGGTTCACTCCAAACATTAAAAACTTTTGGATTTGGACCAGGAACAAACAGAGGGGAACACAGAATGCAGTGGGCGGAACATGGCTGTGAAAAGTGACAGTCTTTGATAAGGGGGATTGTGGGATTGGGAATCATCGCACCCTTCATAACTCTACACTGGTAGGATCATCACAGGATGTGTTGCTCCATCTGCTCATGGTTCGAGAGGACCTGCACGCACACGCTTATAGAAATTACACATGGGTGGGTACCTGACTGACTGTTACTTAGTCGGAAAGGATGAGAGAGAGAGACGGAGTTGATTACAGTTGGAAATTTTGGGTGCATGACTACAGAGGAACTCAGCGAGTATAACAGTGCCAGGGGTTTGTACTTCATACTGTACACAGACAAAAGCCAAACAGTGCAGAAGCGAGTCAGAGAGGCAGGAGGAGTTCATGAGTGATAGAGCTGACCGGGGTTCGCCTGGTCTCATCGTCCTGATTTCCCGAAACCGCTTTTCTCTCCCTCTACTAAGAATTCATTGTGTTCATTTAACTGATCGCGAATCTCTTAAATATTTATCAAGTTTATCCAGATAAACTCCCTTAGGACATGATTTTAGTTCATGTGAGATGAAGCTCGCTGTACTGAACAGATCATGTAAGGTCTGGAACACTTTCATGAGTCATTATCAGACACACCT
Organism: Botia almorhae; assembly: GCA_036877575.1. Taxonomy (NCBI): domain Eukaryota; kingdom Metazoa; phylum Chordata; class Actinopteri; order Cypriniformes; family Botiidae; genus Botia; species Botia almorhae. The sequence continues at coordinate 144,665 of JAZGTJ010000001.1, forward strand.
GCATATTACACGTAAAAATAAAATAATTACCTAACCTTAAACATAACGCACAAAAAACAAGTGACTGTGATTGGTCATTTCACATGTCAGTCAGGCTAAATGGGCGGTTCTTGGACAGAATAAGCTGTAATGTGGATCAGGCCGACAGTAAAAACTCTGGCCATGTGACTGATATGGACTAAACTAAACACACAAAAAAATGAGGTAATAAACAGCTAATGTCCACACCAGAGTTTCTTACATGACTGAAGACCGCAGGCTCTAAAAATAGACGAGAAACAGCTAAATTACAGCCTGCGGAACCAGAAAATGCAACGTGGAGAACAAATAAAATGAGGAGACTTTGGACAGACATTTCGCACTGGAGACTGCCGGAATGATCACTGGTGATTTGATTAGAAAATGCAGGCTGGGTCATGCACGAATAAGGGAGTGCTTCTAAAACATCATGAGCGAATCAACACATCCAGAATCTTCCAGAATCCAATCCATAAATCCACTACAATAACACCAGACTCACACCCAAACCATCAAAGTGTAACTGTAAACTCTGATTGTGTGTGTGTGTGTGTGTATTCTCACTAAATAATGTCCATTATGAGGGCTGCTGTATTTCTGAACTGTGTTTAAATATGGTTAATTGCCACACAAATACACTTTATAAGGCCTTAAAATTTACTACTAGCTGTTTTTTAGCAAGTATGTGCGCAGCATGTGGGCGCGAGAGAGATTTGACACCAACCTCGGTCGGCACGCCGACAGACCTTTTAATTGGACCATCGGACACGCACTACACACAAAACTGGCATGAGCTGACTGAATGTGTTTGCCTGAATCTGATTGGCTGGCTTCAATGCAACTTCTTGTCTAAGTGGGCAATTCTTGGCCAGAATCGGCTGTAATGTGGGGCAGACTATGCTGACAGCCAAAAGTCTGGCTACGCAGGACCAGAAGCTACTGAAGCTGGCCATTAATAACAGCCTATACACACAAAATAAATCTGCAAGGAATAAGACCAGACATCTAGGATTCAAAACGGTCCATGACAAATTCCAGTTTATCATAATGGACAATTTTGTCCACAGCTTTCTTTACGAATAGAAAAAATGATTTTAAGACACAAGCAGTATTGAAGCTCATAAACACTCGGGAAAGTGTCATTGCAGGACTTCCGCGGCTATTACGAGAGCAGAACCGTTTATAATTTGTTTAGCAGTTTTCCATTATATACACAAGACAAAAGCAACACATCTGGTTTCTATTCCAACACCTGATTATCTGATGAGCCAAACAAACTGATTATCTGTAATTCTAATTATCAGCTTCATCAGAGTCGTTCTGTTTCAAACCACGTCTGTTTCATAAGCATGTTTTGTCCTGATGCTCTTGTAAATTAGATTTAATCTTCACGTAACAGTGTTTTTGGGCAGGTGCGCTGATACATAGCAGTATTTTAGCAGATGGCCACTATGTGTTTACCCTTTGGCTACACCACAGTGAGTTAAATATTTTACATCTCCCACAAAAGACAAAAGATATCATATTCAGATACCTGACTAGCATTTTTCCACTAAATGTTTGTTCTACAGAAACGTTTGCTTTCACATCCCTTCATTGAAATTTAAAGACTCATTTTCCGCTGACGTCACCAAAATAATATTAACCAATAATATCACAGACAACGCAACCAAGTTAAAATAGATCAAATCGAGTCCTGTCCTCCATTATTTCCCTCTAAATATTCAGTTTCACCAAGAACAAAGAGAAAATTAAACAGCAGATGCATTTCATGATATCTTTGAATCGTCTGTCAGTTCTCTTACCTGGTTCTCATCCTGCACGACTCGGTACTGCTCCTTCCACACGCCGATCTTGGAGGCCTCGTCCTTGCGAAGCGCGCGCTCCTTCTTCAGCTCTGGGCTCCAGAAGGTCTTGATGGAGTTCATGGAGGAACTCAGCTTGCTCTCCTTCACGTCCACCTCCTTCCTCAGGAGGTCATTCTCGCGGAGAACCTCCTTCAGCTGGGCCTGCAGGTCCATGATGGTGTTGTCCCGCGTCTGCCGCAGCGAGTGAGGCACGGTGGAGGCCAGCGCGGGAGGCACGTGATGGTCTCCGAAGGCGATGGCGTCGGTCGGCACGGAACCGGGACCCCCCGTGGAGATGTTCGGACTGCTTCCCATCACAGTGGTGCGGACACCATATGGCACTCGAGCCCCCGAGCGGCCCAGCGTCATGGTACTCTTGGGCAGATCCGGGCCGGACATCACCACCTCGTTGTCACTCAGGTACATGGGACCGGAAGTGGCATAGGCGGCGTTGAGGGACTGGATGTTCTCCATGGAGAGGGTTTTACCGCCCACTCCTGCCCCGCTGCCTCCTGAGCTGTTGTTTCGACGATGACCCAAGCGGGGTGAGCGCGGGAGACGGGGCGAGCGGCCGGGACTCTGACTGCTCCCGCCGCTGTGGTTTCCCTCCACTTTGCCCACAGACCGGGCGCTACCGTACATGGTGGTTCTGACCAGGGAAAGGCGGATGTGAATAAAAACTGAAGCTGATACACAAACGTATTTGTTGATTTGAAGTTAGAGGGGTGATCTATTTATCTGTTAATAGAAGAAACTGTGTCATTTTCACCACATGGAAACTTGGCCGGGTGTTGACTTTGATCCGTTTAACCTGGTCATGTTATATTCCTGCGATGAAGAGAGAGAGAGAGAGAGTCAGATCATATGCACCTTAAAAACTAAATATACAACAGAATATACAATATACAGAACAATATACTCTGTACAATATACAGAATATACAAAATATACAATATAACAGCAGAGGTAAACGAAAAATAAATAAGTAACTGATATACATATCAAGTGATAAACAGATGCAACATCATTTGGTTGATTTAAAAAACAAAAGCATCAGATTTGAACCCGTCACCTCTGGCTCTGTAGCCCATAAGGGAAGTGGTCAGGCCAAGGCTGCAAATACAAACCCATTTTAAACACACACTCTCTGATGGAAGCAGGGCGGCTGATACAGTCTCACGGAGAGTTTTCCCTGATGTCTGCCTGCTCTGCACTTCTCCCAGCGAGGAAATAACAGGCTAACGAAACAGGCCCGACACAATCAGCTGTTTAACCTCCTTCACTGGACTCCATGTCGGTCACTAACATGTTATACTGTATTTACTGTAGCTCAGCGAGTACACTGCACTCTCTGCCCTGTCTCTCCTCCATCCTGTCTCTCTCTCTCTGTCTTCTTATACAATTCTTACATTTGAATGCACTGAAATCCACTTTGGTGTCTCCAAAATATGTCACTGTCATTTTTTTGTCTCATTTTAAATAATTGTAAGTTATCATCGATGTTTGTTGTGTGTGTGTGTGTGTGTGTGTGTGTACATACACAATGCATATTATAGATAGAAAAGAAGAATAAAAGAATTCGATAACTCAACAATCTAATAAAGCTTTACAAACATTCATTCTTAGTATGTTTTGAAAGCCAGTGTGTAATCATACATCAGCACAGCCATGTGCACGCTGATGAATGAACTGTTTGTTTGCAAGCTGCCCCATCGTATCTGTTCATATCTACTCAAAAAACTCTATTGTCTTCTGTTAAACACATCTTTGTTTCGTGGAACATTTGGGCACGGAGAAAGTCATGTGACATGAGCAGACCATTCAAAACTCTTCAACGTACATCTATAAATGATCGTTTCTACATTACAAACTCGTGATATTTTCCACGCATAAAGCTTATGGGTACTTTATTAAGGAAATATCCCCTGCATGCTGGAACTGGCACGGAGCGGAGTTCTGGCACTTTCCAAACACCAGGAACACGTTTAAGGGGCTCATGTTTCGGCCCAGTCCAGCCTACCCACAATCCCCCCATTAGAAATGAATCTAGCATAAGTGCTGCGCTCTGTTTCAGTCGAGCGCATCTGCATGCCAACAAACCCATTCTGGACTCAATGTGAAACATGTTGACTTCAGACTCTCTTCTGAGAACGCTGGATACACAAAAACATGTTGACTTAACGGAGTGTGACACAGAGATTAGACAACCAATCAAAACACTCAGGAATAGTTTGTAGGAGCTGTGACGGCCTCCAGCGGACGATCAGAACTTTCAGAACTTCCCAGATCTCTTTCCTTCAACACAGTCGAACAGAAGCTGCATCATTAATGCACTGGACACGACAAACCCTGTCGCATTTCCTGACGCGGAGACAACATGTTCTACATGCTTTCACTTACAAAACCAACCGAAACATCAGTCTCACTCTATATCACAATAACATACAGATAAACATACAGGGTCCCCCAAAAAGTGCTCGGAAGCTTTTTGTTACAATTAAAAATGTAATAAATGAACAAAACACCGAAAAAAACAAGGCAAGCGGCCTATGCAAAATTAGTGGAATGCATCTACTGTTTGTGATGAAAATCAGATTCCAAACCCCTTTAAAAATAACACTGGGACCAGTTTAAAGTAACTGCACACATGACTAAAAAAAGCAAAAAAAGCCGTAGCATTGTTTGTTTGAAGATGCCAGAAAAAGCTTTTGCTAGACCACAGCGAGGAAGACAAACAGCTTGTCATTCAGAAACAATGGGAATCTAGAGGCGGGGTCAGAGGTGGGCGGGGTTGAACCCAGGGTTTGGAGGTTATTTAGGGACGGACAACAGACCGAGGAATCAATTGTCACATCAGCACAGCTGTACATTTGCCCTGTCATTTTACAATACATTCATTCATTTCATCAACAATTCAATATCCATTTGCGTCCAATTTTACTGAATTCTGTCCGATAAAGGTTAGAGATTTACAGGGTATTCCATTGGGCTGTTCGAAAATAGCCCAAACCAAATATCTGCACACACAGTTTTCATTCATGTTTAAGGAACTCGTTTAAATTTATATCAACATACAGGTAAGTAAACCATGACTGCTTTTTCATTTTTGGGTGCACTGTCCCTTTAAGAACTGCAGCAGTGCTCATTGGCTGCCCCTCAGGCAGAGGGATTACACCCAGCTCACAAACACTCCCCTCCATTTCTTTATCTCTCCATCCTTCCTTCCAGCTATTCTTTCTTCCACACAGCAATCCTCATAACCCCTTAAACAGTGACCTTCTCGGTTTCAATGTCCTGCTGCATCTGTTGATTAGTCACAATCTTCACTCTGGTCAGACTGGGCCAGAACTATGTAAGTGTTCTCAGAAATGGAACCCCCCCCCCCCCAACATTTTTATTAAAATCCCAAATAACAATCCTAAAATAAGTTGTTTAGTGTTATTTACAAACCAAAGAAAACAGAACCGTCCTGCCAAAAGCTAAAACTGAAGTCTTTGGAAAGTCACAACATACTGTGGTTATGATATGAGAGGAGAATATATGACAAACAGAAGACAGGAAACAGCAGAAACACTGACTGTATGCTGTACCAACTGACCTCAGACCAGCCAGACTCAAAAACTACTGTTGGCATCTATGCGTGTTATAGTCATATATAGATATAGTGACATATACAACATTGGTGATTCGTTTCTTTGCAATAAATACGAATTGTATTTACACAGCACCGTGTGATTGTTATGCAGTGAAAGGCTGTGACTTAATTTAAGGAGCATTCTGTTCTGTTCTGTAGAAAATCAAACACGCCACAGAAGCGACGCAGTTTAATCCACTGATGACTCACAAAATACAGTAAATGCTAAACTGAGTGCCTGAGTATTGAAGTAAGTGTTTGTGTGCTGAGTCAGACATAAATGACACCCTAAAATACAACTTTTCAACTTCCATGCCCGCGGCAACAATCAATACAGTTTAAATTTAAACCAGAGACTCGCTCTGAAAGCATTTGTTTTTTTTGTCTACGGTCTCATTCCCAAGCAACAAACTAAATGAGAGGTTCTGCCTCTTCCCAGCCCTGTTACAGCATCAATGGGACGTGCATGCCCGTCTCTGCTTCTATATTTACAGGAGAGAACAGACATCAGCTTTGAGAACCAAATGTAGAACCGATTCGGCTGCTCGGAACCGATCCGGCTACAGCTACAACCAGATCAGATCTGATGTGAGTCACCTCTACGCTCATAAACTGCTCCTCTGCCTCCTCCAAATCCAGCAAATCACAAAGATAATGAATCAGGCTGAGTTATCATCTTATTTCCAATATGAGAAAGAATAAGACAGAATGCTAACAGATCGTTTAACAAGAAGCCACAGAAAATAAGATGCTGCATCTCTCTCTTTAGAGAACTTTAGATTATCTGTCAGTCTCTGATCCCATCAAAACATTATGTACAGTGACAGTTATCTATACAAGCCACACATTTGAAAAAAAAACATGTTATTGTGCCACAAGCTCGATGCTGTAGAACTATCAGGATAAGCCAAAGATGTAAGAATAAACTCGTAAGCAAACACATCATTAACTGCTCGAACCCTCCTTTGGGACCCGGGATCAACCAATCAATTCTCATCTCCAGTCGTGACCCGCTGAAACGAGAGAGCTGGTGTTAAATGCTCTCTGCTGCGTCTGTCTGTGTGAGGTAATTAGGTCAAGTCATGCTAAAGACGAGGGTGAGACTCCTGCAGGGTTCTCTCACCGGGCAGCTTGAGTCAGGCTCACATTTAATGCCGCCATTGTGCTGGTGTCTTACTTACACAACAACTGTAACTTGGCGGGTCAAAAGCAGCTTCTGAACATGTGATCAAATATACCACGAGTCTTGAACTGCTTTTATTCCATTTCATGGTGTATTTTTTTTCAACATTAGCAAATGGCGACAGAATTAGCCTTTTTTAATGAATGATCCCCTTAACAACACGTTTCTCTAAACTTTTAAAACGAATTGCATAATCCCTAAGTTAAAATACATTTTTCATCGGCGGTAAAACACTTTTCCCTTAAGACAGACGGCATGTTGGTACACGCTAACACAAGACGAACTTTCCTGCATGTCTCTGAAGCCAGGAACCATCATCCTCCCTGAATCTAGCATGTGTTCCACCCTCTAGAGATTACAGAACAATAAACGTCAAGCCCATTTATAGAGACAGAAACCCCGGGTCAAATCTGAACGTCATAATCTTAATATTTCATCTTTCACTGTTTTTCCAAACTGAAAAATGGACTTAACAAGCATTTAGGTCTTCTTTGATCTTCCTCCCTCACCTTCATCACATCACAGGCCCTGAGAGGATTCAGGGTTTGAGAAGATACAGGCCCTGAGAGGATTCAGGGTTTGAGAAGACACAAACTTACTCTTCTTCTGCTAAAGTATCTCTAACAGAGTGTGTGAGTGCGGTCAAATCAAAACTGAGTTCTCCGTTCAGTGCTGCCCTTCAGTTGTACGCCAGTGACCCGGTCAAGAAAAGTGTGTGTGTGTGTGTGTGTGTGTGTGTGTGTGTGTGTCTGTCTTAAACCCCATTTTCAACTTCCTGACATAAGCAGACCAACAACGATAAGTGCAGACAAGCAGAATTGATTCAATCACAAATAATGTTGCAAACCAGCTGAGATAAACAACAGATTACGCTCAAAAGAACCCATTGAGTGCAGTTATCACATCTCACTGTTGGCCTGTGTGATCCTCCGTCTCTTCTATTGACAATAATCACCGCTGAATATGTGCAGTATGTCATATGATAAAACATGAGGGAACATTAAAACAACCACATGCTTCCGAAAGCATGAATCAACAATGCGATACACTGTATTACAGCAACAACAAACTGACGTGCAGCGCTGGACTAAAACCAACCTGTTGAGTCATAAGATATTCAGCTGCAGTCAACATCTGACCTGCCAAAACACCTTCATAAGACCAATGGGGTTCTCATATTTATTACTAGAACTATGACCAGCATTAGTCAAATGAGATAATCAGACCCTAATCTAGTCAAATTAACCACCTTGTTGGATCAACACATACTGCTGTGGATATTTTAAAAGCTCCAAAATGCAGATAAGTTAAAGGTGTATTTGAGATTTTTTTTCTCACCTGGAAACAGCATGTATCAATTCAAAACACTTCAATTTAACTTAAATCAGACTTAAGGACATACGTGCAGGTTTCAAATATTTAACAAATGGAAAATATATAACGGGAGGGGCTCGCCAACCCATCACAACTGTGAATTAGTCGTGAACGCTCCCGTTCATTTGTCGGCATAACAAACCAGGTTTGTTTCGCTGTGTTACTAAACAAAAGAGCCAAACCTGTGAGTTTTTATAACAAACACATTGCCGGGAAAAGTCTTTGTTTCTATGAGAACGGAGTGGAATCGCCTTTGATATTTTGAAAGCGCTACATATTTTCCTGGTGACGTCACAGAGAGTCCGCTGATACTTGGTCACAATTCGACCGATATTCTGCGTCTTCGCTGGTTTCCAGTGAGACAAAAACCAAGAAATAACCATTAAAAGTGTGACATACACGTCGACACCCGGTTCCCCCTTAAAGAAGCCTGACACCGCCTGAAAGTGACGGATCAGAAGCTTCGGACGGACTGACAGCGGCTATTGAACGCACACCGCGATCGCCGTTTATCTGTCGATATCTGGCGACAGAAACACGACACTGTTGTACTTCGGTCTCTTTTGCGCTATACATACATAAATAAACACACACACATTTTCTTCTCCTCGCCCTCAGCTCCCCCATTGCGCGCTGGCGCAACAGCGTTTCATTTTCACCCACATATGAAGAAATATTGCATTCATTGACCTTCCATATAGTTTCTCCGGGCGCATGTGGGCGCATATTGGGCGTTACTGTACAATATATGGAAATATGGACAGAAAATGTCACACTGTGAGTGGGCTGCGTCCGACACTTCAGCTCCTCCGATCACTTTGAAAAAGCTTCTTACCGTCTCTCACAAGAGGTTATTCCGGTTGAGCGAGATGTCGGCGTCTGTATGCACGTCCCGTTAGGACTTTGAGCGCCGTTATTTGTGGGTAAGTCCTCTTTAAGTGTACTTGTGTCGGTCTCTTCCTCTCTTCGCCAGCTCCACCAGCAGCTCCGTGAGTCTGGGCGCTTCAGGTGACGTCACAAACCGGGAGGCGCGCTCCCGCGACTGGCCTCCGTGACCGCCGCGCAGTGCACGAGTGCCTAACGCGAGGTGGCACCGGTAGACGATGTCATGTAGCTGTACGTACTATAAATCATGTCGTTTTCATATAGCATATTAATGTAAACAACGATTTAAACCGTATGAATGGAGGTTATTTATAAGATAGCTGACGGGAATAACTTATTGCCACGTGTAAATACTGTTATACAGTTGTGGTTGTTTTTCTTGTTTGTTTTAAGATCGTGTTTGTATGAAATATGTGTTTGTATAATCACCATCAACTTGCTTGTCGTCGTTTAACTGTATTTATTTACTTTAATATCATCAACAAAAGTACACAACACCAGATTTATTCAAATGAATCATTTCTGTCATAATTCTAACCTAGATTACAATTTAGCAAACATACACGCAAAAATTACACTCCACGGTACATTATTAGATCAGAGAATTAAGCTTTTTCACACCGTAACTAAGCAATAAAGCATTTTAATCCAGTTTCATTTATAGCATGAATGATTTGAATTATACTTTATTTTCTTGTAGCTAGTGCAGATTATTCCAAAAGGCAGGTATATAAAGGTATATAAAGGTATAACTTTATATTCACATATATTTTATATTCAAAAAACATTTTATTACCCATATTCATATTTCACTGTGTAATCCACACAATGTCCGCTAGAGGTCAGTAGAGACTTTCCTATTGCCAAACCAGCAGGTCCAACAGGTCTGTAGTTGTAACGGGGTTATTTTAGTTATTTAGTTTTGCCTTAAGGTGATGTCATTTACTCGACAGCCTTTGTGATTAATAACTGCGGTCTTATTCATACACTAGTTAATTAAAATGCCTTTAGTACAGATACTAAACACTGAAATAAATGCGTGTCTTCTCTAGGCAGAAGGACGTGTCTGATGATTGGACCAGCCTGGGCTCCTACCACCCGTTCTGGAGATCCTGAAAGCAAAGTCAAAAATCCAGTCAGAAGGTTTTGTTTATCTCTATTCTCTAGCACGTGGAATCCAGAGTCAGTGTGGACGGTCACCTGTGATGCTGGAGTTCACTGCTGAGGGTAGAGACCTGTTTTCTGCACACCAAACGCCGTGATGAAGATGTTGATGATGACTGTAATGAACACCAGCCCAGTGGCCACATTATTCACGATGTCAAGCTTCTTCTGATTGCCCACCTGATTCAGATTTTTACGTGCTGAAAGCGGAAAACACAATTATGATTTATTATGAATTATGATCTATAATTATGAATCTATCTGTCTATCTAAACAGACAGACAGATAGATAGATTGTTTATTTTGTTTGTTTTACCTCATTTTGAAGAAAAGACGAATAACACATTATAAAATAGACGTATTGAAATAAAATCGCTATTCTAATTGTTATGTTAAGATGTTCTGCTGACCCATGTAGATGAAGAGCGCTCCAGCCAGCACCTGGAAGACGAGCGAGGCGACGATGAGTATGATGACGGTGAGGAAATACTTGAACCCGGGCCCCTGCTCCAGAACTGCCTTCAGCTGTGACGCGTTAGCCATCAGCAGCGCCACATCCAGCATGCTCTCCGCCACACTCTTCTTAGTGGCGTATTGATTCATGTTCAGAGATTCTGCAGGCTGAAGCAGAAACACAACCCGCGTCTGAAAGCTTAGAGGGGAATCAGTTTAGTTCCTAAAAACATTTCAAGTGTGGATGAGCAGAGATCATCTATCCATCTGATCCCTTCGACTGAGAAAAATCATTATGTGCACTGCAAGATAATATTCTTTAAAGTACGAGGAACTCGCAGCTGAAATGGGAAAAATCCAAACGAAACCAGCAAAAAAACGTTTAAATGTCAAAATAACTCTTTTCCTCTGTAGTAATTGATTACATTTCACCTCACCCATCATCATGTCATGCCCAACTAAACACTAATACAGAACTTCCTCTTTCATACATAAGTTCACGAGGACTGGAGCAGAAATGTAGACAGCAGAACTGGGTCGAAGTTCACGTTAGTAGTTCTCTGGTTTTGCCAACAGAGGGCAGAATTTCACTGTAAAGTTTTCTGCAGCGTGTGCTGTTTGTGTAGAAAACATGTGGGAATAGACATGTTTCTATAGAACAGAGAAGTCATAGGTAAATCTGTGCCTATACAACCTTCCTGAAAAAGCCTATTGTAATGTCAAATAGCCAATAAGACACGTTGTGTGTGTGTGTGTGTTCACAAAACCATTTTTAAAAAGTCATAAACCACATCCTTTTCTGCTCGCATGGTATCTACTGTTTATCAGATGGTTTAAGATCTTAAAATCACCTCTGCGTCACATCCTCTGAAACACTTTTCTCCTGTTTCTTTTAACATTCGCTTATCACCATCTACAGGACCTGACAGAGACATGTGTAGATTGTGACTGATTAAATCCACACAGACAGGAAGGTCTGTCAAACCAGTGACCCTAAAGACATACGATCTATGAAGCTAAAGAATGTGTACGTGTGCGTCTCTCAGAGGACGCCAGCGGACGTCTTATCTACATCAGAACAAAATGTGCCGAGCTGTCTGTCACGCGTCTCCGCCCCCCTTCAAACATACACGCTTCATACATGTGAGATATGAAGGGTTTGTGGTATTCAGAAAGTCTTCTCAGTGAATCACAGCCCAATAAAAAGAAGGCCAGGCGAGTTTCCAAATACCCCATGCACGGCTCACTTTATGCCTCAGGACTGGAAACATTTTCCTTTTTTCTTCATAAAACAAACTCCATGGGAGAGGTCAGGAATATTATACGTGAGGGGCCCGTGCAGTCGGCCCACAGGAAGTCCACCTCCCCGTACACTCATTGGCTGCTCTCGTGACCAATAGCAGATGGGAATGGGCAAGGAGGGTTCACTTAAACAAATAACATTTTTTGCTCTGTTTTCTTTAACTTCTCTCGGCTACCACGTCTCACGACATGTGCAGATTGGGAGGGAGGGGCCGCGCGGACCCCTAAACGTGTTCTGAGGTCCCCTCATTCATCACAGAGAAGGAGAGATAAACATGTTTTCCGAAACACTCAGGAAAAACATCGGAATTTCAGAGAAACATTGCAGGAAAAGTACATAAACCAGGACGGCAAAGTATTGAAACCTTAAATGGCAAATGACATCTAATAGAATGAAGACATCCAGAACCGAGCCAATGGATTTCAGAACCGAGTCAATGGATTCCAGAACCGAGCCAATGGATTCCAGAACCGAGTCAATGGATTCCAGAACCGAGTCAATGGATTCCAGTAGTGGGAAACTGATCAGGAGTCACAGATCTTCAGTGTAGTCCGTGGGGGACGGCTAAAGTCAGGAAATGACTACATCACTGGACCTCTAACTCTGTATTTTTCTGTCTTTACTTCATTCTCTAAGTAATGGGCCGGTCACCTGCCAGCCACACGAATGCTTCCATTTATTTATCATTTATTTTAGCCTTTTTTTTAGCGCTAGTTTATAAAACATTTATATTATTTATATTTCAGCTAGTTACAAAGCGATGCACCATTAGCTTTTATATACAAGACGTACATGTATATAAATACAATAATAATGAAAACAAACATCTAAATACAACAGAGCCACCGTTGCCCCTCTGACAGTCTGCACGGTCTTCTAATAAAATTATCTCTTCTGTAGAATCAACAGAAAGAAGGAGTTCTGTTCACCCCACAGCATCAATACATTGTTTCAGATAAATGGCTTGATTACGGAGGAAGGACAGACAGTCTACGCCAAACTAAAACAAAATCAGTCGAAGGAAACAGTTATACAAAAGCACCTGCCCCTCAATTATTACTGCCATGATAAATTCCCATAATTCTGCACACTAATACTTGTCTATCAGTTTCCTTAAATAGATACATGGAGCACTTGTACTGTATCTGTCTGAAATATGGCAACATGTTTGAGAAAGATGATGAGGCAGATAGTGTGAGATTTTATGACTACACACCCATTGTGGCTGTGGATTTTGTTCAAACATGCCGGAATATTAAAAGGCCGCCTCTGATTTCTAAATGCGTCTTCCATCTTTGATGTGTCTTTGATCGTGAGGTTGCACAACAATTAAACTGTAATTCAACTAAGACCCTTAAACAAAGAACCTGCTGTCAAATCTCTGTTTTAACATATATAAGGAAATCACACATATAGAAGAGAAATACAAACACATCTATAAAGAAGCATATAGATCCTATTTAGAATGATGAATGTTCTCAAGGTTTTGCAACCAATTACAAAATCTGTCTACACCTGTGTGGTTACACAAGCAGGTGTAGAACTGTCAGATCCCCATCTGCATTACAACATATTCACTGTCAATGTTGTCACGGCAACCGAAGATCCATGTAAACAGAGCTGGTAAAGTCATACGTTGCCTCAGAACTTTCAGGGGTCAGCCAATCAGAGCCAGGATGCAATGACTTCCTAGCCAATCAGAGAGTGAATGCAGGTTTGAGAACGTGTTGACAGGTCAAGAGGGGCCTCAAAGCATTCTGGAAATGTTACATACGGTGTGGTTCAGTTTCCTGGCAACTGTATGACCCAGAGTAACCAGAACACATATATAATTACATTCATGCAAAGAATTACAAACATTCGAAGATGTTTCGTAATGTTTATCAAACGTTTCATAACGTTTTTCGTGATGTTTCATCTGAAACAGTCAACAATTCACATTTACATTGGTCTGAATAAGTTTATGGAGTTTTAATAGTAAGTATAAGTGTAGTATAGTATGGTACAGTACAGTACAGTACAGTAGAGTACAGTATAGATTTGAATATGTGCATACTATAACTGTTATGAAACTTGCGAATGTATATAAAAATGAAATAACTTGTAAATAACAGGATTCTATAACTCCATTTATCTGCCACCCTGTCTGGGGTAAATATATGTCTGACACTCACACTGTGGTTTCTTCCTCCACTGAGAGAATAGCTGTTTCGTGAGAACATGTTTTATAGACTTTGCAGGGACGGGTTTAGCCTGTATGATCCAATAGAATTGGGTTTTTTATCACTGACTATGTGTGTTGCATTTCTGCAGTAACGCATTTCTTTGTTTTAGGTGAATTTACTGAGGGGCGTGTTGTGGGGTGTTTAAATTTCACAAGGGTCACGGCATGTTTATCATGACAGTTGCTATAAACACTGGAATATCTTCACTTAATATCATACAACGGGGAACGTGAAGGGGGTGAGCGGACACGCCCCTTTCCCCACCCACTCACCCTGAGGCTGCCGTGATACATTAGGAACCCTGTGACCTCTCTCTCTGTATCTCTATCACACACACACATTCACACACACACCTCCCATCCTCCACACAATACTGCTGTAACTCCACACGGACGGTTTCGGTCTGTATAAACGAATAAGCTGTTTATCACTGACAGTAAATGTATTTCTCTTAGCAGCTCTCTGAAAGACGCTGTGAGACTCTGTGAGTAACTGTCTCACAGACGGACCTCACCTGCATTCACTTCCTGCCACTGACTGAAGCAGACTGCTGGTGCTATTGTTGTGTTCACACTGGCAGAGGAAGAGGTTTGTGTATGAACTGTGTGCTTGACTTTATTTGAATGTGTCATGCGGATGTGGCTAAACAGAGGCTGAGGGAAACGGAGGATTTAGATACCGAAATAAGACAAATTCTTTCTTTGGGATTGTGGCTAATCCAGCACCCCGCCGACAGCTCAGTCACACACCACACAAACCTCAGGCTATAAAGATGGACTTTCAAACAGTGAGTCAAACTCATCCCCTCTTTGCTCCTTTTCCATATATGAACTCTCATCTACCCATAACACCCCTTCTCTCTTTCTCTCTCTCTCTCTCTCTCTCTCTTTCTGCTCCCACAATGCTCTGTTCTCTCGTACGTCATCGCTGAAGACCTCAGCAGGGGGGCTAAAATGTTAAATATGTGGGTCTGTTACTCTATCTCTCTCAGAGTGACGGTCCAGTCTCACAAACTGCGCTCAGATTTGCCCCCCAATTCTTTACGTTTTTTGTTTCAGTTTCTGCAGTGGATCAATTACAACCAAATTAATGTCAGCTGTGCCATCCAAGTTTAAAAATGTAGATGCTCACTTCTACCATATGTATGTCAACAGCTGAGGAGAAACAACAGAGATAAAGTTGATATTTAAATGACACACACACACACACACACTGTCTGAAAGAATGCAAGGCTATGTAATTGATTAGTCTCAGGGGAGACTGTGTGACTCTACATTACTCTAAAGGAATGTATAATATCATCACTGACCCTGACCTGCTGGAATACCAGAGTCTCTGTACATGTGTGTGTGTGTGTGTGTTTTATTCAAAAGAGAGAACAGGAAATGTTTATACTGTAATGACACTGTAAGCTGTAACACACTGTCACACAGAATTTCTTCATTCTCCTGCTCATGAACCGTATAAACACCCTTAATATTTCCACCAGTGTCACAAAGACACATAAATATATAACCAGATGTGTGTGTGTGTGTGTGTGTTGATGAGCTTTATTAAGACACAAGGACAACTGGAGTGTCACACCTTTAAACTGGGTCATGATGTTCAGCATTAACCCAGGGGACATTAATACACACACACACACACACACACACACACACACACACACTGTCTAGTTTATGTTTATGTAAGCAGAGCCCGGACTGAAGCCTCTCTCTCTCTCTCTCTCTCTCTCTCTCATATCTACACTGGAAACAATAATAAAGGGGGTTTTGATGATACACATGTAACTGGATGCAGAGGATGTGCAGAGAGAACAGGGTGGAGGTCTGTGTTTTCCAGCACCATCTTATCAGTCTCTTTCTCTCTATTCCTCCCTCTCTATCTCCCCCGAGCTCCCACTGCTTTCCCATCTAATGAAAACATCATCCAGACAAACTGGTCGTTCCACACCAGTGTTTATATTCCTAATAATACCATCCTGAACCTCTTCTTAAATGATGCTGCTAAAGCACGTTCGTACATTTCAGGAAATTGAGACACGTCAATAAAGCTGTTCTGTCGTTCTGTCGAGATTTATAGCCTGAACTTGCAGGTTCGAATCCACCATTTTCCCTGAGATCTTCTGCCAGAAAAGTATTTTGATTTATTATTTATGTTGTGAAATGTGAAAATCAAAATGTCGAGCAATGTAAATGTACGTAATGTAAAAGTGTATATACTACACACGCATATATATGTACGTGTGTGTGTGTCAAGCTAAAACGGTACATTACCAACAGAACCAAACCAAATTTTGGTTTTTCATTAGCATCTAACGCTCTGTAATCATATTTTTAGGAGAATTTTTAGCGCATGGATGAATGATGGAGATTGTGCCCCATCACACTGACCTCAGGGTGTCTGGAGTGGTTTATACTGTACAGTACGTTACTGTATCATTATTGCAGTGCTCTTTAATTGTGTCTCTGATCTGACACACTCTACAGTTAGTGTGTGAGCGAACTGGGGCGTCTGTGGAGGGGTGTGGTCGGTCGGTTCAGTGTTGGCATGGGTACGGCACATAAAAACCTATAACAGTCCTGGTTTAACCGTGGCTCTGGAAAGCACCGGAATGCCAGGCTGCTTTAGTCATGTGGACCAGAATGCCTCTCATACTGGATACAGCTGAAACAGCCAGAAATGTGGAAACAAATTCCTGCTTCTCTGGTCAGTGAGTTGACACAGTGTGTGTGTGTCTGTGTGTGTGTATGTCTGTGTGTGTTTGTGTGTGTGTGGGAGCATCCTGTGAGCTTTGGCCCCAACACAAAAGACTGGTGTCCTATTGCAGCGCAATACTACGTTTGTCAAATGGCTGCTGGAGTGTCTAAAAAACACATTTAGAATTTTTTATCATGCGTGTGTGTGTTTGTGTGTGTTTGTGTGTGTGAGAACGGCCTCTCCTGCACACAGATTTGAGATTTATGAGGCCCTGATGAGTCATCGAGCTCTGAAGGCTGTGACGTTTCTCAGATACCTCCAGTGGGGTGTCTGTAGGCCTTCATCCTGCTGTGGAACCAGTAAAACCATCTCCAGACAGGGAAACATGTAGAAGAACCATGAAACCACACAAAGGAACATTTCATGGCTCAGAGGATGTTATTTCATAGCTCAAGAAAATTTCTTAGGAAAAATGAGAGAAGTGTTGACCTGCAGTTTAAAGCTAAAATATTTTGTGTATTAGCAAAACTCAGATCATCACTAATACTTCAGTAAAGTGCTATTTAGACTTTGGTATTTGCTTTCCATGTAATCTTGCTACTATGTATGAAAAATAATTGAGATATTAATGAGATCTTTGTAATATTTCTATTCTGTGGGCATGTAACTGCAGCATGTCAGATACAAACAGATGCATGTATCATCATTTATCATTATCATCGTTTATTATTATCTTTTAAAATCATTTTTCATTTTTAAAATGCATCTCACGCAACTATTGAACTGCGTGTTTCTAACTGGATTTTTAGTCGTGGGAAGCACATTCTGTTTGTGAAATATTTTATTTGAACAATTTAAACGTTTCTTTGAGCAGATCAAAAACAGAGAATTCAAGTGGAAAACAAAAAAGTTTAAAGACACAGAGAAGAATGAAAATATGTTTTCTGTACCTGAGTTTGTGTGTGTTTATGAATGAGACGTGCATGTTTTTGCAGACAGGAAGTTGTCTGTACAAGTCAAACAGGCTATAAAAACAATCTGAGACTATTTCAAACTTTTTATCGACTGACAACACAATGAATAAATGCCAAACAGAGACAAACACACACACACACAGTCTGCTGGCTGTGCTGTACTGAGACACAGTTACAGTTACTGCAGGGGCTCATGTTACATCCAGATCTGAGTTTCACCTTTTCTTCTGCGCTCGCCTGGAAAATTCATCTCAGTCAGATGAAAAACATCGAATCCTGAGGTCACGACCCTCGTTCACAGCCGAGCGCTTGACGTCTGTCACCTTCGTCAGTCCTTGCTGTGAACTGTGTTTCTACAGTAAAACGCACTTGCGGTCTGAAAGCTCAAAGACATTCATGCAGGAACATCACAAATCCACAGAAATATTTTACACCTTCCTCGCTGGTTTTAAAAGCCACAAACGAGTCTTCTCGCCTTGTGTGCACGTACAAGGCTGGATTTAATCAGTGCGTCATAAACCAGCTGGTCTCTTTAGACCAAAGGGCTCCTGGCTTGTGGTTAGTGTCGCAGAGGGTCGAACCAATGGCTAAGGTATCAAATCCACACTCATAATACACTACTGTGGAACAGCCCGACACCATGTTTTACAGCCATACCCCTCATTCCAGACCAGCTACAGGGTTAATGTAAAGTGTAGCATGTTCTTAAGTGAAAACACATGGGCCAATAGTCTGTTTAAACAGTGAGAGGCGAAAGCTACACATTTTATACAATAATATATAATATACATATAATATACAAATTCAAACTGGTTTAAAAGGCCACACTTAGGCAGCGCCACATACATTGTGTTTCATGTTTGGAGGTTTTAAAGTGTTTTGGGTACATTTTAGTTGTTGAGGCAAAATGTTGACCAGCTACACCAGTGAACATCAGCTTGGCCAGGCTTGGAGACCAGCTAGACCAACTTAGAACTAGCAACCGAGCTGTTTTAATTATTCGGCTGTTTTAATTATTTTGATTTACTTCCAGCAGGAAACCACATCTCCTCTGAAAGCAGAAGACATGACCCAAGAAACCCCTCCATGTTTTCCCTCCATGTGTGACGTCTCAGCGGGAGGCTTTCCTCCAGGGCTTTCCTGTCTTTCATCACTGCTTTCTCTCACTGAAGAACGCTGTATTTCCTTCTATCCTTCCCTCTGAGAAGCTTCATCCAGGAGGAAGAGCGGACAGACGTGTCAGGATAAAGAATCTGACAGCTGACCCACGAGCGATCAATCGCTCTGTCAAACACCGTAAACCAGCAGCTCTGTATGTGTCCAACACATATGAAACCGGGGTGACACGGGGACCTACACATCATCTCAGGGGATCATCTCAGACTGACTGAAGTATTCACCCCTGCAGCTGTGACAGCTTAAAAAAAACATACTGGAGATCCAAAAAGTGTGTGGACACCTCGTTACCGCCACACCTAAAATATGCATGACACATCAAAGCATTTTTCTGCTAACTAACTAAACGTATTACTAGCGCTCAGGCAAAGAAACCACAGGTGTAGTTCATCGCATTAACTCTGAACCACTAACCTGACGCATATCTTTACCGGCAAATGTTTTGCTAAAAAACAAGTATATATATATATACTTGACACATCAGCTCACTGACACAGGCCAAAAAACTCCCCGAACTACTTTGTATCAAATAACATTACCCACAATTCCCAGCACAATTGCGTACAAATCAAACTGACAGACCAACTGTTTCAAACACGCTAATGTTCAAACAAATCTGCACTGTATCTTTAATTTTTTTATATTGAAGTGATAATCCTTTAACAAGAACATATAAACAATATGACACGTTATATCACAGCAGACGTGTGTGTTACACAATGGCGTGTTTGATCCAAAAATAAGCGTCTCCATTCTGTACAGCTTCATATAATCAGATTATCTCTGAAGAAGAGAAAATGAACAGCCTGATAGCACATCTCCTCCATTTCATCATGTATCACGTCCCCCTCAAAAACATTTCTCTGATCATTACGTGAGATACACAGGCATTATGTAAGGCTCGACTGAACTCACTGAGAAAGAACTGAGATATTAATGAGATCTTATTCGTGTTGTTTGACAGGTTGACAGTGTGAAGGAAAGGCAGGACAACATACATGCAGCAAAAACTTAGATTTTCAGAAACCCCGTTTCGACAAAAGCTGCTTTATCTTAAAATAAGAATTATTTTTAATGAAAATTTGAATGAGTTTTTTTTTTGGAACTGAGGTGGAAAAGATGTCATTCGTGTTAATTGATTTCTGGCTGTGAAGAAAAGCAAAAACTGAAGATCTTCGTAAAGCTAGTGGGCAAAGGTCACAACACAACAAAATAACAGCAACCATCTGTGTCTGTTACTATAGTAACCAAACATCCAAGCACCAGATGAGGGCTGTAAGAAGCGGATGAGAGTTAAACATTAAGCAGCGTGTTGTTATTATTATAGCTAACAAGCATCATTTTCAATTACTCTGTTTGATGCTTTTACGTAACTTGTGTCTGGACCTCAATGTCACCTCATGACTGCATTACATTTAATAGTAATGCAGTTAAAATCAATGTTTTTTTATACCTCGTTACTGTGGTCTTAAAAAAAGCACAAGCTTGATTTCATTATAGTTTTATTGCATTTATTTTAAGATGGTAAAATATGGTGCTGTCAAATTCACCGTAACGCAACGCTGCATGTGACTGTGCTAAAATTTATTCGCGAGCCCTTCACAGATGACAGCATAATTGTACAAGTGTGTTTTGCATCTCACATCTGGAAACGCTCATCTTTCCCAGCATTCCTCAGTGCATTACTGTATTAGTTGTTATTGTTACGGTAACTGGCCCAATGCATCATGGGATACGATCCATATGCTGTTTGAGAATCCATTGAAATTCCACACGAATACAAAACGCACCCTTCTGAGATACTTTAGGATTGTACATCCCCCAGCCAGAACAGAAACTAAAAGTAGGGGATGAGGGAACGACGGATGACATATTTGTGACGCGTGACTCGTGTCTTTAAACGTGTGATGCTGCGATGAGGAATGCCAGCTCTGAGCGCTATAGAGTCTGACTGAAGTGTCACTCCATTGACATCAAAGAGCAAAAGAGATTTCCAATAGTAGCGCTATTTTATATTACAGTAAAAATATATTACATTATAATATATTATACTGTAATATATTACAGTAAAAACACATTCTACAAATGCAATGCAAAAACATTTCTGAGAACTTTGAGAGAACTTTGAGAGAACAATAGCCAATGTTCTGAGAACGTTCACTGTTATCTGGGTATATCCAAGTTCAAATGATCTCCTGAAGCGATTTCACGGGCCTCGTTTTAATCAGGGAATGATTTTTACAAGGATTAAGCAGCTCTGTGATGTCATACAGCACTCAAACTGCCCTGCCCGCGACGAGGATATGATCCAGAGGAAATGGAAGCACAAGCTTACTGTTAGTACTGGGGATTCTGCAGGGATTAGACAGAAGACCCTGTGCTGACACCATCACCAACCCGTTACTAGGTGACCTGTGAGTGACCTGCTAGTTTCATAACGCATTTCTGCCTGTGCTGCTTCGACCACGAGGAAGAATTACAAAAGATAATAATAACTGAATTATTTCATTATCCGATCCGCAGCAACAGGTCAGCAGATGTGGCGTGTGACATTTGGAAATAAATAACACTGATTTACGGGCACATAATTGGCAGATAGCTGTAAGATATGTGAATGTGTTCCTGCTTTTATAACAAACGGAATTTATCTGTAGGAAGCGGAATTTAATACATGCGGCTGATTATAGCACCGACGTCTGCGTCAAAGGTCAGTGAATGTAACCGTCAAACAAACAAACAAACAATTATCCACCTCTGATCAAGCTACATTTTATTCCTAATGAAAATGAAACATTTCTAAAGTGTTCTAGTGTTTTTAAAAATAAATATAAATAAATATAAAATAAACAATAAATATCGCCTGTTCATGCCATCTGAGATTATGAGCTATCCAAATATAATCATTGATGTCAAAAATAGACTGAACCGAACAAACTCTTTTCCCGAGCTGTACTACAGCAGACATGCTTTGTACCGGAAATAAAATTAAAAATTCCCAAAATTCCCATGTATCTTTAGATCTTCCATTTTCCCACTGGATCTCCTGGGAAGCTGTGACTGTCAGAGGTTTGTGACAATCCTCCAACTCCAGAAACAGTTGGGTGAGTTTCTGCTCTGTGATCTTCAGGTACATTGAAGGTTCAGTGCATCTTTGCAGTCCATCACTAATTGATATTTGATGGATGTCTGGAGAAGCTCCTCTAGAGCAGAACCTTCAGAGGATCTTCTAAATACACAGAACATTCTGCACTCTGGTGTGAGAACAATAACAGAGACGGCAACAAGAAGAAGAGGAGAGATAGAGGAGAAGGAATGCCATGTCAAAGCCCTCAAAGAAATACCAATGGCCTCTACCCAGCTAACAGGGAACAGTCCCAGAACGTTGGCTAATGTTCTCTAAAGGTTCTCTCAAAGTTATCAAAAAGTTCTTTCAGTAACATTAATAGAATGTTTTTTAAACGCTGTACAGCATATATCAAAAACGTTATTATAGTTGTTACTGAAACGTTTTAAAACGTTACCTCATTTAAACATGTTTGAAGTTTGAAGCATTAACCTTAACACAACATCTAGAACATTTCTAGAACATTCTACATAAAATTTATGTTTTTGTTATTATTTGGAAACATTAGGGAAACGTTCTTACAACCCAAAACTGTCAGCTGGTGGACATTTCAGCATACCTGCAGATCTGAGCGTCCTCTTGCCGCTGGCATGGTTGAAGGTGATCAGAATTCAGTCGTCTCTGTGACCCGTGTGGATTTCTCCTCTCTCCGGCTGAAACGTCGCCGAGATCTGCCCGGAGTTCCTCAGAAAGACAAAGTGGGAAAGTTGGTAAAAGCTTTTGAAGAAATTCATGACACACAGGACAGCCGTCCAGACAAACAAATGTACCATTCATTCTTTTTTTCACTCCGGCCCACTCAGACCCACTGGACAGGGACACTGATGTACACAACACTGAAATAGCAACAAAACTGAGCGCTCTTTCAAAACAGTCACACAGTCAGACACTACAAACCCAGTCCAGTGTTACTACTCAGAGTCTGCAGGGAAAATAAAGAAGAGATTTTCTATTTTCTTGCTCATGTGTGCAGTCGGTATAATTAGACTCAAAAGCGACATTCAGAGCTCATTTACTCTCCCACCACTCAGATGGCCACATTCTGATATTTTAATAAACTTTGGTCAATACGTGGTCAGTATTTTAATATAAAATACACCAAATGACCAAGTTGGAAACATAGGTAAACACAGATAACTTCTGCTGTAACACAAGTGTGTCTTTTTTCAATCTTAAAATACTTTCTCCAATCCCAAAATTAATCTGCAGAGAGAACTATAAGCGAGCTAGCAAACACTGCGGCTTTGTGGTGCTTTCAAAACATTGCTCTGTTTGTTTGGGCGGTCTGACATATAAACTTCGGCCTCAACCAATGACGTGAGTCTGGGGGAGGGACTATGCAAACTGTGAAATATTGACTATATTTACTGCACTGCCTAACTCTATTTGTGTTTGCGAAAACGTATGCAATGACACTATAATCAAATTAATTTCTCTGACCATGTAACTCACATAAAAGATTTTTGGCCCCTGCAAAGCATTGAGCATTTAGATAAATTGTTAAACTGTAAAATTTCATTTTACATTCCTCGATTATCTGAGGGACGCATATGGCCGCTCATTTTTCAGTCACAATGGTGATCTGGCTCAGAAAGTCATGAGAGAAAATAATAAGTGCAGTAATCAGAGACACAGAGAGCATGGGTTACAGAATGAAACACCAGATGTCCCAGGTAAAGACCAGAGATCCAGGAGAGCAGAATTTAAGAAGCTGAGAGAGGGTGTGTTGACAAAGACAGGACCCATTCAACTGCAGCTCAGTTAAACAAGTGATGTTTGCCGAGTTTCTGCGCCTCAATAAGGACACAAAAGTGCAGCGGGGCAGAAATGTTGAGAATGTTCTTAATTTTCTGTAGTCTTGCGCTCGTTTTGACGCAGGTTGATGTATAGGCTGCAGAAGAAACAAGCAGAGGCATGCATGCTCTTCAGCGCCGCTGAAATGGTGACAGCCCGTGCTGGTCTTTCTCTCTGTACTCTCCAGAAATCCACAAAGAGGCATTATCAGCCTGCAGTCACTGACGGTAAATGAGCTGAGGGTCACTGCAGCTGCATTATCCAAAACATGTTTACAGTAACTTCAGTCATAGGGCAACAGTCAGCCGCAGAACAGAGAGAAGTAAAATTAACTCCTGGCAAGCACTTCTTACTGTACCGTATGTCAACGCACATGTAACACTTCTCTACTCGAACTGTTTTTGTTTTTCACTGTTGCTCCTAAAGAGACCCGTAACCTTGTATGCACAGCGGGATGAAAAATTAACAACTAAATGTACTTCTCTTTAGACAATGAAATAGCTTATTTTAGTAATTTAGCTGTTTTCAAGTTGATAAACTCTGTCTCAACGCCGTGTACCATGAACAACCTCTCACTCTGTACCATGACAGGGACATATGCTTCAGAAGCTGGAATGAAAACACAGAAACCCGTCAGATCTGTCTTCACCTCAATCAGATCTGTACACAGCACTTACCGACGGAATGTTGTGCTGGATTCCCATGATCACTACCTGACTGAGCAAGAAGATTGGTAGCTTATACAATGTGTACTGTATTATCGTGAGAGTGTTATTGTGGGGGTTTTATCATATGTATCAAATAAAACGTAGATTATTTTCCTCAGCTCAGCTAAATATAGTACCATGTTTCTGTACATTGCGAAAATGATGAAGCATTCGGCTTCATATATAACGACTGACCGCGCGTGAGTTACAGCATTTGATTTATGTTCGGAAATTGTTCCTGGTTTATGAGCTGCAGTTGAAACGGTTCTGCATAACTCCTGTTGTATGTGTCACTTCACTCTGAACACAAGTGTTGTGAGGATCAGCCCGTGTGAACTTCCAGTGGCTCTTCAGTGGGGAATGTTAAACCTTCCAGCAGGGCTTTTGTTAACTTTAAAGATAACGCTGCTCAAACTCATTTAGATTGGGTTTCCTCCCCCACAGCTGTGGCATTTGTGCATTGTTTCGATCTTAGTGTAAACACTTCACTTCCTCAGTTTTGCGGCAACCATGAAACCCAGTCTTACCACGGTTACTCCACAATACACAGTAGTTTGAATCCGGCAAAATTTTTATATGTATAAAATATGGGTGCCAATTATGTCTATTGTTATCACTCACTCTTTACTACCCTCGTGTGGTCAAAACTGTGTAGTGCCACTAACTGATTTAAGTCAACTTTAGACGTTGAGAGGACTTGCATCAAGAAGAAACACATATGGTCTCTTTTATAACTCTTTTATGGTCTGGCCCCACGTAACCAAGACAACCTATCGTGCTCCAGCGTGCTTAGCTGACCTCGGAGAGGCTAGCAACAGCAAGCTAGCTTTGAAAGCATAAGATACCGCCCTCCCTTCAAGCCACGCCTCCTTCAACACGTGAATGCATACATAATCTGACAGGAAAGTAGGACATCCTATCGTTGCATTCAGACCGAATGCAATGATTGGACGAACATTTTACGCTCCTGCGCCTTCCACTGAATATATTTATATGTATATAAATACATTTAGACTACTTAGTAATTGCTTTCAGGACACGAAGAAACTTTTAACCAGCATAATACACACCGTTTTTGGAAAAAAATAGTCTACTCTGCCTTTAACAAAGGATAAAAATAAAATACACAAACTGCGGCAAGAAACAGCGCCCTCTTCAGACTGTTGAAGTAAACTGCTGGTCGGTGTCTGCTGTCAGTATTCAGTGGGAGGGTAGACAGACAACAGCAGCAGCCTCGCAGCTAAAACCAACGTGACAAGCTGGAGTCTTAACAACACCACCCGAACCCGGAGCAGCGCTTACAGAGCAACCTTCCCTCCGCCTGGACCTGCGAACACACGGCACACGGAGATCATTTTCACGGCCGCTGGGTTGGGATAACCGTTCGGTTCCCCGATCGAGACTTTTCGTGCCAACCGGCTCGACGGTGGATGTTGTTGCATTGTTCGCGTGAAAGGACGACAACTGACGACGTGCAGTCGAGCGGAACCGCGCTCGGTTGTTGATTTGTCGGAATGTTTTATCAAGGGAAGCGTCGGTACCGATTGCATTAGGATCGGTGCATCGGATTCAACAAGCCCCGCGTTGAACTTGGCCTGCAGTGCAAACGGTCCCGTGAAATCGCGGTCGTTCTCCCGTGTAATCGCGGTCGTTCTCCCGTGTCGTGTTGAATCGGTGGGATTTATGTTATTGCACGACTCTGTTTGGTAGCTGCGATTCCTGTTCATCTATACGTCTATACGGATCTCGTCATTCGCTCGTCCGACTGTAGCAGCTGTGGCTTTGTCTACATCAGAGAGTGGAATGGATATCACGATACGAAAGGTAATCGCCTGTTTTTCATTGCCCCCTAAATGGTAAATATCAGGTTGTAAAGCTCAGCTGCGGGTGGTGGACGCTGTCATGGGTTTATAACCGGTTGACAGGCATGCAATATTAAACGTCCGCCGTATGCATGCAACAAGAGAAGCGCGCTTACGTGCTCATAAAAGGAGATGCGCGTTAACGCGCGCTCCGCTAACGCGCTGCAACGTTCCGGCAACGTTCGCGTACGTTGTCACTGTTAAATCAACAATAAAAATAAATACAGTCGCACGCGGCGTGTATCACGCGCTTCCTGCTCAATGAAACGAGCGGTGACGCGCGCCGCGTTCTTGCGAGCTGAAGGATCAAACGCAACTACACATTTACTCGTGCTAAATAAAGATGATTAAACAGCGCGGGCGGTGTTTATTAAATGTGTAAAAACCTTATATGTGTGCACAAATGCCACATTGATGTCTGCTGAGTTGGTTTGTTTTCTTTCTCCGAGAGAAGATGACAAAAATCCCCCAAATCTCAGTCGACCGACCCCACGTCACCAAGGCGACCTGTCTCGCGACCCCAAGCGTGCCTAGCCCACATGCTAATCTACAGTACTAATATATTAACAGTTCAATGGTTTATGAGGGACAAATTTAATATATCCTCTATTTTAAACATGAAGTCGAACCCGCTGATTTGGTATCGAGGCCCGCCGGAGTGTCGTAAAGCCGAGAGCTCAACAGGAGTTAGCAAATGTCAAAATCACATCTTAAGTTAAATGTCTGTTTTTGCTTACATTTGTACACTTTTGTATCTGCTTAAAACTCGTCATGAATTGATAGATGTTGGCAAATATTTATGCCTAAATCTGTACACTTCATACATCTGTGCTTTGTTTGTGTCTTTAATGCCGTTATAAATTGTAATACTTAAAATGTTTGTTAGCATGAAGACTTATTAGTGCTGTTAACTGAACAAGTATTACACTTACAATTCAACACACACGAAAGTTAAAGCTTTAAAGTTTAAACCATTTAATAGTGTTAGTTTGTAAGTTTAAACTGTGTTGTAAATGCTGTAGGCTGTTCTAGAGATTTAAGTTCTTTCCCCCTAATTAGTCATGACAGTTTAGAGGTCAGTTTTACAAGGTTGATGTAAGTTTGGGCATGCACTGAATGTGTTCTCTCTCTGTGCATCTCTTGCAGTAAATCTGAACCTGGGTTTGGGTTTCACAGCCCGGTTTCCTGCATTCTGTGGCGGTCTAAACAACCTGCTGGCTCTCGCCCTTCTCGCGGTCCCTTATGCCCAATGACGGCTATCTCCGGGTCACGGCAGGATGGATGAAGTGGATTTGACAGTTTTTGTCTGTCACCATCAGCGCTTGCTTCTGTGTGACTGTGTCTTGTTCTTTTACGTTTACAAAAGAACACCACCTCTCATGGGCCTTGGCCCCATACACTGTAAAAGTAACTGTTAGTAAGGAGTCCCCACGGAGGGGCCCTCCAGCTCCGGGCTTCACGTGAGCTTTTATTTTTCATCGCCTTTTTTGTGCCACAGTCAGGAGTTAGGTTTTTTTTTTTTGGGTGAACAGGAAATTTCCGCACAAAGTTTACATTTGCGTTTCTTGATTATAATTTATTTATAATTTTTCAGTTTATTCTCTTTCGTTCTGTGAGAGATGTCGTCAGAAAATCCCGACAAGGTGATGACCTTCTTGGCCCCTCCACCACCAAAGAATGTGAACGGCTGTGGTTCGGACTCGCTCGTGGGTGAGAAGCTCGACACGGAGGTCCGGAAGCGGCGCCACACGATGGATAAAGACCTGAAGACGGCCGAGCACCGATTCTTCAGGCGCAGCGTCATCTGTGACTCCAACGCCACGGCCCTCGACCTGCCGAGCAAGGCCTGCATCCTCGCCTCGCCTCCGGACCTCGAGCAGTCCGTTGTGCCCACGGGGGTTTGTTTGACCCCGGATATAACTGTTGACTCCCGGGTGGGTGTTTCAGTTGTTTCAGTGGAAGAGCGTGAGGATCATAAGGGGAGTAGAGGAAGAGGCGCTGGGGAAGATGGGATAGTGGAGGTGCAGAGCCCGTCTATGCAGGATGTGGGTGCGAGGCAGAGCGAGGGTCCTGGCACGGAAGCGACGCAGGTCTGTGATGTGGGAGACAGGGAGCAGGAAAGCATTGAGGTAGACAAACGTGAGGAAGAGGAGAAAGATGTAGCAAAGGCCCGAGCTGAGGCTGAACAGAGGGAGGCGGAGAAGAAGGTCCAGGAGGACATCGAGGAAGTGGAGACGAAGGCTGTAGGAACCTCACCGGACGGCCGCTTTCTTAAATTCGATATCGAGATTGGACGTGGCTCTTTCAAGACGGTCTACAAAGGCTTGGACACTGAAACAACGGTGGAGGTAGCATGGTGTGAACTTCAGGTAAGAACGAAACATTTCTTATGTTTGTTTGTATTATGTTTAGTCCTCATTATTTGCTGTGGAACTGAACATGAACTTATTGTTCTTGTGGCTGACCATGGTTTTAAAAATTGCGTTGGTTAAATACAACACTGAGAAGATGAATTAAAAGTGGATGCCAGAGTTATGACAGGAAGTCAACGTGGTGTAATATGTTAATGCGTTTGTGGTCGTGGTACACACAGTTCTTCAACACAATGTATGTCTAGAAAGGGCTAGAAACATGCTCTTAACATGCATGTGAATGTACATGTGAATGCGTGGCAGGCACTTTTTTAAAAAATAACTATAATATAGTTTAAAGACTATAAATGCATGCAAGTCTGACAAAATGATTCCTGGCAAATGAAACTCAGTTGGATTCCAGTACCCAAATGGCTCGCTGCCTGTTTCCCTTTAAATACCCTTTAAATAAAGACACAAGACAGTCTCTGTGTGTCTTTGTATCTGTTCTTTTAAACTCTGTATGGACCTTTCCTGGAGCAGGTATAACCCAGTACACAGATGGATTGTTGTGAGTTGCCTGGTGAAGATCCTCCATCACAAACCGGACTGTTTCCCCAGCGGTCGGAGGCATGTTAGACTGTATTAGTAATTTCCCCTAAACGCTCGTACATTTAAACTGTTACATAAACATGTCCGAGTGCACAGAAATGAACACGTGTGAACTATGCCGTGGGGGTGGACTGGAAGACTGTGGAATGTAACATTACATCAACACAGTTAGGATAAGAGGCCTGTACTATTGGGCATCAGTTGAACAAAAGTACCGCTATGAGGTACGGACACGGAAGGGGGGGGTGTATTTATAGATAGATCAAGGCTTTTGGAGCAATCTTGAGGAATTCAGAGGGTCAGAAGAGGGTGGTTTCCAACCAGTGGAGACCCTGAGGTTGACTTGACAAAGAAAGGTCGCGGAATGAGAAGCAGGGAGAGGGGGATGTGGAGAGATGCTGAGGTCTGCTTTGTGTCCGCCTCTCTCTCTCTCTCTCTCCATCTCTCTCCTTCATTTATGGAAGGCTTTTGTATTTGTAAAGCAGTGAAGGTCTTGCTGGCCGTCAGTAAAAGAGACTCCTGAAAGCAGCAGCGGAAGGAAGATTATCTCCTCAGCTCTGTTAATGAGACATCCTTTGTTTTTCTGCAGAGCTGATTTCTGTGCAGGGCTTGTACGTACTTTCCTTCGGGATCATTTGAGATTTTGTTTCTTTTTTTGATAGATTGACTCAATTTTCCTTCTGTCTGTTTGATGTTACCGAACTAGTAACCCCCACTAGACCAACAGATGTCTTTTTTAAACCCATTTTTACTGTTTAAGCATCTTCAAGTTCTCTTCTACCTCCTATTGGGTTTCTCAGGTTTATACGTTTTCTGGCTGGTTTAATTTTTGACTTTGTGTGTCGCTTTAAAATGCTTTTGAGTGCTGTGATGGTACATAACCTGGTTAACATGCACTTCCACTCGACTCATTACACTCTCTCCCTCATGAGGAATGAAAACCGCTTACAAATAGCCGTCTAAACACACACACAGAGTCCTACGTCCATACATTGAGTCCCCTACACACACATATATACTTTGATTCGGCCTGTATTTGAAACCATGCGGCTGTCTCGGTCATCAGCTTTATCCTCATGTGGCAGCCGTGAGGCATCACATTGTAGGAATTTGTGAGGGAGTTGCTGTACCTCCGGATGGTTTGAAAGCGAGACATACCCCAGAGAGTTTCGTCATCTGTGAATAATGTAGAGGATGTAAAGAGAACAGTTGAGAAAGAAATCCAATCCCATGATTCCCGGCTACAACTGTTTCCCGTCTCATTGTTGAAGTCCATTTTTTAAAAGACAAAGAGAGGAGCAGCGCTTCCTTCATTTGCGAGCGCTTCTCTCCTTCCTCATTTACACTACATGTCCGTGTGTGTTTATTCATTGTGTGTGTGTGTGTGTCTTACGTGGGCTACAGGGAAAAAGATATCATTGTAAATGGAAATGTACTGAGCGCTTTGTGACAGCGAGGCACTATCTGATTGGCTTCAGGTTTCATTCTATCTCCACTCGCACTGACATTTTTTATTATTCCAAGATAATTGTTTTGCTTTATTATCTCGGCCGTCGTACATGTCTGTGCAGTGACAGTAAAACTTTTCTGAAACCGTCAGATGCCGCGTGCGGGCGACAGAAACAGATAAGACGCGCGCTTGTCTCTTTTCCGCTCGAGTGCGGAAGTGTCTTAATTCGTGGTTTCACTTCTCACCAGATTCACTGTGAATCTTTTCCCTAGTGAGTGTGCGAAAGTTCCTCATGCTTTCTCCATGAAATTTATATATATATATATTTAGTCTAGCATTTTGCGTTAACGTCTGTCAGTGTTAATATGTCCCTTCAAAGTTTCATGTATGGATCTTGTATTTTTAGTTTAAGGTTAGCTAGCCGTCTTTGAAGATCACTAGTAAGTATTATTCTAACACGTACAAGCTTGTGTCTCACTTTACCACTTCAATCTGTTCTAAATACGTGACAGGTAACAAAGTTTGCTTTCCTTCCAAAAGTATGTGTAATCTCAGCTGAACGTCTGTCTTTGAAAAATACAGCTTGCCAGGGCTTGTTACCTGCCCCCCCCCGTACCCCCCTCCTACCCCCCCCATCTTAGTCCCCTCTTCTCTTGCTCATGTGACACAGAGCTGTAATTTGACAGGTTTCCTCACTGTCGGTACAGTAGCTGGTGAGGAAAATCAGGTCTGATCTGTTATACTCCTCTTCTGTGTCCTGTTTCTATTATCTCTGTGACATCGCTGTAGTTTTGTGTGTTAAAGGTCATTATGGAAGGGCAGTGTGTTTTCATGTTTATTGACTCTGTTACTCAGTAAAGCCTCTGACGATGCTGTGTGTCGTTTATGTGGTTCATGATTTATTCGTACAGTGTTTAGTCCTCTCTCTGTCTCTAAAGAGCAACCGAGGATGCAGCGAACCCTAATTTTGGAAACGTGTGACCTCTGACCTGTGTAAGAAGCATCTCAGCTGCCTTGGTGGTGGTTCGATTGGAGGTACTGTAGCCACCCGTCCCGTCTCACAGTGTCTGCATACTTTGGATTCTTGCGGCAGGACATCAGCTTTCAGAAAGAACAAAAAAACTTGAAGGAGGGGCCATTCGATTCAGTTCAGACTCGCTGGTTTTGTCCTCCTCAGCCAATCAGAAACAAAGATTAAAGATCAGAACACAGAGTTTAGCCCACCAATCCGGATGCAGGATTTTTGGCCTTAGTGAAAGCAGACCGCACTGGTTACGAGGAAGTTCAAAAGAGCAGCAGCTCAGAGCACACGCGTATCAGATCTTTTAAAGATAGTTTGCCTTTAAAAAACTGCTGACTTGATTGTTTTTAGTTCAAGCATTTCCTTTTAATTTTGTACCTTCACTTCTCCTTTCAGAAGTCTGTGGAAGGCTATAAATAAACTCTACTCGAGTGCTCGGGCATGAGTGTTGAGTCTAAAGCTGATCTCGGTTTTCATGCTCTGTTGTTTCGGTCTCTCTCCCGCAGTAATTGACAGCTCAGGTTTGTGAAGGGCTTCGTTTCACGAACAAATAAATCGTATAACTTATATGTAAAACTGAATCAAGCCAGGAAATACAGTTGCCCTGTCTTATAACGGGCTTATTTTTCGCGCTGTCACGTGTGATTGGATAACATGCCAGTTTTACTGGAAGTAGTGTTTTTAACCTCCCCCCCAATTTTAAAATGAATATATTTTTAAAAAATTACGTATTATTTTTACGTGTTGAAGCTGCAATCCGTAACTTTTGCCTGTCTGTCGTCATCTCTGTTTGAAACATAAAATTGCAGGTTAATTGACATGCTTTTTGTTGCGTATGTTGAAATCCAATGAAGCCAAACGGACATTTCCTTGGAAATCAGACCCAGCAGCTCAAATTATAAATCAATATTATTAACTTACTGCTGTGAATAGTGGTACGGAAAGTGTTTTAAACACTGATCTGTTATGTACTTCCTAAAAGCTGTTAAGTTACAGATTGCAGCTTAAAGCATCTCTTAAGGTCCACTAAATACGAAGGAATGCGTTTCGTTTAACTGGATCTGTGCCACGCTGTTTCTGCTAAATGTCAGAGATATGTTAGCACCATCACGCCTGTATAAATGCAGCGCCAGAGGTGTAGCCTGATCTCCGTCATCGGAAACTGATGTTTATTTGGCCGACCGCTGTCAAGATCCATTACATCACTGGAAGGCTGTAGGACGTCCTCTCCCAGAATTCGGCTGAATTTACGAAATGAAATCCGCTCAAACTAGCACAGCTGAGGGACGGATCTGTAAATATCCACTGGATTTATCAGGTGCTGCAGTAAGCAGAAGTATCTGTGCGTCACTCATAATGACCCTGTCATAAAACTTATACACTTGCAGAGGTTGCCTGTCTTGTGTCTCGGCAATGATGTGTTTCTGACACAGCTGTTTTAGATGATGTCATTACAATACATGTCTGACCCTCTTGCCCCTGAGGGTAAGACTGTGTCAGTACAGACCGTCTGTGTACATCATTTCCTGTGATAGTGTGACTAGGCAGTCACTTATGCTGACTGAATGAGTGATTGTCACACACCTCTGCATATTCTTTCCTCGTGAACAACATTTTCTGTGAAAGCTGTTCTTGTGTATTTCCTCAGAACATATAAAATAATAACTCCCTCCCCACGTCATGCATTACACCCCCTGCAGCAGTTTCTCTGTTGTCTGCCTCTTCTGTGAGGAATGTGGCAGTCAGGTGGGACATTTCTGTCCTGCTGGATCTTTCCACGTGATGGTGACCCGCCTGCGACCCTGCCACTGCTCAGAAGTCAGTGGGGTCATGGGGAAAAGTTGCTTTTCTTTCAGAATGGAAAATGTGCGCTCTGTGTCGGACCTAAATCGCATTCCAGCCAATCATATTCGCTTAATTAACTTTGGTCTTTAAAACTTCATTTGGCATATTAGAGCGGAAAGCACACAGTCTAACACATCCTGTCATTAGTTCTGTGTCTCTGTAAATAAATCTGCAGATTTATTGTGTGGAACTGGGCGGTTCTGGACGGTTCTGTACTGCACCGCGATCTGTAAGGTTTACTGGTCAGGAAGCACTATTAATAGACATTCTGGATCTTGCTGCTTTGACAAGCACCTTGTTTTAGTCTTCACAGATCTCTTGCGCTGTTTAGTTTTCTGCTGCTTCGCTGCTGTCTGTTCTCTCTTTGCGCTTGTGTCATCAGAAGAGGAAAAGGAAACATGCAGTTTCCTATGTGCAACACATCTGATGAGGAAGCTCATTCTGTATCTGTTAATGCTTACAAACACTGTGGCTTTTGTCCCGCATGGGTCACAAAAGCTTGCTTCCTGTTCTGTTTTGCTTTCAAGCCCGATAGTAGCTTTTATAATGAATTGCATTTATCAGAAGCGCAGGGATATAAGCCACTTTTTAGACTGTTCACACCGACATCCGTTTTTTAGCTGCTACAGATCACTGTCAATATGAACGCTCCTTAAGTGTAGTCACTCCAGATCAGAATGCTAAAGTCACTGAGTGTATTGCTTCATACAGAAACAAGTTTCGCAAACCTGCCTACTGTACTCCAGGTATGAAACTGGGTCAGATCTGTCCTCACACAACTTCCTCCCAACTGAGTTGCAGGCACACAGCAGACTGGCTGTGGTCAGACGGGTGACGGGACAGACCGCTTTCTTGTGTAACTGTTACCTGTTTAGTTTCGCCGAGTTCTCTCGAGAGGCACAAAGAAGGTATTTGTAGGAAAAAATGTGGGATTACTTGCTGTTTAAAAGCCAACATTGGTCATTGGTTATCTCATCTGGCCTTCCTGTTCTTCAAACAATCACCTGTTAGCATGTTATCACCCGAGTTCCAAACAAATTGAACCTAATTTTGTTCTTTTGTGTGGTCTGCCCGCATAGTTGAGCAAATGCTGGCGTCTTCGTTCAAACAGTGAGAACAATCGGGTGAAGATAAGGTTCCTACGCGTCTGTCTTTGAGGATTGAGAACCCTTCAGGTGTTGCCCAAGGGCAGGACGCTGCCAGGAACATGTCGAGAACTTTAGCAATCTGTTCCACCGGTTTCTGTAGAGTCAGTCTGATTAGTTGCTTTGTTTTAAAAAGGCCCTCATGCTTCAGAGACCCTTGAGAAAGTTCAAGATAAAAGGTCTGATTCATCCAGTCGACAGGTGTTCACATGAACATGGGATGATTCATCTACACCTGTCTTGTGTCTGCTTGCACATATTTTTCACCTCTGAGCGTGAGTGAATGTGCCGAATTCAGATCTGTCAGTGATTTTTGCACATCAGGGTGATTTTAGACCCAGTACTTACTGATTTCATTCCTGTTCCTCACCCACACCTCCCTAATTACAGACAGAAGACAGTATACAGACTCGGCCATTGCTGGTTGGACCTCACACATCCACCCGTTTAGATTAGGCATCCAATCAGCTTGCTTATCTGACATTCTTTAAGGCGGCAGCAGTCATTGTTCCCGTTCAAGGATAAAGAGTTAGTCAATGTCTGCTTAAAACTTTATCTTACTCCCTGCAAGATTTCGTCCCCCCTCTCTTCATTCAAATATCTCTGGAAATTTGGAAACATCTCTCTCCCCCTCTCTCCCTCTCTCTCTCTCTCTCTCTCTCTCTCTGTTCCTATAAATAACTCACATGTGGGACAGAGGTGTCAGCAGCAGCTTGATTTGCATTTTGAGCAGCACTTATTTACCTCGGAACTGTTCTCTGTTCTGCTCAGCGCTCGGTACTGCTTTTCCTGTGCGGGCCCTAATAAAGGCTGCTGGCAGTGGGTGCTAGCTTAGGGCAGTTATCCAAAATATTCTGTCCTCTCTCCAGCGTTACCTTTTGTCATGCTTTTCCCTAGTGCAGAGAGAGCAATTCTGTTAAGACTGTGTGCTGTAGTGTTCTGTTGGTTTAGTAAACGTTAGTAATCGTTTGGGTCTCTGTAGTGTGACACCTAAGACCAAGATGAGTCTCTCTGTGTTTTGCCTAAGGGGCCTAACGCGGGATAGCTTTAGTTTAGGTTTATTTGCTCAGTGAGGTTTCTGGCTTACAGTGGACTTTTTTTGCAGCTTAGTTTTAGCTCTGTTTAGTCATGAATTTAGTGTGTATATTGGCAAAGGTTTTTTTGATGATGCAGACATCAACCTTAATAAACAGTGTTAAAATTATTCTTTTTTAAACCAAAAGAAATCAAGCAGCTCCCCCCATGACTCTAAGTTTAATTAAATCAGAGAAATAGGTGCATGTTGGCTCTCATGTCGCAGGAAACTCTCAACGTGATGATGCGATACACAGCATGGCTGCCAATCAAATGCCTGAACTTTTTGCATCCAGGCCCACTTATCCTGTGTGACAACGAGGATTGCGTTACTGTCACTTTAAATTTGCTGCTTTCATCACCACACGCCTCACACCAGCTAAGGGGTCTCTCCTTACCCCTTTGACCATTTGGATCATCTGATCACAATGACAGTCACTTGAGGCCCATCCAACCTGTTCGCTTCACCCCCCACAGCTGCTATTGCAACACCCAAAATGTTTTTTGTGTGTGTCAATTGTTCTTTTTTATTGCATGAGAAAGTTCCGTTGACTTCCGTAGGTGAGATTTGCGCGTGTGTGCGCGCAACACGTCTGAAAACTTTAGAGGTCATCCTTCTCTGTGTAAATGACTCTGTTGTTGAGGGAAATGTTCTGCCCTTGTGTTTCAGAGAGGCGAAGTTCACCGTCTCGTGAGCGTGTCACGGTTGAGAGACCTACAAGCGTTTCATTGTCTCCGGAGAACCGGAGAACCCTCCTGCAAACATATAATGCAACGTAGACTGCACAAGAGCTAATACGGTTGTTTCCACGTGTTTCCCCGTTGTTAGCGTAAAATGTTGCTAGCGTAAAATGTTGCTAGCGTAACACGTTGCTAGCGTAACATGTTAGCAGTGTAGGGTTAGCAGTTTCCGTGGCCCAAGTTCTTTCATACATTAGGAAGTTTAAGGAAGTGAATTTTATGTTTTTCACCATATGTCAGGTTTGTCTGAATAATGGAAGTATTCTCATCATACCACACGGCACACAATTACTCAGAA
The DNA here is from genome assembly GCA_036877575.1 of Botia almorhae. Lineage (NCBI taxonomy): Eukaryota > Metazoa > Chordata > Actinopteri > Cypriniformes > Botiidae > Botia > Botia almorhae. The sequence goes on from JAZGTJ010000001.1 coordinate 181,625, forward strand.
ACTCTTTGAGTTCGGCCCTCCAAGAAAAGTGAAGCTTCTAAAACACACGGGCGCTCACCACAAGATCTTCTAATAAAAGACACAGCAGGAGAGCTGCTTGCATCATTGTGCTTTCTCTGGTAAAGTGAGAACATACAGTGCATAAACCATAAACCATACACTGTATTATATCTAAACGTCCATAACTAGTGTCTGCATTCTCTCTCTCTCTCTCTCTCTCTCTCTCTCTCTCTCTCTCTGGAATGCAGATCATCTAGAAGGGTCTTTCCTTCACCAGAGAAGAAAACGCTGCAGGCGTTTCTGTTTTATACGATCTCACACTGGTAATTTTAACATGCTTTCTGCTCTGAACTTTCTCCAGTGATGGATCATGGACTTCTGTTGCTCATTATGCTCCTTTTGGCCTTCATCTGAGTAAGTCAACACACTGGTGAGACCATGCAGGAGTTTGCTGCTCCTGTTGCCCCATCCCTGGGGGTGGCCCTGCCCTAACCAGCAGCATGTGTGGCTGTTTGGCATATTGCCGGACTGATTGACTAAATGTGAGGGTGAGGGGCAGAAAGCATGAGGCTCAGGGCCTATCAGGTTCCTTATGGCGTCAGGCCTGAAATGTCTATGGATTGGCAAAAGACAAAAAGAGGTCACGTGACACCTTAGAGAAATGGCCTCTGCTCTTTTCAGCCTGTGTAAAACATCAAAAGCATATTTTCTTTGACCTGCATTGTTTCGTCATGTTTCTCATAATTCTGCTTGCGTTGGTGAGATTGGATGTGTAAAATTTAATAGTACTACGTTTTTAAATGTGTCAATCAAAGCTGTATGAGTTTTTTGTTGTTGTTGAATAAGAGTTAGATTGTTGAAACCGCCGGATGTGAATCTTAAACTTCACCTCAAAAAATCTGTCAATTATGAGTCACATCCAACAGGAAGTGTGCGCTCGGTGAAGGTTGGTCATGTACGAAACTTCCCTGCCACTAGCAAAACAAGCACTGATTCAGTACACAGCTGGCCTCTTGCATCAGTTCCGCAGTGCAGGTCAGAAAATGACTCTACTGTATTACAGCATACACTCTTATTAATAGTTTCTTAAATGATTTTTCACCTCAATGCCACAGAAGAACCATTTTGGTTCTCCAAAAAACATTGTTAAAGTTTCTTAAAGGAACCATTTCTTTCTTACCTTTTATAGTCTAAAGAACCTTTTTCCACTTTAAAGCACCTTGTGATTTTCTACAGAAGTTCTTTATGGAACCACATTGTGAGCACCTTCTTCATGACTGTAAAGTGATGGAACAGTGACCATGTTTGTCAACTCCACATATCTGCCAGTTTGCTGTGTGAACCTGCTGTTGTTACCTGTTATGATCAGCTGGGTCTTAAATTCACGTCGTTTGGAAAAATAAACATTGTAATCGAGATGCACACCTCTCGTCCTTAAGTCCTGAACTGATGATGCTATGAGAAAAAACTCATAGGTGTCGCTTGTATTTGGGTAAAGTTAACAGCTGGTAATGAACTGGTAATTGTGCAGCAGCCCTGATTAATGACGATCGTTGCCTTTAATGATCTGGGGACTTTGTTTCCATGGCAACGGCTCTCGTTACGGCTTCCTGTTCAGGTGGCACTGACTGTCCATGCGGCAGGTGTAATCGTGTACACAGCAGATGCGGGAACATGGTGTTTATTTTACAAAGCCGTAAAATCCTTCGTCTCCAGCTATATTTTGTTTCCCGTGCGGTATGTGCTCTCTGTGTGTAAGCGAAACACACTAGTGATATTCAAATGTGCCGTTTGGAACAGCAGAAGTCACTAGTTATGTGTCACGAGAGGACTTGCTAAATCAACAACAGTCACGAAGACCGGCGTGTGGCAACTAGTTTGACGAAAAGTGTGAATGACTGTTGACTCGCATCCCTTGAGCTAGAACACAGATGTGACCCTCAGATCGACAAGTCTCCAATCAAACTACGGTGAAATATGATGGTTTTATCGCTGTTTCAATCTGTCTTGCACAATATTACGTTACATAGCAAATATGGCCACGCAGCCAAGACACTGAGGTCATTATTACGTTTCATGGTCATGTTTTTACAAGCTTATCAGGTCACCTAGCACTTCCAAATGATCTCAAAGTCATAACAGTTCTCATTCGAGGATGTTTGGGCAGCGTGTGCGTCTCGCCGCACAAATATAGTTAGTCAGCTGCTTTGTGCTGACATAGCCTCCATCGCTTGATCGGTCTTTCCTTTGGGTGGTAATTTCACACCTCTTGTAGGAACCCTGCGTTTATTCAGCTTCATGTTGTCTGCTCTGTTAAATCTGCCTTATTTGCCCTGCAATAAGGAGCTATAAATACGATCTGCTTTGCCTGGCTTAATTCATCTCAGAATACCGCGAGCATGTGAGTTTTGCAGCCATCTCGAAGCCTCCGTGAAGTTAGCTTGTATTTGCTCTCTGCTTCAGTTCATTTTACAATGGCTTTAAAATGAACCACTTTTACTGTACAGACAGAACCTTTATTTTATCTGTCTCTTAACGGCGGATCACACAGGCTCTCGTAAAGTTAATTGCTTGTGATTTGCACAATTAAAATCACGGGTGTAGTTTCGTTCATAAAAGCGCGGGTGAGCTAACCTCGCTCGGTGACATTGTTATAGAGAGTGAAGGTGTGTATTAGTGTCACCACCACAGGCAGACAGAAGAACTGTGCCTGTACTCGTTCATTCTCTCTTTCATCTACAAATAGATACAATTTGTCTGATTTGGAACAGACTGCATGATCTTCAGGTTCCTGTGGAGGTGACAATGAAGGCCTGTGATATTGAGATGGGGTCATGCTGGGAAAGGCAAGCGAGGTTTTGGATGTTGGGAATAAGAGGTTGATGTCACCCTTTTTTAATGTTTTCTCATCTTCACAATATCTTGACGTGTAGTCAGAGCTTTCCTAAAGATATTGCCCGTGTTGTCCATGATTTTTTTCCCCAAAAGGTGTCGTCTTCAGTTAATTTTGGATTGATTATGCACAACATGTTGTCCCTCAACATAACTGTTAAGACTTTCCAAAAACAGGGCTGCTTTCATGTCCCTCTTGTCTATAAATCATGGCGTAATACTGACTAGGGAAAAATGTGCCAGGGTACCATCTGTTACTGATGTAGACAAATGTAGATTCCAGCAGAAACTGGGTCTGTGTGATGTATGGACTCAAGATCATGTGCATTCCGTCTGCCTTACCATCAGAATTCACACCCGAGTTTTATGACCTGACGATGCTATACATAAATGTCGCCATTGTAAAATTAGTTTGTATCGAAGGTCGTTTATTCTTGAAGAATTTGAAAGCTTTCTGTGACGGCATGAGGGATTACACAAAGCATAAATCATGTTGATTGTAGATCATACTTTATATAAAAATCTTGTTTTTATGCCTCAGTTATTAATGTCTATGTATCGTAAAGTTACCCAGTGAGTTTAGCCTTTATTTCCATTGGAATGTCAGAGAACGTCAACTCGTGCCTCCTTCCATTTTGTGAATGAACGACGGACTGACGTGTCATTTCCTGTGTGCTGCGCTGTTTTTGTGTCATTGTTCTGATCCGCTGCTTTGGCCTCTTCTAGGTGACTCTCATTTCCATCTCATGACCTCCTTTTAATCTTTCTCCATTGAGGTCCTTGTTAATGCTGAGGTAAACTCAAAGATTGCTTTCCTCAGGGCTGGAGTCTTCTCTCACTGTGTGCTGAGAACAGTTTCCTCTGGCATGTCTTTGCGGTTAACTTCTTGAGTTTGCACTGCTTTGAGGAGAACTCGTGGATTTGTTGAAGGATTTTCTTGCCTCTTGCTTTGGACTTTTGTGAGGGAGCCCTTGACAGATTTTCCTGTCGCATATAAGCTATTTTCTGATACTTAGTAAAGCTCTTATGTGCACAAGCTCTTGCTCAATGACTCGCTGACATCAGGTGAGGCAGACGTGTCAGACTTGTGCTTAGATTACAGGTTTGTTTGCTCAGCTCCTCTCGCGTTTGCCATGAGACAATCTGTTGAGTTTATTTTAGTGGTACTAACCCCTCTTGGATCAAAGGCTACTGGTGAATCTAGGTTAGTGTGCTTCAAGAACAGCTGTGTGGTGGTAATGAACGCTCGTGGAATTGTACTGGAACACTCGTGGAACTGTAGCCACAAAATTCTTAACGTTCTGGCATGCTTGTTTCAGTAGACAGTCTTTGGAGTCACAGAGTGACCCATTTCAAATATAAGAGATTTGGTTCACTTCATCGAACATTTAAATGATCATCCCTCATTTGGTGGCTATCATGTAAGAAATCTTCGATTTGTTCTTACTCAGAGCTCCAGAGTTGATTTTCTTGCTCTGTGGTAAATGGCTATACTCACAGAACCGATGGTGCTAAGACTAAAGCGTTTCTCCCGTCTGCAGTGAGCTAATCTCTGTATAATTGAGGGGGCGCATGTGCTGTGCTGTAGAGAGGCTTTTAAGAGTGTGGAGGTGTGCCGAGCAAAGCACAAAGCCACGACCTGCATTATCCTTTCATATATTCCTCAGGGTTTATGCAGATTATAACTAGCATAATGGGAGGTTTAGCTTCTTAGCTGTAAATGTGAGGGGGTTTAGATTTATCTTTGGGTTCGACTCCTTATTCACGGAATTGGCAGTGAAGGGGTTACATTGAAACAAAGGCAAATTTGTTGCAATAGATGTGTATACAAGGAACTTACGTAGTGCATTATCCTGGTTCACTCTGTTTTGTTCATTTCTAAAAAAGGGATTTTAATTGTTAAACAGTCCTACAACAAACCAGTAAGGACTGTCCAAGAACACTCATTAATGTCAGCAGTAAATTCTGAAACTTTACTGCACCGTGTTTAAAGGAGATTTGTTGCATTAGCAAAACAAGCAGGCCATTGTCTCATACGGTTTGTTTGTGATAAATAAAAAATAAAGCATTATATTAATTAGGAGTTTTATTGTGGATCAGAGAGGCTGGAGTTTAGTATGCAGATAAACCAGTGCATTCCTCTGGTGATCATGGGATTATAAGATTACAGGAAAAAGTTCTGGAAATCTCTAATTTGTAATATCCTGCTAATTATTTTTGAAATGCCAAGGTCTGACCTAACATCTTGGACTGCAAAGTATTGAAATACCTCCGGCAAACTCCTTCCCTTTGTCCTAATTTGTTATACTCTCGTACACAGGCGTAGTTTGTCACGAGAGTTTTAAACGCTTCTTGGCGAGGTTCTAGCACGATCCACCCCCAGCTTGTCATGTTTTGATTTATTAGTGGTGTCGCACCAAACATATCAAAGTACGAACCTCAGGAAAATTGCCTCTGTCACTCCAAACTCTGTTATCATTCATGCCACGCACCCCTGCCTAAAACCCTGTTTGGTTTCAAAAGAAGATTGATTGGCGATTGGGGTGGAGAGAATCCACTTTTGTGGTGAGAGACTTTTGTTGTGTCAGACTGCATGCAGGTCTTCCGTAAATGTCTGCAGAACAATAGAGTCTGTCTCTGAGTGACACTGGACTGCTGTGTGCTCGGCTCGAACCGAAAGCACTTCACCTCTTGACCTCACAGCCCAGAGCTGGTGACAGGCAGCGAGATGCGCTGTAGATGTCCATGTTCACTCTGACCCACATAGCTGGACACACAGCGATCAGGGACACTGGATCTTGTTCAAAGCCGCGAGACCATGAAAGGGCCTTATTTTAGCTTCCAGTGTGTCTTCTGCTCGCAATCTGTCTCCATCTCACTCATTTATTTATTTATTTCATAGCATTCCTCTCTTTTCTGTATTGTTCTCGGTTTATTTATAGCTTCGTGCAGGTTCAGCAAACGGCTTTGAAAAATGGAAGCTCTTAAACTAGGTAAATGGCATAAAAATGATGTCAAACCAGCTGACAATTAACTGATTGGTTATAACTAAGTTCGACAAGTTTTTTCTATAGCGTTTTAAAATGCTTAACATTTCATGTGTCATGTAGTTGTTACTGTCAGAATTATTTCAGATATTAATGTAACATTCATAAATGATGTTGTTAGTGTGTTTTGTAAACACCATGCATAAGTTAATTTAATCTAATGGGAAGGCACAGGGTCATCCCAAAAACAGTTGTCTTTGTTAATGAGCAGCCGTGACTCGTGGGCGGGTGGTTGGGGAATTTGAACCGATGACCCAGGTTTCATGTGACTGGAGTAAGAGAGACTCGGTAAACATTTTCTAGAATATCGTACAAACGCTGTCTGTCATTCTATGTAGAGCGTTAGAGTACATTTACTGACACAAAAAAACTGTTGAGCCGTCAAAAGACTTCTTCAATCGTAAATCAGCTTCTTAAACTTTATTTTTAAAAAGCTAAAACAGACACAGAACCGATCTGAGGCGGTTTGATTGATTTAGTCTGTATCAAATGAAAGTCTTAGGCTTTTTACAGTGGTTTGTGGGATGTCATGAGAGCAGTGATTGGCTGTACTGTACGTCTGTGTAACTGTGGCGCGGTTTAAACCCATGATCAGACTGAAATCCTCCATTCATCTCACTTAAATACCCAGAAGCCCCCAGCGCTCCATTCCACCTTATTAAAGCAACATGCAAACCAAAGGCGATACAGTTCTGCCAAAGGATGTGGTCATATTTGTTTTGATGTATTAAACTTTTGTCATGGCTATTGCTGCTGGCAAGTGCTGCTGGAAACTGGAACGCCCGCTTATAAGCAGTCATGTGACTGAGTCTGTCTGTCCGCTGGGCTGTCTGTACAGTTATCAGCACGTCCCAGCATCCCAACAGCTACAGTAAGATGATCTGCAAGCACATTTAAGTGCCAGATTCTGAAGTATGTTTTGCTGCCTCTGAATATTTAATGTCAGATTTTGTTTGAGTCTTTCATCAGAGCTCACTGTGTCTCCTAGATGCCCAATCTGGTGTGTTTGAGCAGGGGAGGGGTAAGCGGTATTTTTAGTATCAGAGTTTGACTGGCGCCCATGTTTGTGAAATATGAATCCAAAGATGGAAGGTAATGAGTCCCCCCCCACTAGAACAAAATCTTTGTCTTTCCATTAACCCGGGGTAAGTGCTCTGCATGCTTGCAGCTTTAGTCACCACAGGAAGTATCTCAACTACAGCATTGAATAATGACACGTGACCTCCATAATTGCTAAGGCCAGAAACATACACTATGTAGTAACATGCACTATGTAGTACGCAGGAGTGCTTGGACTGCCTCACGCTGTACATACTTAACGTACGTTCTCGCGTTACAATGGCAGTAACAAATCCTTACTAACTTGCTGTACCATGACCTGGCAGAGAACAATAAGCCAAGTTTAGTATAGTTAGTCCTCTCCTGGTTAACACTAGGGATGCGGCGCAGGATGTTGTGCAGCTAAAAGAGAAGAATATGTTTTGAGTGTTTAATGTTTGCCCAACCTGGGTTTCTGTCACTATTAGCCACACACACTTCAAAACAAATAAGCACATACTTTTTGCTTTGCAGTACATTTGGCTCAGCTGTAAAACAAGAGGCCCAGTACAAGGTTCTGCCATTTGGGTCCCATTATTGTGGAAAAGCACTGTCACAGATACGGATTTGTGTTCCTAGAAACCAGGGCCTGAAGCCAGTTTTTTCCCTCTTTCGCTCTGTTTTGGCAGATGTGTCGCATTACATTGCGAGTGTAACGGAGGATGTGGTCTTCACTTGACTGTGCCGTTCATCTGTTGGGAACAAGGGCCGACTGTTCTATTGGATGAAACCGAGAGATGTATGAGCTGCGCATGAGAAGCAGCTGCTTGTTTGGGATGTTCCTTCTGCAGATCGTCAGGATCTGTTTTTGAGGCACGTTCACAGCCTGATGCGACTCATTGGATCTGTAGCCTGGCAGACATGGAGAGCTCCCAGTGGTATGACATTGAACATCTGATTTATGGAGCTCCATATGTTTCACTGCAGCTCTGTAGATACGCAGCGCTCCGCTGAAGAGACGCAGAAATGTGTGGCGCACTCCTGGTCTACTTCCTGTTTAGCTTTTATAAAGCATGAAAGGAACTGTGTGAGAGTTGGTCGTGCTTCAACGTGTGCAGGTAGATTGGTGCTTGCGATCGACTGATGCGGGTTTTTCATTGGATGATGTTGATATGTAGAGAGCAGGGAGGGCAGCCTATTAGTTTAGTTCATGATATCGAATCCTTTAACTAATGTTTACTTGGACTCTTTGACCCATTTGTGAATCAGCAAGTTTTCCGTTGCAAAATATGTCACGTTTGTTGACCTCCAAACACCTGACCGGACTGGATTCACCATGTTTCTCAGAATACCAGGGCCTTCTGGAAACAGTACAATAATAGTTAACTTAAGCATCTGTAATATGACCCGGATCAGAACACATTAACCATCCCACAGTTCAGAGGGTCTTTAGTCCAACCTCAGGCTGTTGAGGTACAAACAAACACTGACAGATCTCAGTTCTTTTATCTCTTGATCTACCGCCTGCTAGCTTCCCCACTGGCATCGCCTTTGAAAATGCAACGCAAGCCGCTAGCTAAGTTGTGCCAACCATTTTATTTGTACCCATGCAAATCTCAAGGGTTACTCTAGTGTGCTGTTATTCAGAGGTGATACAGCTGTCTCTTGCTGATCTTGCCCGGCAGATTTGAGCCAGTTATTGAAAGTACATTAACTGCATTTGTATGTTATCATCCCTTTCGACGTGCTCAACTTCTCTTGCACCACTATCTCGCCACGTCTGTTGCTTCTGGGTATCGGGGCGTCTGTTATTATGAGAACACTTTTGTAATACTTTCAGATGATCGCCTCCCGTCCTCTGCGATCCCTTGTGTGTTCCTGTGGTCTTCTGGAGGAACCCATTGGTGAAAGAACACGACAGTCAGGAAAAAAACTCTGAGCAGCTCCGTGTTAATTTGATTTCAGAACTTCTGTGTTGGCACACCGTCCATTATCATTATTGCATTAGCATGAGGTTTGTTTTCTCAGAAGAGAGTCGGGGGTGAGTTTTGTAGAAACACAGACTGCTGTATCTGATTTCTGCGCTGTTTCGCAGCGCTGTTTACTGACGGAGGGCACCGCAGTCGTGTTTATCTCATGCCAGTGCAGAGGTGTAAACCAGAACTAACCGAGTAAACACTGATTGTTCAGTGAACTGCACAAGGTCATGTGACCAAGCAGAAAGAGAGAGAAGCTGATCGGACGAGTGTAGTCCAGAAGTTTGAAAGATTTGTTTTTTTCCAAGGAATTTGATGCTTTTGTTTATTGTTCAGAAAATGTAATTACTTGTTAAATGATGTAAAAACCGTAATTGAATTCTTGCTGAAAGTTGTTTTTATAATTCAGTCTTTATCTGTGAAGCCTCATTTCAGCAGCCACACTAACAAGTAAACACTGTTAAGTCACTCATAAGTAATCTTTTTAATGTGTTAATTAACTATTATAGAAACTCACTTTGTTATCTTAACACAACTTAATGAAGTTTGGAAATCATAATGAATAAAGGAAAGCAAATTATTTCGAAAACAAATTAATGATGTAGTTATTTAAATCTTTGGATGGTACTCAGAATTGTTGTAAACATCATCTTGGCTGTTTTAAATGTTTAGTAGCTGCTTTGTTTAAACAGCTGCTAGATCTAATTTTGCTGATTTGTATAACTCAACCTGTTGTTTTTAACCCACGTTTACTCTCTTAAGCAAACCCTTGATTATATGCGTCGCATGACTGACTTTTTTTATTTTTAGATGCACGGTGTTGAAAGCGACGCTTGCGGTTTGCCAAGACAAGTGTGCATGGGTTGCCAAAGTTAAACGCATCACTTCCCTTGCTTTCTCTCTCTTGCTTGCCCACTCACACTTGTTTATTCTACCAGTCCTGTCTATATAGAACCAGAGGAGGTACAAAAACTCAATTTAAATGGCAATTTAAAGGGCTGTTTTCTGCTTCCTTTTTGCCCCAGACTAGAACAGAGGCTACAGCCCTCTGCCTGCTGCAGAACACCTTTCTCTTAGTCCTGAGTTATCGCGAATTGATTCAGTCGTAGTCTCCTGTTGTTCAGTTTTAACATACTTTTCTATATTCGGCCTCAAAATGTGGTCCGACGCTAGGCGCTACGCAAGTATGTGAACAGAAACCCTTACAGCTATGCGAACTCATTTTTATGCATTGTTGCGTTCTAAAAATGTGAGTGCAACGCAGCAGTGTGTTCAAAAGCAAACGATCTGCTTCTGCAGTTTTCTGACTGCTGTCATGTTAAAGGAACAGTTCACAAAGAATCTTGCCGAGCGAGTTAGCTGAAGTCAGTGAAGCTGTCAGTATGTTTACAGCTAGCTACCTAAATAAAACCCATCTGCTTTCATGGCATTTCAGCAATTTCGAGGTAACTATCACTCACTTGGGTTTGTTATCACCATAGTAACGCAGGAACGCGTGCTTGCAGAGTATTTCTCTGGCCTGAGATTTCTCCCGTCTGTGACATGTCATCAGTGCATTTAAGCGCATAAAGACAGCGCGCTTCTAAATCTAAAGCATCTGATCAGCAGGCGTTGAGAAACCTCTGCTGTGTTTGTGTTTCTCTCACTCTGATATGTGCTCCATCACGTACCCTTTCTAATGGCAGTGCACTTACACCAGTCAATAATGTTTACAGTGTCTGTCCCTGATCTGAGGCCAAATCCCCTCTCCCTCTGTCTCTCTCTCTTTTACCATCTCTTTCTTTTTCTCTCTCTCTTTCCTCCTCCTCCCTCGCTTTCTCTCCTCTCTCTTTCTCTCTTCTCTCTGTCTCCCCTCTCTCTTTCTCCCTCTCTTTCCTCCTTCTTCTCTTTCTCTCTCTCTCTCTCTCTCTCTCTCTCTTTCCTCCTCCTCCCTCTCTTTCTCTCTCTCTTTCTTTCTCCCTCTCTCTTTCTCTCCTCTCTCTTTCTCTCCCTCTCTCTCTCTCTCTCTGTGTGTTATCCTTCGGGATTAGTGGTTCTTAATGGGTTGCAGATGCTGCTGCTAATGCAGTTGCTAGTGCGTTTGGAAATGAATGCGTGTGTCTGCATTAGTGCAGCGTGTAGAATGCAGCTGTCCAGCGCTGTAGAACGCCAGCACACACGTGAGCAGACAGAGACACTGATGCCCGTATGCATTTAGCAGTCGTGTAATGCGTATCATTTAAGTTGTGTAAAAGTAGGCCACTGAAAACTTTTCCACCAAGTGCCAGCAGAATAACTCATAACGGTTGGTTGCCGTAGCAATCATAATGGTGATTACCGACCCAGTTTGCCGTCGCTGTTTAAACTGCTGATAAAAGCTCAGTCGGACCGGAAAAGAATGTATGTGACGTCAACATTCAAGCTTGTGTGACACAGAGAGGTGCGTTCAACCCCCCCCCCAATAAACCCTGTCCTGACAAAGTTCTGATTGGCCAGGTCACGATCCCCGGATAGAATATCACAGGAATTTTTGGGTGGGTTAGGCAGTGGGGGAAGACGAAGCAGTGTCGGTTTTCATGAGCGATCATGTTGAACCAGTTGCAAAGAGCTGCTGCTTTGCTGCATTTTTGTGTGTGTGTGTGTGTGGTCTTTGCTAGGATTAGGTCTAGGATAATGGAGCCACTTTGTTTAAACTAGATGGGTCTTATCCTCTCCTGTGCTTTGTTTTGTCTATGGGGGGTCTGTCAGAAGCTCCGGCAGGATTCTGGAATCGGATTACATTATTTAAGTTGAGTGGATCCACTCCAGTCCCCTCACGAGCTGCTGTGGTTTTACATGAAGTCGTTACAGCTCATTTAAATCACATTTGTAACACTTAACCAGAACTAACTTCTGAGTGTAATCAGTGTGGAAGCTATTAAAAGCCTATAAATCCAATTAATCCCAATAAATTTTGCTTTCCATTCGTAACAGATAATTTACACAAAGCAGGTGACTCAAAATCATTTGTATCTTTTCCGTTCTCTTTCTGGCAGGATCGAAAGCTGTCGAAATCAGAGCGGCAGAGGTTTAAGGAAGAGGCCGGCATGTTGAAAGGGCTGCAGCACCCAAACATCGTGCGATTCTACGACTCGTGGGAGTCGCCCTCCAAAGGTCGAAAGTGCATCGTGCTGGTGACCGAACTCATGACCTCTGGCACCCTGAAAACGTGAGTATACACATCAGCTTCAGTCATGTATTCGTCCGTCACATGATATCATTTGTCTACATCATATTACGTGGGGTTCTGGAATTCTTGATTCTGATTGGCCATTTCAGATTTTTTTTTGCTATAATGTTCGACTGACTGTATGTTACATTGTACCTGATATAATCTGTACTCAGTTCAGTTCTAACTACAGTGTAACATGCTTAATTATTTAGTTGAATGCCTCGTAATCATACATCATTATTAGTATAACAGTAGCTATGGAAACGTAACAGTGTTACGTAAGGGGAATTCAGTATTTTCAGAGTTCACCACATTAGCTGTAAATATTGTACTCGCCAGGTCAAAGCGTAACAACGAGACCCTTTCTGGGAAGCTTTTCAGCCGCCTCATGTCCATTAACATCAGCAGACCAATCTGTTACAAAACACACACTCACAACAGAGCAGTTCAGTTGGAGCTGTTAGCGGAGTAGTGGTGGCTGGACCAGTGGCTTGCACCTCCATGTGAGAGGTGTGTTACTGGTTCTGCCCGCTGAGCAGATGCTGCAGATACCACACTGGATCAGCAGCCCCCTCCGGTGGACGCGTGTGTTCTGACACACACCCCCATAAATAAAAAAACTGGGATCTGGTCATTACATGGTGACATGACCGTATGGTGCCATAATGTGTCTTTTGGCGTCAGCATCTGCAGTCCTTCTGATGTTTATTATATGACTTATTTCTGAGTGAAACTGAATATTTATTAAGAGATTACAATATAGTGCGAGACGTAATTTTATCCATAAGAATTTGATGTGATTTGAGAGCGCGAGAGAGAGAGAGAGAGAGAGAGACAGAACAATAACACTGGCAATGTCAGGTTTGGGTGCTATTCATCAGCCTCTGGCATGCTGGCAATGTGTGGCGTTCTGCATGACTTCCCCTCAACCGCACAGATAAACAGCAAAGAGGTCAGGTGGAACCACAGTGTTCCAGAGACACGCCCACTCCCTGCCTCCACCAATCATTGTGTTCCCTGTCTTTTGTTGAATGGAACTCTGGTCACCAGAGGCTGAAAAACTGCTTAGAGGGTGATGTGTGTTCCTGTCTTCTGTTTAAAGCTGTCTAGTCCAGAACTACCCCATGCAAACATACCAGAGTAAATGTACGATGAACTCTAAACACATCTCAACTTCATTATGAGACTGTTTACCCCAGTTAACTGACAGTTGGCCCACCCCAAAAAACATGTTTCAAAGACGTTTCTGGACATAGCTAGACGACACATGTAGCTAGAAGCATTTGCGTTGTTCTGTACATGTTTTGGACCTTATACTAGTTTGATAAACAGAATATTGTAGGTTGTTTGTTGTTCTAAATAAAGCACAGAGAGAGTTGGAGCTGGAGAACACACAGTTGGGCCTCTCTTGGATTCATTAGGTGTGTTGAGTGATAAAACCGTTTTGAATCAGCTTTGCTGCTCTCTTCTGTATCGCTCCGGGTTTTCGCCCTTGGCACCATTTCAACCTGTCAATCACCTGCCACACACATCAAAGCACCCTCTTACCTCACCACCCCTATCCCCCATCGGGCACGGAGCTACGCCCAGCTTACTTTAGTTATATTAAGCAAACTACGGCTGTTTACATAAAAACGCTCTGCTAACTACGGGCTTTGTCACTGATCTGCAAAACCAGTTAGATTTCAGCCCTGCCCAAGGATGTTTTTCTTGATGAGCAGAGATAATTCAGCCACTTCACTGCATCTGGTATGGGGAATGGAAAGGGTGTCAATTTTGTTGCGCAAGCGGTGGAAACGCAAGACATTCAGTGAATTGCATTTCTAGCTGCACATCCATAACATCTACAGTCATGTAAAGGTTGATCATCTTTGTGCACGGAGGTTTATTCGAGACTAGCACTGTCTTCTCTTATTCTCTTCTTGACAGACAGGTTGGTCGGCTGAAAGAGGCTTTGCATCTACGTCACATCCTATAACAAGAGCCAATTCTGCTTCTTTGCAGTGAACTTAATACTGTGCGAGTTTGTGTTTCTTTATTCACGTCAGCTTCGTGCCCATGGTCCATCTGCCCCAGGGCATTATGGGTTATTAGGGGCCCAGCTAGCCCTGTCTTGGTGCCTCCACTGGGGATTACAGGAATAAAGTCTGACTATGGCTTAGCTCCAAAAGATATAATTAGGGCAAGCTAATCGAATGAAAGTGCTGTGGTTCGCTGCCATCATCGCATGTCTTGTGGAGTAGAAGGCAATTGTCATTTAAAGCTGCAATCTGTAACGGTTGGCTCTCTGTCGCCATCTCTGTTCAAAGCATAACATTGCCAGTTACTTTATTAATTACAAATTTAAGTAATTTAACTAATTACTAATTAAAACTACGTTCCAAAGCTATAGATTGCAGCTTTAAGACAAAAAAAAACACTGAATATAACATTTAACGCTCTCTAATTGGCTGAAATTGTTTATCCCAAGCGAGACCTCCAGACCAGACCTGACACTAGCTTTGACTCGGTCAAAACAAACAGCAGGGTTGATTGGTTGAGAAGCAGTTACAGTAGTAAAACACAGTGATAATGTTGACCCGTCTGATCTCTTTGTGTTCAGGTATCTAAAGCGCTTTAAGGTGATGAAGATAAAGGTGTTGCGCAGCTGGTGCAGACAGATCTTGAAGGGCCTGCACTTCCTGCACACTCGGGCCCCTCCCATCATCCACCGGGACCTTAAATGCGACAACATCTTCATCACGGGTCCCACCGGGTCTGTGAAGATCGGCGATCTGGGCCTGGCCACCCTCAAGCGCTCTTCATTCGCCAAAAGTGTCATAGGTACGAGCCAGCATTCCTGACTCCTCTTCAGTTTGTTCCCCACCTCCCAAGTCAGTTCACCATGTATACAATTAAAAATATGTGTCGTGTCACTGCTTGTCTTGTTCGATGATAAGGGCTCGAGTGAATCTGGGAAGGTGGGGCATTGGAAATGTACTTCGTGATCAGTTGTGCTGAGATACTTAAGGCATGCTGTAGCTCTGAGCTGCACTGTTCATCGTAGACCACAGTGTTCCAGGCAACCAAGGGCTTTTGTGGAGAAAACCAGAGGGAAACCTTCTTAAAGTTCCTGCTGTTCCCCACGTGAAATCAGTGAGCAGGGTGGCTAACAACTAATTAGCCTGTAAAAGCAAACACACAAAACACAAGTTTCCATGAACCTTGATGTGTTCTGGGTCATTTTATGCCTCAAGATGGCTAATAAAGTCACACTGCGCGCCATGTTTTGTTAATGAGTCAGACAAGGGGGATTTTTACATTCATTATTAACAGTGTTACCTTTGGTTCGGAACCTGTGGTCAATATTTATTAAAGCATAGAGACTCTGTTGCTGATTGTCTAACACGTTTTTTCAAAGGTTCTCCCATCGGCCTCATTCGATTTTGTTTTTTCCACCTTTATTTCAGATGGTTTAGATGTTGATCCATTTTTTTCTGGATCCCTTCTCTCTGTTATCCTCCAGAATTGACTTTATGTGCTTTATTGTTTTAGTTTTAATTTCCTGGGTTTTGAGAATTGTTTCCCTTAAACTGTAGGGCTGTAAACTCAGCTGGTCTCACTTCACTGTATGGATTATATGTTCAAACTGTAAGTATGCTAAAAATGGCTCGCGAGTTAGTGGTAAGTCAACTAACGAACTACCCCCCAAAAAGGAAATAATTAAAATATGAATTGATGCTTGAACTTGTTTTTCTGTGCGAGGCCTTTTAATGCAGGCTAGTGCACAACACGACAGTTTTAGCACGCTAGCTATGAGCTTGCTTTGTGCTGTTAACCTGCTTAACCTTCTCTCTTTACAGGCTAGTAGAAAGGTAAGTCGGTCATGTGTTTTCCATAACTGTGTCGTTGACAGATCAAGTTCCATAGCTGGTCGCTGCCATCCAGTCCATATTTTAGGTGTTGGTGACACGACAGTGTTGTAGAGATAAACATGATTTTAAAAAGCCCATCGCCGTTAGCTCTAAAAGTAGCACGTGTTGCACATAACAAAGGTGACATAAATCAACTTCCTGTTAGCAGTCACCACATTACCGCCAGTGGCTAGATCACGGCTGCCGTTTTTGTGCGCTAGTCTGACCGTCCTCAAGAAAACAAACAAGGGCCTTGCAGAGAAAAACAGTGAACTCTTTCACTTCCAAATAACTGAGGCCAGTGTTCCCCCCTTCCTCTGTTTTTTGTTTTATTTCTTTCTCCATATCTTTCGCTCCCCCTCTTTTCTCCTCTCAGGGCCAGTGCGGCGTGCCAGCGCGGTTCTCCTCTTCCTCTCTCCCCCTCTCTCCCCGGCCCTGCTGGGGTGAGTACACATCTCAGGCTGCGAGAGTTCTGAATGGTTCTTTTGATTTAAGGTACCCCCGAGTTCATGGCGCCCGAGATGTACGAGGAAAAGTACGACGAATCGGTGGACGTGTACGCCTTTGGCATGTGCATGCTGGAGATGGCGACCTCTGAGTACCCGTACTCCGAGTGTCAGAACCCCGCTCAAATCTATCGCCGCGTCACCAGTGTGAGTATCCTCGCTCTCTGCATCTCTGTCATGACTCCCAAACATCTTTCTCACAATCTGGGACGTTTTGGGTTTATCTTTCCGTTTTCTCTCATTTCTGTCATTACACCCACATAAACCCTTCAAAGCTTCAGCTGATGAAATAATTCAAAAAAACCCTCTGATGCACACCCGGCCCACAGCTGGAGGCGTCCCACTATGAGATTATACAAGCAGCATCACTACTGAGTGACGGAGGTCTATTACTGCTTAATCAGGGGTGGGCGGTGTGACTCAGTTGTTGCGTTTCATGAGATGAAATGGCTTATATCTACACTGTGATGCCTATGTAGGTGCCCTGTAACGGTTTCATTTAGAATTGGACACTGGCGAACCACAAGACAGAAATATTCATAACGAATCAAAAGTGTGGTGCAAAAACAGCTACGGGTTACGCAACACTTCAGTTATCAAAATAAACGAGGGTGGGTTACATAAAACCGATAGTTGTGTCTATAAATTATGATAGGATGAGCCACGTTTAAGGTGAACAAACGTATGCGTTGGGCCGACAGTAAAACAAACAGATTTGTAGATGTAAAAGGTTTTCTTGCGCTTGAGATAAAAATCTGTTGTGTAGTTGTTTATTTATATATTATCACGTTTACATGTTGACACGTTTACATAATTCCATGTTTGAGATTGATTTATTTTGTAGCCTGTTTAAGCCATTGTGATGTAATCGTCGTTAAAGGATATTTATAGATGGACAATGACTCCGTCACAGAACAATTACAGCTCATGGCCCCAAGGTTACATACGAGTCCAGACCCATTGTTAGAAGTTTGGAAAGACCAGTCGTGTTGCTTCAGTTTATAAACGTTATTCTTTTCCCTTCGTGGATGGCCTTTAATATGATTGGCTGAGAGAATGAGGGGCAGTCATGAGCTTTTTGTTCTCCTGTAGGCCAATGGGATGATCATATGATGCTGAAGGTTGAGAATCTGACCAGTCGAGGTTAAAAAATAGGTTGAGGGTCTGTGACAAGGTGAACAGCAGGGAGCGGTACAGATTTTGGATATATAATGATAAATAAACGGTGTTATTTTTATGTTCTTCAAGAAATGTGTTGTTTTAAAGATCAAAGCATACACTTTTCCTACATAACAGAGCAGAGCTGTCCTGGTGTTCTTGGAAACTGAAACTCGAATTCCTTAAATGACTGACATTTCATCCATCTTCAAGATGTGTATTGTGTTGTTTTATACAGGTTGCCTAATGCCAGGGACTAACCTGTTGTTTTTCTTCTTAACTAGGTCATTTAAAGAAAACCCTCCAACATAAACAGTTTGTCAGCAGACCTTTGGCAAAATAAACACTGTGATTTATATTATATAAACAAAATCATAACCATGAGGGGTAAAGCTACAGTGCAGTCAGTGTTTGGTGCCGTGTGTTGACTGTCAGACAGTTTTAGTCTTGGCTTAGGATGGTAAAACATCAACTGTATTGAACTGTATTTCTGTTCCTCACAGACATAGATTTGCTTGTGCCAAATTAAATTTGACCGTTTTTTCCGAGGTCTGTTTAAGAATAAACTGCTGCTTATTTTGCTTTACAAACATCATCGTTGTAGCATGTTGCAGACACGAGCAAAAAAGCCACACGGCACAAGAGTCAAAGAGGTCGAAGTACACAGTCTGCGTGTTAATATTTATTGGTTATCTCTTTCCACCTGTTGGCTTAGGAAAGCGCAGGCTGCGCCCTGAATTTCACCTTTCTGGCTCTGTGGCCCGTTGGGAAAACCGAAGACTTTTTAATCTCCCGAAATCCAATCCCACAGTTCACTGAGAGAAGCAATTTAAGCTTTACGCAATCAGAAAGCATTTTAAACTCAGTGGGACCCGAGGTTACCCCCACAGACCAGATGTGTGACTCTTTCCATCCCCACACAGAGTCCTCTGGGTAAATGAAGCTTTCGTTATGATGAAGTTCAGATGTGTTCTGTCTATTAAAGCGTCTGTGATTGTAGCTTTTAATCTCAAAGCAGCATGGCAGTTTAACCGGAGTGGCTGTGAATTGTGTCTGTGATCTGGGGACACAATGGCAGGCAGGTCTTTTGGCATCTTACTGTAAAAAAGATGTTCTGTTACATTACAGAGGTGATTAAACAAAAACAACACTGGCAGCTAAAAAAAAACAATGTTACAGTTTCACTGTTTTTCTTTTTATTTATCTGCACAATTGGTTTGACTTCAAAAACGATGTCCGGTTTCGGATGCAAAACCTGAGCAGAGGTTTTTGTACTGCTGCTGTTGCCATGAAGCTTTGTCGATTTCTTCATCAAATCATTAATCAATATTAATCACTGTGTTTGTGTGAAAGCTCTTTCAGTAAATTGAATGATCAACTCTTCTTGTGCAGAGTTACCGAGTGTGAGTACTGTCAGTCGTGGGGCTTTCTAAAGCACTAATGCACAATATGTCCCAGTAAGCGATCATCCAGAACACCCTAGCAACACCCTAGCAACACATTCCCCTGAGAAAATGTAAAAATATAATGTCAAATTGTTTTTATTTTTTGTAGAGTAAAACCTTTATCCTTCAGACCCATAAAATAAATTTCGTCACGCAGCACTAAAGATATTCTTTAGTGTTCATGAGTTAAACACCGTTCAAAGCTTAACATTACTTTCTTCCTACATCCACCCCCAGCTGTTCCAGAGGCCCTCCTCTCTCCGCATTGTTAAAATACAGTATGATTGCTTGTAATTTTCTGCTTTTGTTCACGAGTAATGAACAGCGTGTGTCTGACTGTGAGGGACCCCATGTACCCCGAGCATTAGCAGCAAGCTTGTTAATCACCTTGTTACTGGAATACTTCGCCTTTCTGACTTGATTCGATTAGATGCTTCGTGGTTTTTAACTTTGTTTGGCACTGGAATTTGAGGGGGGGGCTTGGATTTATATAAGGAGGCGATGCAGAGACGAGGCAGTTTGATAAACCATTCGCACAGAACCATATTGTAGCCATCAGTGTTTCTGGATGTACTCGTAAGTTTCTGTGTCTTTTTTCAGTGTTGATTTTTTTTAATTGATAACTTTATACTGGTGGCTAGCTTTTCTCCCCTAGCTTTTGTAAAGGAAGTAAATACATGTTAATGAGTTTAGGAAACATTTTTGGGAAAAAAATGCTGTTTGTATGGGTGTATAGCTGCTGCTGACTGTTACAGTTCGGACTCTTATCTTAGATCTGAAATTCATTTGATTGTAATCTATAATGTGATTCTGTGTCAATGTTTTTGTCACCATAGTTAAAACAAGGGAAACGTTGGTGCGCCCCACACTGTTCCTGCGAATGATTCCTTAAATTGTTGAGGAGAGATGTTGTTTTTCAACAAGAAATAAATGGTTTTTAGCTGCCAGACAATCAAATAGAAAATCATTTAGACTGGCATTAAAGTCAAGTTGTATTTGTGGGATCAAAATAGTATCAGATAGCAACCACTTAGCAACTCACAACACCTTAGCAACGGGAGAGCGATGTCCTAGCGACCAACTAAAACCTTTTCAAGTTTGCATCATGTGTGCAGCTTCTGCACGGCCAAGCGCCGCTCGCAGTTTCCGTGCGCGAGTGTATCGTTTACACACTGCGGCGTGTGTAGTGTCCACAGGGGCTGCGAAGGTGTGTTGTGTTGTTCCTTCACAGTAAGAGAAACGTGACGTTGATTTAATGTTCTGTTGTCGTTTCATTCCGCAGGGAGTTAAACCTGGCAGCTTCGACAAGGTAGCTATTCCAGAGGTGAAAGAAATCATCGAGGGATGTATTCGACAAAACAAAGATGAAAGGTAAGGTAGAGACACCAAACACACACACACACACACACACACTTCCATGCAGCGCACATGGACGTCATTCATGTAGTCATGCATCAGTTCTCAGAGGCGCTGAACTGGTGTTGGCGTGAGGGTTGATCACAGGCTCCGTGTTACTGGTGCACAGTAGCAGAAGATAAACTTTTCCCACACAGTGTTTTGGAACGGTTCCAGGAAGCAGCTTCTGAATGAAAGGGCCGTATAATCACACCCAACAGCCAGAAAGAGCTTTACATCATCAGCTCTGTTCTCACACCAGACAAACACAAAAGCCTTTCACCAAAAAACCTTTTGTGTGATTCCACAATAATGACTTGAATGACAAGATCTTAAACTCATTCGATGAATCTGAGTAGATCATATGTTAACTAACAGAATCTCACTAATATGGTCCTTCCAGCGCCATATGAGTCATATTCCCCATCAGCTTGTGACAAACGCACAAAACTTTGTTAATCATGATACGACTTGTTCTCGATGCTCTCCCTGTTTTGCTTTGATACGTAAAAAAGTAGCACTGGAAAATGGCAAACAGCATGTGGAGCGTGAGGTTTCAAACTTTCCTCTGAGGCAGAAGAAAAGCTGATGTCTACTGTATTTAGCTACTCAGTGTGTGAATTATGAAAAGCAAGTAGGAATATGGCACAAATGATCTTTATATTTTTTCACCCAGGCGTCAGACTTCTGTCTAAGCTTATCTGAAAACGTGGTGCAATCCGTAATCTTTTCTCACAATTTGTAATGGTGACATGGATCAGCTTTGGTGTGTGTGTGTGTGTGTGTTAATACACTTTCGTGTTTTGGTCCGTCTTGAATCATCTAGTGCCTCTAAATTGTATTGAACTGTTTGGGTTATATTTCATATCTTGCTTGTGTTGTAAGTGTTGCCCTTCTTTCTTTCTTGACAGATATGCCATCAAGGATCTGCTGAATCATGCCTTCTTCCAGGAGGAGACCGGAGTACGTGTGGAGCTGGCTGAGGAAGACGACGGGGAGGTGATCGCCATCAAGCTGTGGCTGCGCATCGAAGACGTCAAGAAACTCAAAGGCAAATACAAAGAAAACGAAGCCATCGAGTTCTCCTTCGACCTCAGCAGAGACGTTCCAGAAGATGTGGCTCAGGAAATGGTGGGTTGTGTTTTATCGATTTACGATGTGCAGCTTGCTCACACAGGCATCTTTGTGGCCTGTAACGTACGTGATGTTGCAACGCAGGTCGAGTCGGGCTACGTTTGCGAGGGCGACCACAAGACCATGGCCAAAGCCATCAGGGACCGCGTGGCCCTGATCTGTCGCAAGAGAGAGCAGCGACAGCAGGTGCGAGCTGAGCAGGAGAAGCGCAAACAAGAGGAGGAGCAGAAGCAGGTGTCCAGCGAGCCTTTGAAGAGCACGTCCGGCTCTGCTCAGAGTCAGTGCGGGTCCCAGCCGCCCACTCCTGGCCTCCATCAGGCTGACGGTGAGGAGGTTGAGGCCGAGCAGCAGCTTCAGTTCTCACAGAGTGGAATGACCTGTAAGTGTTACACAGAACCATCTGGATGCACCTCCCGGCCTTTTCCTGCTTAATTATGAGTGATGTGTCTTTCCCCAGCTGTTGATGGGACTCTTGAGAGTGGTCAGGGTTCCTCTGTGTTCTCAGAAGCTCATCTGAGTCAGGTCAGCATGTCGTACGGTTCTCCTGCAACGTCGCAGCAGCAGGTGTCCGGAACATGCGTCTATCCCGCCGGCTTTCAGGCTCCCCCGCAGCATGCTGCATACCCGCAGCAGCCCATGGTAAGTCACAGAAGAATCATCTCCACACAACCCAGCATGATTCTTAACTCATATCATGACAATTTTGCTGTAACAATTTTTCAGCCAAAAACGGTGACCAGTGCATCTTTAAGAATTTACTGCCGCTGTAAACTTTTGAAGCATGTATTGAAGCAAGGTCTCCACAAATTACATTTTCAATGACGCATTTGATCAATGTTTCACAGTGTATTTAAGACTTATTTTACCAGTATGTTACCTGGGAATTTAAACCTGTGACCCAGAGGTTGTTGGCACCATGCGTTACCAGCAGAATAAAAGCTGCACTGTTTACCACGAGTGAAGCGCAAACTTTAGGACAAAACTTCATCTGCCTTTGTTAATAAAAAAGAAGGTCGTAGCCACCTGGCAATACAACACGCTAGTAGTTTTTGTTTGTTAACATTGTAGACAGTCGTTGCTATGTGCGCGAGTTTGTTTGAGGACACAATTTTGGCAGCTGAACTCAGGGAGGGGTGATCGTATAATTGATTAAGCCAGTCTGTGTTTAGTTGTGTAATGTGCACATAAAAGCATCAGCACATAATGAGAAATTGTAGGTCTTTAATTTGCGCAGAACAACATGCGTTTGTTTTACAGTGTGCGCGTTTGATTCTATTTTAGCATTGACAGATTGACAGCTGGTAAACTCTTTCAAAAGCACATGTCTTTAGTATCGGTAGTTAGACTGGTTAGAGTTTATACAGGTAAAATGTTTATACCAATTCTCATCACATTGCTTCCTGTGCACAGGTAAGACGGATGAAACATACACTTGTATTCAACCGATTTCACATACAGTAACCTTGATGATGTAACAAACTGTATGAATCACCAGTGAATGAAAGAATGTAAACGGAGCTGATGTTTGACTTTTGTATGTGAACTATTGTGACTGCATGTCTTCTGTGTGACGCTGGAAGTGGTTTATTATCTGACACGACATGAATGATGCATGAGAACAGGAAATCAAAGCCATAACCTCGACACACTAAACGGGTTTGATTCTTTTCAAACAGCCTGCTGTCTTTATTCTGGTTTTCTTTCTCCACTGCACAGAATTTCCCCTCACTCTTCATCCCCTATGCATTTTCACATATTCTTTGTTTGTATGTTTTATTTGCTGCATATTGTTTTTTTACTATAATCCTCCCAATTTGTTGTTTAGTTTTAAAGACCGGGTATCATGCTGTGTGAACCGTCAGACCTACATCACTTCCTGTTTCTCATTCTAGTGCCTGTAGTGACTGTATTTCCTGTCATGATTAAATCCTGATTGTTGTGACTCATCCGTGTCACCATCTGTCATTCTTCAGAGCAAACCCTTTGGGTTTCCCATCGCTTATGACTCATTTAGTTGAAATTACTCCGCATTCGGTGTGCGGCGCTTAACTCTCTAAACATAAATTGAATTTTAAAATATTTTAGAAATTCAAATTGGTCATTTATAAAAATAACATGTTTAAACACAGGCCTGAATTAGTTGCATGACACTTTAGATGGAAAGTTGAAACTCAAGTGATGTCTGCACAGCACTGATCGTAATTTTACTCTTGTGGTTTAATAATGTTGTTCTTTTATTAAATGTGATATTTGTTGTCATTCTTTTGTCTTTTGTATCATGCTGTTACTTTCTCATAAGCATCTCAGTGGACGGATGTCCTGTTTATATGCACAGTGCTAATCTTGATTTGTATCAGTTTTTATCTCTGTACCAGACTCTTGATTCTGTTGTTCTGATGGAGTCTGAATGCTGCTTAGATAATGACTGTAAATTTTTATCTCAGGTGCGTCATTGCTGCTGTGTTTACCCACATATATTTTTACAGAAAATTAACACGCAGAGTTTCTTTGTAACCTGTAACCTGATTAGTCTCAGATCAGGTTTGATAAACAACAAAATCTGCTTGCGATGAATCAGTCTTTGGTATTCTGTTCCATAGCATAAATAGTTTATGGTCATGAGCACCTTTTTGTCAACTTATAGATTGCTGTCTTCTCTTTGGCTCTTCTTGAACTGCATATGTCGATATTTGTGCTTGTATTATAATTGATCTTGTCTTATAGTTTCTCCTTACATGTTTAATTAGCGTTTGTTCATTTGTGTTACATTGTTAATGGTCCATTTCCCTTTCCAGCCTTCACCTCCCCCGTGTCATCGTAGCATGTCTGTTTGCGTGCCCTGCTTTTCTACCACCCCCTCTCCCAAGCCACCTTCCACCCCTCCTCCAGTGGCATCCGCCCCACTCTCACCCCGGCTGGGGCAGTCAGATGGGGGAACGTTTGCGGACAGACTGTCCAAAGCACTGGAGGGCGTGCTGCCCCTTCACTCTGCCCCACCCCGCCGCCGTGCCAGTCTCCCAGCGGTCTTTGCCACTCCTGTATGTTAGTGTTTCCAGTGAAGCAGAATTCCACTGCTGACCTGAGCTGGGATACTGAGCAGGTGTCTGTAAAGAGTTTATGAAGAGGTTTGAGGAACCAGAAGAGTCAGTTATAATCAAACTGAATCAGTTAATTAACTTTCAGATTCCACATGCCTGGTATCAGAATCGTAAGCAAGTCGAATTGTTAGCACACATATATATTCATCCCTAATAACAGACGATAAACAAAAAGGTGTAATCTATAAGGTGAAATTGCCTTTTGACTCTTGTAGCTGTATTAACGTGTGCTATTCAAAGTAAGAGAACATTAAATTTAAGGCTGACGTTTTTATTGGTGTAAGCTATGTCATGCCGTTAATGCTTGATCTATTTTTGGAATTAAAGCCCCACACTGCAGCTGTTTCTTGTCCTAATTCAGTGTAAGTCAGGCCCTTAGGCCTAGATACACTGTTATGAAACAAAACAAGTCCAAATTTTTGACTTCCGTTCTTGTATGTCAAAGGTTTAGTGTTGTCTGTTTTCCCCACAAGCATTTGATTATATTATTGCCATGTGAATCACAAATCTTAAATAGGCAGGATAACCACAGGTCCAGATAGAAGGAGGACAAGCAGATACAGTAAACCTCTTTTGGGCACCTGCATTACCCTGACTCACTCAGCTGCAGTCCTGCATTCACATTAAATACAGATTAGCACGTGTTTAAAAGAACTGCCATACTGTCAATATGAAATGGTTCGTAGGACCTGTGATGCATCTGTATTTAATTGTAGATGTGTTCCTGTGATGTTTCCACACTTCTTTGTGTTAAACATTTAGCATGTTAAACATTTCCAGACTTGTTTTTTGTCAGTGTGGCATCTTTGCACCCGGGATGAATATTATCTACTGTTTTTCACCTGTTATGTCTTTAAATTCCTCTTGTTCTCTCTCTCTCTCTCTCTCTCTCATGTTTTTCTTATATCATGTGAATGTGTGATGCTGCTTTTTCTACCTCCTCACCAAGATGCTGTATGTTATTGTCACTGCAGCCGCAGTCAGTGAGTCAGCTGTATGGGGGAGGAGGCTCGGGCCCGGTCGAGCCCCCGCACTTTTTCCCCAGCATACCGGAGCGACCCGTGTCTTTCTCGCCGCCGCCCTCTTGCCCGCCCAAAGGTTTCAACGTGCAGCGGCGCAAGAGCACCTCCATCCTGGAGGCCCACACGCGTCATTTCCAGCCCGCTTACCAGCGAAGCTATGGCAGCAGCCTGCACCCATTCTCCGGTGTGGATCCACTGGGCAACGCAGTTGAACCTTCCCTGTTCATGATGCAAGGCATAGCAGCTCAAAGACTGGCCGAGCCACTGCACCTGCAGCCGCCTGTGGAATCCCTGTATGGATACAAAGACGTTAGAGCCGAGCAAGAGGAAGCTGTTCGTAGGTTGAGTCTCAACCAGGCTGCGTTAATGGACCATTTTGAAGCCATAGCCTATGGCGGCTACCCAATGACGGCCCATCCGCTAAGCCACATCACTTTCCATCAGCAGATGCATGCTGCCGCCGCAGCCAGCATGACCTATGAGGCTCCACCACAGCCTGGAACTGTGGCTTACCTGCAACCTCATGTCCAAAGCCACGTGCGCTTGACGCACAGCCCTATGAGTGTGTCTAGCTCCACCCCTGTGGGACAGCCAACTGCTGTGCCTGATCCAGGATATCAGCCCCACTCATTCCCTCATTCTGCTCCACCCGTGCTGGCCCACGCTGCCGAACCCAGCAGCGCCTTTGAGTTCCACATCCACAACCTCCAGGCCGACCCGGCCATGCTGCCATCCAGACTATACCGAGCCCGTCGCGGCTCTATGGACCTTAACCTGGAGGAAGCGGCCAGCAGCCCAGGCATGTGTGGACGGTTGCAGCCAGTCACTGAAGAACTATACAGCTATGTGAGCCCAGAGTTGCCTCTTCCCCCAGGCAGCCTGCTTCTCCACGGACCTAAAGACCACAGCCCTGAACCTTTAAGTGACTCCATGACCTCCTCCGATGCGGGGGAGTTCCACTCGCCTCCCCCGTATTCACTACATCAACCTTCAGACTGTTCTGTGGCTCAATCCATCCCACAGACTTCATATTACAAAACAGAGGACGCGAGCAACGTCAGTGACGGACACCCACCCAGTCAGCTGACGTTTCTCTTTGTTACACCCTCCGAATCGTCCGGTGTTCCGTCCTCACACATCAGTGCTCTGCAAAGTACCTGGGCACGGCAAACAAACCTTCAACCGGACCTCGCGTATCACGAGCCTGCCTTGTCTCATCAGGGCACTACTTTGGTACCAAGAATTACTTGTTCCCGCCCACCTTATCCCAGCACTTCCTGTCGCTCTCTAAGTTAGCTGATTTTTGTCCCGTGGTTGTGGTTTTAACACTCTCCAGTCATACTTTAGGGCTAAGACAGGTTGTGTGTTCAGCCGGTATACTGAGCTAAACTTGCATAAACCTGCTTTTCAAATCCCCTTATTCTTAGACATTGTTTATCCTCCATTGGCAAGTGTATTTGCCATTTTATTTTCATAAATATTTCTTTTAGGTGTGCTCTGTAAGTATCTTTTTTGTGCTTATGTTCATATAGTGCTGTATATGGTAGGTGTGTTTGCGCAGATATTAAGTTTAGCGGTATATCTGTATATTGCATACAAATCTGATGTCTTGTTTGCCTCTTACCAATTCTTTTATTGATGCAGACCAGAATGTAACAGAAACACTTATTGTATCTGCATTTGTAATATATGTTTTGGAGAACTGGTTTCGTTTGTAAATCGAGGTGTGATTAAACAGAGGATTTGTATGACCAAACACACAGACACACACGGCACAAACGGGGGTTGAAACGGGTCTTTTATAAAGTCGGGTCCTCTGATCTTACCGTTTAATATTTCCTGTAAAAGGTCATGTTTCTGTGGTTGTATTTCAAATGAACACCTGCTTTATAGATATGCTGCCACAGTATAGATGGCTGGAGACGGTTAAAACGTTCTTAGTAGTTTCCGTTTATTCTGTTCTGTCTTTGTCAAGGAGTTTAGATACAGCGCGAGTACATCAACACCAGCTTCAAAGCTCAACCACATTAGTTGGTTGAGCTGTGATCTTTTAACCCTTAGAAGGCTGGTATTTTGTATCAGCTTCACCCTGCATTTGCCACCAGTCTTTGCCCCTTCTTTATACACCTCTTCTTTTTGCCCCTTCTTTTACCCCATTGTTATTTTGATCCCTTTACGTGCTGAGGCTACTTATTTCCTGTTGCACACTAAGTGTCAAACTAATAATGAATAGATTCTTCATTATAATGGCAAGGTAAGGTGATGTACATGTGGAGCAACTATACTTGTCAGAGAAGACAAGTATACTTGCAGTTTCTAAGGGTTACCACTGTCCAGACCCTCTGTGTGGGGTGGAAGTGGTCAGATCCAGCAGTGTGTTTTAGGAAACACTTCCCTGGTTATACAAACAGCAGCTCACGCGAGCCTTTTCCCTGGGGGTCTTTGATAACATTCACCTAAGCTACAGCTACAGAATAATGTAGAGCCTCGTGCATGAAGCCCACTCACTTCCCGCCTAACACCTGACGTTTGTTTGTGTGGTGAATCGTAAGATGTGAGAGGCATACACAAAACGTGAATGAAAAATCTGAGTGTTGTGACCATTACTCGGCGTTCACACTTTGTGTATGAAAGACGTTTATTATGAAGTTGTATGAGGTGTGTTTTGCTTTAGCCAGTGACGTGTTTTGACTTTCTCTTCCATCTCTCCACCATTGCCATCTCTCTCTCTCTCTCTCCCTCTCCTCGTTCAATTTTGACAGCAGGTGCCGATGTCCGTTCCTCAGTCCACAAGCGCCGCCGCGCCTTTGGTTTCCTGCAGCACCCCATCGGCTGCCACTGCTCCTCAGCAGGTGAGACCTCGTCCGTCTGACCAATCAGAATCCCTCTTTTCCCTCATCACTGGTATTAATGTAGAACCACGACAAATAAACCATTCACTCTCCTTTAAACACTTCCAGATCTTTTTTTGAGTTTTCACTGAATTCTCTCCTGCGTTTGAAGCTGTGAACATCAGGGGTGACGTTGACTTACACTGTGTTGTATTTGTTTCTTATAGTATGGAGGTTACTACATCCAAACACTCCCTTCGCAGGTAGAGAAAAACCCCATTCTCTCTCTCTCTCTCTCTCTCTTTTTCTCTCTCTCTCTCTCTCTCTCTCTCTCTCTCTCTCTCTCATTCTCTCTCTCTCACATTTACCTGAACTTCATTTTTTATGCTTGATTTTTTTGGTCATTTCATTATTATCTCACAATATATATGACACAGAATTTAGCTGTTTAAACTGGGCTGGTAAAGAGGTTTAAATGTATTACCACATCGAGGTCATTTGTCTGGTAAGACTAATAAGTGCAGTGAAAGATTTAGGAATTAACATTTGAATGAAGATTTAGCGTGTGTGTGTGTTCTGTTGTTCTACAAAGGTAAGTCGATTAAGTTGTTTTTTTAAGTGTTCGGGCTTCAAAACCAGTTACATTAAGCTCATATGTAAATAGTTTCCACTCGTCCCATCTCCTGCCGCATTCCCATTAACTATGAATTACTGTAATTGTGTTTTTGTTTTACACATCGAGTAACTGGTTCAAAAACTCGTCAAATGGTTTTATTGAACCCAGACTGTTCTTCAAGGTAGGTAATTTGCACAGGCGTGACAGCACAAGTTCAGGAGAGATTGAGACAGAAAGAGAGTGAGACAAAAAAAAGACAGCAGTCATTAATGAAAACTGCATGTGATGCCACAGTGTTTTCTGAAGCCTAATGGTTCTCCTGGAGGCTCCCAGCATGCATTCATATCAAGAGATGACATGATTGTGTGTGACTGTGGCTCTTTTATTTTATTTTCAGGCTTCTGTACAGCAGCAGGGCTCTGTAGGGCCGCCTTCCCAACTCGGCGTCTCGTTATCCCAACAGCAAACTCAGCAACAGCCTCCCAGTGTCGTGGTTCAGACCAGCTCCCAGATGCAGGTCCAGACCGGAGCCCCACCCACACAGGGCCAGACCGGAGCTCCGCCCACACAGGTTCAGCCTGGAGCGCCGCCTACACAGGTGACACCCACTATTCCTGACACAAGCATTAACATTCACGTGTGGTAAGCAAATCCGGCGAAAGGTCAACATGAAATGGATCCGGTTTACTTTGCCCACCTTTTAAACAACTAAGCTAAGCTGTTTGTTTAACCCTCTCCCATCCAATCACCTGTTATATAGAGGCTACTGCTCTAAGCCACGGAACGCCCACTTTTCATAATCCAGTCAGATCTCATATATTAAATCAAGCCCCACCCCTTTTCTCCATAAATACCCAATTTCATTTAGAGATACTTCATAATGCAGATGGGTTATAAATGCCATGTTTATGGCTTATAAACGATAAATCTCCCCTAGGGAAGTGTTTTATTCCTGTCCTCCTCTTTTCTCTGTGTTTTGAAACTCTTTGTGTGTGAGACTGTGGTCGTCTTTCAGGTGTCGTGTGTTTTCTAGCATGCTACCCGTGTGCTGCATGGACATCAGTCTTTTAGTAGTGAGACGAGCCCGATTTATTTAATAATAGCCGTTTATTCCAGAAAACCTGTTTGTCCTGTGGCAGGAAGGGTAGATGTTGTTGTGCGCGCTCCATATTTGCCTTCACCACAAAGAAGCTCCTTGTTTACTTTTGGATAAAAGCTGTGACCATGTTTTGATCCCTAAAAAACATGTTTTAAAGAAATCGCTTGTGTTTTGTCATGTCGCTTTAACTGTGTTTTTGTGTTTGTTTTGAGAGCGACAGTTTTTATAGGCCCTTACAGAGAGACGCTGTTGTTCACGTAATCTAATAAGTGTTTGGCTTCCAAATTGGAGTTTGTTTGTGTGTGTTTAACTTGTGATCCTCAGTTCACCTCGAGGCATGCTGCCTGTGTCACGCGCTTTGTTGTTTTTGCTGTGGTTTGTTGAGACATCGCTCCTCTCACAAAATTGGGTCTCGCGGTTTCCATCAACCTCACTGATTGGTGCCTGCATTACCCCCGAAAACACATTTCCCCCTCGTCCTCCATCTGCCCAGCCATCAATCTGACACACCTCTGCTGCGTCCTCTAGCTTTGCAATTCAGCCCCTGGCGTGCCACCCTCGGCCTACTCGCCCTCAGTGCTGCTCCCATTTACATCGTCTCAGCGGTCCCCTCAGCCAATCACTGCGGCTGTATCTGTGCCACCTAAAGCAGGACAGCTAATCGCCTTGCCAGTACAGCCCCCACCTCTAGTGCCAACCATCCTTGTGGCCACAGCCCCCACCCCTGCCGAACATCCATGTTTACCAGCAGACACCTCGGTACAGGTACCTGTAACAGACCGGACTAGTCCCAAACACATTAGCTTAGACAGTTTCGAGTCAAGCTTTCTGTTGTCTTTGTTCTGGTACAATAAGTATTTTGCTCGTCCTAATGCTGCTTTTGTCTCATGTTTTATGATATTTTACTCTTTGTCTGTTGATCTTTCTGGGCAATGTAGATGTGAGATACTGAGACTTATTTGTTAGAGCAAAAATCGAACAGAAAAACACGCCAACAGATTCACCCACTCTTTGCCTGCAGCAGTTTTACTTCTCGTTTCCTCTCTTGATTGTAGTTTTGTTTTCCATGTGCGTATTTTCTTTGCTGTTCAAAGAGTTGATTTGGTTTGTGCCTGTTATAACTCTTGTCTTTCTGTTGTTTACTGTCGAAGACTCCTCACACCGTCTCTCAGACTTTGACGACAGAGCTGTCACAACTTACAGTGGAGAGGTAAGATTCACAATGAATTTATCAGTAAATGAAAACCGCATAAAATCTCACAGATCACAGCAGCACAGTGAATCTGAAAGGCGAAGTGATGTGTCAGACTGTTACAGTAGTCCATGTGTGGTCTTCGTGTTTGTGTGTGTGACCCCTCAGCTGTCACTCTGATGTGGCATCCGGGCTCAGTGATGGTAATGAGGGCGTATCAGGCGGCAGGCACGAGGGTCGTTCTGCCAAACGGCACCAGCGCAGATCAGTGCGCAGTCGCTCTCGCCACGAAAAGACCGCCAAAGCCAAGCTCAACGTTCTTAACGTACGTCCATCACGCCACGGAAATCCCGTTTTATTGATTTTGATAGTGTTTGGAAACAACAGTGGAATAAAACTTGTTGTTTTCTTACCATCGTTGTTGTTTCAGATCTCCAGCATGGGCGACAGAGTGGCAGAGTGTCAACTGGAAACACACAACAGAAAAATGGTGACTTTTAAATTCGATCTGGATGGAGATAACCCGGAGGAAATCGCACAGATAATGGTAACCAAAACATCACCCGCATGTGTTTAATACGAACCACATATGCTCAGTAAACTCGCTGTTCTGCATCTATTTATATCAATAAACAAGCTGAGATTGAATGATAATGACATTTTCTGTTGCCATAATAAATTTCAAGATGTTATGTTGAAATAATAAGAGTTTTTTTCTTCATGTGATGTATTAGGTTGAAAGTGAATTTATTCTCGAGAGCGAGCGCGAGTCCTTCATCGAGCAGATTCGGGAGGTCATCGAAACAGCGGATGAGAAGGGTGTGGAGCGAGAACGCAGCCAGGTAAGTCCTGCTCCAAAGCGTCTACTTGGTTAGAACATATGGTTAGAAATGGCCATGTGCACAGAACACGTTTGGCATATTTCACCAAAAGATCGTCACGTCCAAACCTTTGATTTTGTCCTTACAGACGGTCAGTGACCACCAGCAGCACCTCCTGCCCACCGCTTCTGCTCCTCTTGAACAAGGTGAAGTTCATGATTTTAGCATGTCGAACAGAATGAAGTCTCGTGCTGATGATGTGCCAGGACTGAGGTCGCCTCTCCTCTGCTTGTTCCTCCAGGAATTCCACCCTGTTCTGCTTCTCAGGTGGTCCACTCAGCAGGCCGCAGGTTTATCGTGAGTCCGGTGCCCGAGTCCAGACTGAAGGAGCAGTTCTTCGGTTCGCCACAAGCTTCAGTCTCCATAAGTGAAGAGCCTCTACCCTGTGAGTGGAAATCACCATCACTCAGTTTATTATTTATCTTGAAAAAACTTAAGGTTTAATTGTCTTCCTCAATTTATACTTTTTGGAACGGTCTCGCGCTATAATTAGATTATGACCTCATATCTGTTCATGTAATTTAATCCCTCTGGCTGTTTTTCTCTTCCCCACTATTTCAGCTGCAGTTCCTGCGCTTGGTCTTTCCATGTCTGCATCCGCAGTCAGTCTGCAGCAGGCGTTTTCTGAGATGCGTCAGGGCCGGTTTGACCCTGGCCCCAGCACTGCTCCGCCTGTACTCCATGTCACAATGCCCCCTCTGTTGCCCTCTGCTACCCCCTTGCCCTCTAGCGCCACCTCAGTGGTCTCTCCCCCCACTGCACCAGTGTCTTCTGAAGTGTCCTCTTTACCATCTATGCCCTCTGTGTCAGTAAACCCTCCCGGATCATCGTCCCCACCTCCACCCCTTCAGCAGGCTCTTCCTCCTGCCGTGACCTCCCCACAGACCCACCCACAGTCTCAGACACCTTTGCCTCTCAGTCAGCCGGTTTTACCAGCCCCTTCCTCTCTGCCCAGCGCCATGTCTGCCTCTACATCATTCCCCCAGACCACAGCTCCCTTGCCAGCGCCCGCCAGCATGGTTGCCCCACTCGCTCACCCTGTGCCTCCCATGAATATGATGGGATCTGTTTCGGGTGGCAGTGGCGAACAGCCATTCACTCCCTCCACCACACCTCAACTCACGCAGAACACTGTCCCCACCACAGCCATTCAGACACCCCAGCTCGCACCTTCAACTGTCCCCTCCACAGTTATTCCCTCTGTAGCCGCCCAACCGCAAGTGCCCACCCTCCAACCGGTAACCACCAACATACCGATTGTGCAGCCCACGCCAGTGCACAGCCAACCCCAAACCTCCACCATGCCCAATCAGAGCCACATCCACTGTGTGGACTGTGACAGTGACCCGCAAGGAAAGGGTGTTGATGATATCCAAGCTCTGGATAAGAAACTGCGCTCTCTCTTCATGGATCTGGGATCTGGTCCGCCCTCTGCTCAGTCTGATACCACCTCTGACCCCATGGCCACCCCAGGTGTCCCTGGCACCTCTTCCCCAACCACATGCGCCACCCCCAGTGGTACTCCTCTTCCTCCCTCTAGTTTACCCCTGAACTCCTCCAGCCAGCCCACGGGCTCCCCGATGACCACCATGAGTAACGCCTCCACCCCTGTCGCCTACAGTCAGACAACTCCATCCAAAACTCCGTTGTCAAGGTTACCGGTGAGTGACAGAAGATCTATTTGCTGCTTGATGTCCAGAACATGTTCAGATCATATTTTACCCAAAATAAAAAATTCTAGTTTTAACACAGATTTCTCACTACTGTGAAGCAATAATGAAAAGATTGATTTTCTTTTTTTAAATCTCCATAAATAAAATTCTGTACAAAATAATTACCGCGACGTTACTGCACAATTTACAGTAAATTATACATATTACAGTAATGAAAACAGTAAGAGATGTTTTTCATTTTCTTGACAATGTCGTGACAGTGATTCAGTCAAACAGTTTTCCCGCCTAACATAAACCTCACTCTCTCAAATTACTAACCGTATAAAATTTTGCTGCAGCCTTTTCAGTCGCATTTAATGCATGCCGGAGTTTCATCCGTAACGAAATGCATGAGATTGTAAGTGTACGTCTGCAGCATGTGACTCAGCTGTAATGTAACGAGTGGCAGCTCCACATGTTTCAGTGTTTGTCTGCTGTACGCTGCATGTAGCTTGTGGTGATCTTCAGAGTGACGTGTCTGCTTCACTTGTTCTTCACAGTGGTTTAGTTTCTCTTCCGTCTTCATTCATTAGGTGTTGCCTGTCGGCCCCGATCGGGCGGGCACGCCCCCGTCAGAGCACCTCCCACCCTTTCCAGGACCATGTTTAATTCAGGTGCCCATGTCGCTTTTTCTTTAGTAGGCTCTGCTTTATTGTTTTGATGTGGTGTCTTTACTGTAAAACACACAGGGCATGAGTAACGATCGCCAATCGGATCAGAACCAAATGCCGCATGCCGTCTCTTGCCTTGAGGCCGGTTAGGAGCATGGCCTTTGACCCTTACTAACTCACTGCTGGCTCTTTATCTCTGCTGTACAGAAGAGATTTTTAAAGCCCCGAAGCTAGTACTTCAGTTGTTATTAAAGATTATTAAAAATATTTTATAGGGTATAACTGCATCAGTGATTTTTTGTTAAATCATCTTTCTGTATATTTTGATGCAAAACTAATTTACTGTAATCTGTGAGTCGATGTTATGCAATTTTTCTTGGTCCAAGTCGAGACCTGCCTTTAAAAACGTCACACAGAATCATAGAATCACAGAATCTTTCCGTTTCGCCTGAGGCGATTTGAACAACGAAAAGCAACTTAGGTATTTTAGTAGATTTTAATGTAGTATCTTTCATCCAAAGTGTTTGACGACAAAAATGAATTGTCGTGAAAGCTCTTGGCCCATAGCCACGCCACAAAAAACGTTTTAGGAACTGCAGAGCGCCGACCAATTAAAATACAAATATGATCTGCAGAGTGACAGGAACTCTTAGTTTAGAATAAAAGCTTTCAGCTCTTCCAGGCAGTGGTCATCTGACTTTTTACAGTACTTACTGTAACAGACAGGACTTTAATTAGATACACTGTTCCCCTGCTGTATTTGTGCACAGTTGCCATGAGCAATAATGGTTTGGTATGAGTATGTGTGTGTGTTTTGTTTTACGTGAACTTGACTAATTGGTGAAATGGATTATTTAGTCTCAGCAGCCCCTGGAGAATCTAGATGCCCAGCTGAGACGGGCTCTGAGTCCCGAGACCGTCCCAATCAGCAGTGGCACGCACCAGGTACACTCACACTAACAGCAGTCCGGCCCCAAAACAAAGACACGTGGATTAACAGTCCAGTCTGTTTGTTTTATTCAGTTCAGTCAGATTCAACCCTGTGCCACTGAAATGTTCCATACACACAGAACAGATAAAAGAACGTCTCTCAAATCTCACACAACAATGAGTGAAAGGATTAGCTATTGTGATGTCGGATGAGGCGCCTCATACAGTTCCTGGAATCCAACAATAGAAACAGAGAAAGCCTGTACATTTATAGTTCACATACTCACTGATGTCATCTACATGGGTGTCACACACTGCATTGAAACACTCTGCAGGTGTTTGCGTTGTAATTCTCTTGCTCTGTATCTCTCTGTAGGGCTCTCTCACTGGGATGCCATCTGGAGGACAGCCAGGTGTGTGTGCTGCCAGTTTTACAGATTCAATAAACCATCAGGTCCACAAATCAAATTTGACCCGACATTATTTACTAAAAGAGGTTCCTCTTCATACTCCGAATGATTGATTGGTGTACATTATAAAAAGGGGGGAAATTAAGCCAAACTTTTCAGGCTGTTGTGTCAGGCTAGTGTTGCAGGAAATGCAGCCCTCACACAATCTACTGCAGATTTGTGTTTAGATCTGTCTCTCTATTCTATTCTCCATTTCACATTCGAATCTGTTCCCAAATCAGTTTTAATCATGTTCCAAAAGTGCATCACAATGAAGTACAAAGGGTTGTGAATTTTCTGTCATGTTGACATTAAAGCTGCAATCCGTAACTTGTGTCTCTCTACCGCCATCTCTGTCTGAAACATAAAATTGCAGGTTACTATGTACTTTTCATTACACACATCAACAGAAAATGACACCAAACGGACATTTCCCGAGAAATCCAGCTCGGCAGGTCAAATGAAAAATTATTATTATAAACTTACTGATTTGTTCATTTTTAACCCAAAACAGTCACGGATTGCAGCTTTTGGAAAATATTTATATTGTTTTAAATTATTGACTTTGAAGTAACATGAACTCATGATCAGTTCTGTTAATGTTGCTCTTTTAGTTCCCTTTTCTTTGGATGGAGAGCCAGCAGCTCCTTCAACAGCTGGGGGCTACAAACTGGGCAGATTCCAGGTACCTGGACGTAGGGCCACCAGATGTTTAGCAACAGCTGTTTTTTTGCATTTCACATGTGTGACACCAGGTGACGCTGTCGTACTCGTTCTGTCTGCCGTTCAGGTGTCAGTAGCTCCAGACGAGAGCACCTCACGGACTCCCACCACTTCACATGATTCTTCATCCACCTCGTCTTCCTCCACCACCACCTCCTCCTCCTCATCATCCTCCACCCTCTCCAGCCCCGAGCACACCCTGCACAAAACCTCCTCTCCCCTCCGACACGCACCGGTGGACGGCCAGACCTCCGCCTCCCCCCGGCCCACCACCATCGGCCGTTTCCAGGTCACCACCAAGACAGATACCAAAGTGGGACGTTTCTCTGTCAGCAGAGCCCAGGACGAGACTCCTGCTGCTGGTGTGCAGCCCTCAGTACCCCAGCCGGAACCTCAGACCCATCTGGCTGTGGTAAACGGTCCAGCTCCGAATCCCGGCAGCCTCAACAACTCCATCAGCTCCTACCTAAGCAGCGACAATGACTCCGAGTTTGAAGACGAGGACTTTAGGAAAGAAGTCAGCCGGCTGAGAGAAAAGTGTGTTTTGCTTTCTGTTTTCACCGTGTGGTTTCAAATATGTAATGTGTGTTGCTATCTGGGTTAGTAAGTCTTAAAGTTATTGTAAAGTTTGAGCATTAATTATAGTGACATTTAGTTGTTAGTTGTTGACAGTAAGGTGCTTGTTTTTGTGCCATGCTATTATGTGATTGGTTATTAAGCTCTCTTCGTTATCCAATCAGGCACGTGATGGAGAGTCAGGCCCTCTACATCCGACAGAAGGCCGAGATCGACAACCTTTTTGCACGTTTGGGTAAAGCTCCGCCCCCCGTGGTCAACCCGCCTGTAGTGAATCCTGCCGGCCGCAGACGTCGCCCCACCAAGAGCAAAAGCAGCAAATCCAGCCGCGGTAGCTCACAGGCCAGCAGAAGTCCCGTACAGCCAGGTATTCACCTGCGCCCGCCTGCCTCCTGCTTCACATTATCAGGGTCATGCTACAAAACCCCCTTTCAGCCCGTTTCTATCCATCATGCGTCTCAAATGATTTTAAAAACGATTAGCCCATGACAGTTCTGGCATTTTTTGTAACTGTCAACCCTGTTACTATCTAAAGCCATAATTAGATTATAACATAAATTATGTTAAAAACACGCATCATTTTATTGAACTGGAAAACACCCCCGTTTCGTAGAATGATTCTCACAGGAAGTACAGACAGCGCTTTGGGAAAACTGCAGCTTTCCTCTATCCCAGCTCTGATCAGCGCTTCTCTGTGTGTGTTTGTGTTTCTATGGGTGTTGCAGCAGCCTGCACTTTATCCGCGCAGAGCGCCCCCTCTGTGTACGCGCCCCAGCAGGTGTTTCTGACCCCGGGGGGTATGTTAGACGGGGGCAGCAGCCCTGTGTTGCACTTGTTCAAGCCCTCCCCCTCTGAGGAGAATGAGAACCTGTGTTCTGCTTATACCAGCGATGCCACGCTGTCAGCGCCCAGTCTGTGCGTCACCTCGCAAGGTAACACGCAAAAACACGCCACGGCCCTGCGCTTGACTCTGTACGTGTGCTGAATAAAATATAGTGATCTTGTGTGCATCTGTTTTCACTGTTTTCTCACAATGATAACATGATATCAGAGGTGCGTGATGTAAGCCAAAAGTTATATTCAGGCATCACAACATGCACGTGACATCAGTATAAACAAACGAAGCGTCTTTTTTAGTGATGAGCAGATTTTAAAGCACACGTCCATCCTGCACGTCTTTGCCAAATTAAACTGGATATAAATACATATTTAAACTCTTATTTAATCATTCCTGCAAACAACAAAACTATATCTAGGAATTTGTGTATAAAGAAACAAATGTTGCATCGCCCACCTTCTGCTGTGGTTGGCGTTGTCATATTTGGATGCGCTAGGCTACGAAGTTAAGTCAAATAAACCAGCTGTTCCAAATTTGGTAAGAAAACAGCAAGACTCCATGGAGAATAACTGGAATATATTTATCGGAATTTCTCCGTGTTGGAATGTTACATTGATCTGTGGTATGAAGAAACTGGAATCAGAAACAGGAACTGTTGTCGGGCTCATCTGAGACGATGCATGTTTTGATATGGATGGAGCTGCAGGGCTGATGCTTGTTCCAGCAAGGGGCGCTTTTCCTCCCCTTCTCCTCTGTGCAGCTCTCTCGCACCCAGGCCACTCCCCCCCTCCGTCACCTCCTTTACTCTCTATCTGTCAGGAATTCATGGCTTACAGACCTCCGTTACCATTCTCACTGTGTTTGTGTACAATTTCTCTCTCTTTTCTCTGCTCCACCTTTCTCTCTCTCTCTGTCTGTCTTGCTTGCTCTTTCTCTTTTCCTCTTTTTGTACCACAGGCTGTATAAAGTTTAGCCGTGGGTCGGAGAGAGTGACCTTCAAACCAGGTGGCAGGAGGACGCGTTTTCTGAGTACGCCCTGCTTGGCTCTTTGTGTGTAACGCTTTTTTCTTTTGTCTCCTTCCTACACTGTCATGTGATTGGTTCTTGATTTTGCCAGGGCCCTCCGATTGGCTGATTTTTAGGAATCTTAAAACAAGCGGTACTTATTGCTGAATATGTTTTAAGATGTCACATGCAGTTCTTGACACGTGTATCCCACAATGCAGTGGGGTATCCAGTAACGCCCATCTGTTTATTTCTAATTTAAATTCATAGCAACACATGCTTAGTTCCTAAAAATTGGTGCGTTTAATTAAAGTTTTAATATGGTGATAACAAGCTGTCACATATTCTGGGAAACATTTTTTAAAATAGCTAAAAATGACTAATATTTGAATTAACAACGAGAAAAATGTCACAGTTTACCGCAACTGCTTTTCCTCTTCTTTGCATCTTTAATTTTGCTTCATCCCCTTTTAAAAAGACAGACCTCAGAAAAGTGATTGTTGCAGCTGTTATAATGTTACATTTACCTCCCTGTTCTCATAAACACACTCTTTATTTGGATGACAGTATGAATCAATAAATGCAGCATTCAAATATATGAAGATTTCACCTTTCATTTTCTGCACTATGATTTAGCTCATGTTCTTCAGTGCGTCTGTCTGTGTGACCCTAAAGCTTTTGTAATCCTGTATTGATTATTCACTCCATCATTCGTGAAAGTGGTGACCTGAAGAGTCGAGTGCAGTTGATATTGTATGTTCAGAATAGAAATTTTAGAAATGCGTCCCCATGCACAGGTCCAGCTGTCACACCCCAACGATCTTCCCGCGCTCATGTCGTACCTCAGCAAAAGAACCAAAAACCTGCTTTATAACCCGTCCTCTCACTGTAAATATACCCTCACTAGCTCTGTCTAGTGCACCAGTGTACCACAAGAACACTCTCTCTCCGCCCACCTCACTGCTTTCACAAACACTGTATGTCAGGCTGTTGAATAACGTTTTAGGCTAGCATGTTTTGATGCACTCCCATAATGCATTGTGTCAGATGTGGAGTTACTGTAACACTGACTCTCTTCACCCCATCCTTCTCTTCATGCTTCAGGGAAGA
This sequence comes from Botia almorhae, assembly GCA_036877575.1. Lineage (NCBI taxonomy): Eukaryota > Metazoa > Chordata > Actinopteri > Cypriniformes > Botiidae > Botia > Botia almorhae. The sequence goes on from JAZGTJ010000001.1 coordinate 221,992, forward strand.
TGGTCAAAAAGCTCTGCCCCTGCAACCAGCTCTGTAGTAATTATCTCTCTTTTTTTCACCTCCTCTCGTCTCTCTCCTGTCGACACTCACTCCCTCACTCCTCCGTCATCTTTGTGTCTTGTGGTCTGTTGAAGCCGGTTTCCTCCGCTAAAGCGCTCGGCTGACTTGAGCGTTCTTTCCTGTGATGACGCCATTCATGTCTTGTACCGTAGCATGTCGAGTGTTCACACACTACATTTTAAACCAGAAGAGCAACGGGTCTCTATGGAAACTAGGGGCTCCAACACTGTACAAAGCACAAGCCACTGTAGCGAGGGAATACCGCTCAGATTTCACGAAAAGCACTTGTGCACTGAAAGGTCCAAAGTGCGCCAAAGTGAATGGAAGTCACGCAGTGAATGCTGAAGTCAAACTGTTGTTGTTTCCTCCCCGACCGCTTCTCCTTATCCTAACGGTGCTGGTGCTCGACCGGGCGATCCGCTGACTTTATTCTGACATTGAAAGTAATTTACTGTAATTCATTGTATGGCTGCCAGTTTACACAATCAGTAAAATAATTTCAGACGCAAACCGAGGCAGTAAGAGTGGCTGATTACTAAAGTAGCTTTAGTTCTGAACCAAAGATGACAACTTGAATTTAACGGTGTGTGCGGTCCAGTTTTGCTTTTGTCTGATGTTCCCAGATCAGCATGTTTTCAGAGGTTGTGAATATGATTTATTTATTTGTAATGTTGTTTCAGCTCAGAGCCTCACGTTCTTCTGGGAACAGGGCTGGATCTGGCCCTGGTTTCAGCACCAGTACTGACTCGGTGGGAAGCGGGTATCTGTGTCTTTAAGCATGGCTTGAGTTCTCCGTTCTTTATGGTTCTTTAGGTCCCAGCGCAGTGTGTCGTTTTCTGTTGCGTCCTCACAAGGCTGTTTTCTGTCTCTATAAGAGGTCTCATAAATATACAGTTTATGTCGCCGGCCGGGTGCTTGGGTAGTTATTGTGTCATGATGATTAACTGTAACGGAGATTTGATTTCTTAATAACTAGCTTTATTAAACTTCATGAAATGTATCAGCTCTTTGTTTGTGACAGACGCGCATGATAAAACCGAAATCAGGTTAAAAGAGCGTTTGGTTTTTGTAGTTCTGTTTAAAGTCCGTCTTCTCCCGTCATGACAGCGATGTCTTACGACAGAGCTGAGACATTTCAACTCAGTTGAGACATAAACAGTTACACCCAAAAAAAAAAGTAAATTCTGTCATTCACTCACCCTTGTGTCTTTCTAAACCAACTTTCTTTCTTTCCTGAAACACAGTTATTTATACTGAATATTTGAGCTGCTCTTTTCTAAACGATGAAAATTCACTGCGAGCACAACTTTTAGAAAAGATCTTAAGAAAAGCAGCTTAATGTCTTCCGACGTTCGGCTAAACGAAAGTAAGTTAGATGGGTTTAAAACAACATGAGGGTGAGTACATGATGGCGGTTTTATTTTTGGGTGCACTGTCCCCTTTAAATGCCCTTAAAATGCTTATTTACTTATAGCTCCTCCCCCAAATACTCTAAAAGCATAACAAGATGACATTTCTAACGGTTTATTACATCCATTAAAAGTCGGTATGAGGTGTAAATGAATACAAAATAGAATAGATATTTGAATCATGAATGTCACAGTTCATTAGAAGCTAAAACAATGACCTCGTTCCACATACAACCCTCTGCGCCTCTTTATGCTGTTTCATCATGATGACACGCATGATGATGAAAACATCTCTTAAAGAGACAGAGCGCTATATTTCTTCTTTATCAGAAGCCAGAGATGATGTTGTAACACTCTCATAGTGACCCTGTTTTACAGGCTGGAATCACTGTTTTAAACATGATACGTTTATGATGGAAATATAACTGTATACATTCATACAGTCCATGGCCACCAGATTGTATCCGTTCTGAACAACTTCCTGTTTTTGTCATCTTTTTCTCTCTCTCTTTCTCTCTGTTCAGGGACGAGCAGCACAAATACAGTGGCTGGATCGGGTCAGAATCAAAACCAGCCACCCGTCTCTCAGTCCCAGAGCTGCAAGGGCATGTTCACAGACGAGCTGCACAAACTGGTGGACAACTGGGCCAGAGACGCCATGAACCTGACCCAGGGCAAGAGGGGCCCCAAACATCAACAGCAGGCGGCCCCTCAGGGCCACAGTTATGATGTAAGAGAACTGCAGCATAACTGTTAGGAAACAATGTATCTAAACCTCAAAATGGTTACGATTTATAGAGCCCTGTTGATGCATTTAAAAATGAGTTATTTGTAATGCTTTTTCAAATGTCTTATCTTGTTTTGTTATACACAATATAATCATAATGAAACCGTTCCTTCAGTGCAGATAATATTGTAGTTTGTCAGAATATGACATTATATTACGCAGTTTCTTTTTTAATATTAATATAATTAAAATAAATGTGTATCCCTTATAACATAATTGTTTTCAAAGAAAAAACGTGGCACTAGTACATTTAACTAAACACAAATATAACACAAACACAAATAACACTAAACACTATAGATTATATATCTATATACGTATCATGTGCAGTACTTTTTGTGGGATTTTCTGGCTTAGCAGGCTAATGGGCTAGCATGCTAATAATAACTAAAAGCGTAAAGAAATAATTTAGGTGACTAGCGTGTTCTAAAGCATCTTTTCTTCCACCCTCAGATGGTTCCTCCTGCTAACATGGGCCGTAAGTTCTCCGCTCCGGGTCAGTTGTGCCCAAACATCGCTTCCACTCTGAGCGGCCACTCACCTCTACCCAACACTCCCGCTACCTCTCTGGGGCCCCGCAAGGGCTCCCTGTGCCCCCCGCCGCAGTTTGGCTACCCCTCTGCACCTTACAGCACTCAGTGGACTGGTGCCGCACCGCACACCCAAGCCGGCCTGCTGGCCTCCTCACAACCCCTGGGCCAGTTCCCACAGGTGCCCACCCCAATACAGACTTACCACATCAGCACTTTGCAGAAGTCCGTCAGCCACCCTGGAGGACCCAACCTGAAGACCACGTAGTGCAGGGCCTTGCCACGGCAGGCCCAAAGAGATGGTCAGAGGGGGGATGGAGGAGAGAGAGGCAGGGGCTGAGACACGTGAGAGATTCTGGTATTCTTTGGCACGACTAAGGGATAGAGGAGGACAGAGCAGATGAGCGCCACCAGACCAAAAGATGCCGAGACAAATCAGACCTACAGAATCCTGCGACAAATTCACAGATACACAACGACGCAAGAGAGAAGAGAGGGCGGAAACGTGCAACGCCATGCAGCCAAAGAGGGTTTTGACGATTGTTAGTGAAGGCATCTTTCACCTCACACGTTTAATCCGCAGTGAAGTGATTTGAGTCGAGATGTCTGCTGATCTGCCCTTCACATCCTCCTGAGAAGTTCACCCCCACCCCCCCCCCGCCTTCGAGCCTGTGCTGCGATGCCATGGAAAATTGCAATAATTAACACAAGAAACCCATTTTAAAACACAGAAAGTGGCCTTCATTAGATATCCGTGTACAGATTGTCCTTCTTTTTAATTGGGTTATGATTCCATTCAGTCGTTTGTTTGTTTGTTTGGGTGGTTGGTTATTTGTTTCTCTTCCCTTACGCCATTCGAGCCGGCCTTGTGTAGCAAAATGTTAGGGAGTTTGTGTTGTTTTTCAGCTGTTTAGAGGCCTTTAATCTGCCCCTCGTGTTTGTACTACAAAGCCACTAAGCTTTCCCAGCATGCTTTGCAGCACATTCACGCATTTAACGTCCTCTTCCACCTCTCTGATTGGGCCACACCGTAAGGTGACCTGTGATTGTGTAATTTAGATAATCAGATCTTTTCTCGAAACGGCCCACTCTGCAGCGACGGGTGATCATCGATGAGTTAGAAATGGCTCCGCCCACTTTGTTATAAGTGATAGTGGATTGTGTGGTCACCATTCAGGCTGATTTTGTTAAGGGGCGTGTATATTACATTAGTGGGTGGCGGTCAGAGGAGTATGCGTCCCTTACACACACAAACACGTACTGCCTTGTAGTCGTGCGAAGCTTTAAATCTTTGACTAATTTACAGCTTTTTCTAATCATTGCAGCTTTTGGGGGCCTCTTCTAAGAGTTTGATGGAGACATTGAAATGAGAACGCTTGTGTTCTGTATGGACCTGTATTTACTCATCAGTTTTTGATGTTGAAACACTGTGATTATTATAAATGTTGTCGGACAACATTCGCTTAAACGAACGGTAGAAAACGAACGTGACCGTTCGAGGGTTTTGGATATTAGCGGCCATGAGATGTATGGCGAGCTATTTCATTATTATTCAGTTATTGGAGACACTTTAACCTTTTTCCCCGTTGTATTCTTTGTGTATTAGAACAAAATGTGAATGTAAAATGGTTGAAATGATGTACTTGAAGAAACGTTTCGTCCGGTGAGCTTTTTGAGGATGTCAGTGCCTTGCGTTTTTATTTTTATTTGCTTTGGGGTTTGACAGATAAGGCAGCGGAGAGTCTGAAGCGTGCTGGTGTTTGGGCTTCACAGAGGGTAAATGTTGGGATATTTAGTGGCAATAGATTTTGCGATGGGTGCCATTTAGACTGGACTACGACCGAAACCGTTTGGTAGCACAATTGTAGTGGTTTGCCGTGCAAAATTGTGAAGAGCTGTAAAATGCAGCAGTTGTATGTGAGGTGCACGAGCACGCAGGATCCAGCTGTGAGATTGCAACTTTAAAAAAAAGTAAAAATGGGTTTGGCTGCCTGTGAGAGTGCTCAAAGGAGTATCAGATACGACGACTTCCAACTATCTTAGTATGCAAGTACGCATAAGTGTGCCTATCGCCAGCGCGCCCTTCCCTAGTGTAGACTTGCCATTGAAATACCATGTTTGACCAGCACACTTGTTTTGGAGAGAGAGTTCCAGTTGTGGTTAAGGTGAGGAGATGTAGGACAAAAAAAGTTAGAACAGATGAGACAGAACGTTGTATTTCAGTATATGAATAAATGTAACATGCTTAACTGGTTTTGACACCATCCAGTGTCCAACCCTCTCCAGTATGTGTAAAGAGACGTGATTAAACCCAGAGTCAGCCGTCTGGCAGGACGTAAAGAACAGAGCACAGAGCAGTAATGGCTTAAAAAGATGGATAAAGAAAGTTAGCCACCCTCACCAACACAAAACAGCCGCTCTCTACCAAAACAACGCTGGACGCACGCTTGCGTTTTTCTCCATCAGTCTTTTTGCTGGATCACCAGCTTCTTATGGGGGTCTTGTTTTGTCGCAGTCACGCAACCTTTAGTAAAGCTCCTGTCGTGTCATCCCGATGCTAACTGCATACAGCTCGTCTGTCACTCTCTGACTGCACAGATGATCAGAGAGCAGCTCTGAATTATCCGTAACATGTACAGATCCGTAGAGCATTTGTTAGGCAGGTTAAGTAAGAAATGGGTACAATATGTAGTGCAGTGTGAACCTAGTGGAGATAAACTCATCACCTTAACTACTGAAAAGACTTAGATTATAACTTGTTACGTACTGCGTCGTGTACTGTCCGCGTGAACCGTCTGGTACAAGTAAACTTCACTAAATCAGCTGTACAGTTAGATTCTCAACTGTTCTCACCAGCCGCGAGTGGCTCCGATGAACCTCTTTATATTTAAAATGACGATTGTTTTATCTCTTTTGCTTTGTACACAACGCTTTGACCTGTAGACAGCTCGTGTTTTTTGTGTTTTTTACCCACAATTCAATTCACCGTTACGTCGGTTCATTCAAACTGTGAACAAATGAAAAGGTCTTTCACAAAGACGTCCCCAAACCTGCTCAGTGTTCAGACGAATGAATTCTGAGGAAAACTACCTTGTGAGTGCCATGTCCTCATTCCAGATAAAACTCAAGTGTTCATTTGCTCTCCCGTACTGTAGAGGGCGCTAACGTAACTGCAGTGCAGAACGTACAACGTTAAACCAGATTCACTGATGCGACACCGTGTTCCCAATTTACTCAAACCACAGAGATTCTCATTAAAAGTAAATTATACAGCTTTTTTTTACCTTTTGTAACGGTGTGCTGATGTGCAGACAAGCCATTTAGTACCGACAGACACCTTCAGATTAACATTTTTGTCTCACGATAAATTTTTTGCATGATATTACAGTTACATGTGACAGCTCTCAAAAGTGTCCAATTAAACCCAGTTTTATTTGACTCGTGTGGAACGAAATACAACAGATCAATGTTTACTTAATGCCTCTGTCTTGTCATTAAGTTATTTTGTTTTGTACTAATATATGTTCCGCTTGGTTTGCTTTCAGTCTGTGGAGTTCATCTAGCGACTTCATTCAGTGTTGCTCCGAATGATATTTAACGTTGTACAAAATGTTAAACGAATAAAGTTACATAAAATGAAAACCAAACAGAAACATTTAGGGAATCATCGGCAAGTTTAATTGTATGTTTTGCACTAAGTATGGGATGTTCAAGCTTCATATAAAACTGCGCCTTGCGCTCCAATAAAACAGCATTTGTTACCTTTATTTGTAAACTTAATAAAGTCATTTAAATAAAAAGCTTGTCTCTTTTTTTCAACTCGCACCGAATCAAGTATGCGCAGTTATTCTACGCATGATGCATTGGGTATTTCCAGTAATATATTGCATTTACATTCATGCATTCGACAGATGCTTTTATCCAACGCGACTTAAAATGCGTTAAAGCCGTACATTTCATCAGTATGTGTGTTCCCTGGAAATCGAACCCAAACATTTTGCACTGCTAACCCAATGCGGTACCAGTTGAGCTACAGGAACACATTGAAAGTGCAAGCTGTTAAATTCTGTTTACTGTTTATACAGTAATACTGTGTAAACAGCAGGAAGCTTTTTATTTGTATTAGTTGAGTATTAACAGATACCATGTGTACAACTGTTTATAATTAGACTGAGTAACTCAGACTAAGTAACAGCCTTGCTAATCAAACAAGATAAAGTGCTTTAACAGTTAAACAAATTAAGCAGAAAAATAGTTTTATCTGTTAAATCTGTTAAACTAGTCTTTAATGTCTTTCATGAAAGCCGTTATGTGTATAATTAAATAAACTTCTCAGTATAAACCAATCATAACTTAGACTGATCTTTTTTTTTGTTTTATCATTTAAAGAAATGTTTCTGCAATACACCACAAATGAATCGATTAATTGTGCAACACCCTGATTGTCCTATCGCCACACACAGTTATAAAACATACAGTTTCCCTTAGCAGTCGACGTTTTTACATCTAGGCTGAAATTCCCTTAAAATTGAATTAATTATGCTGGTATTTAAGGTCTGAAAAAGTCCAGACCAGCCAGCAGCAAAACAAACAACACCGTCAGGCTGTTAAAATGTGTTTTTGTGAGGAAGGTTCAGCAATCGCCTGTTTACTGTCATACAAGTGTGTGAATCCTGATTGGTCACTAGGCAACCGGTTCAGATGATGCAATCCATGATGTGGATCTGCAGTGTGTCCAGATCAGGCAGAACTTCCCCACACTTTGGACAAGCATGTTCTGGAATATTCTGCTGCTGCCAATCACCTGAGAGAGAGAGAGGTCATTTACATAAAGAAGTCTTAAAGGCGCAGTACTAAAAACAGGCAGTTTAATTGAACTGCTTTCTTCTTCAAGAGAAGGAATTACCTCTGGTCCCCCGCAGGTGTGGTGGGGATGTGGGCCCGTGTGGACTGGCCCCACGGGACATGTGTCGCCTTTGCATCTCGCTCATGGAGTGTCTGAAACAGGAAACCTGTCTGTTTTCAGCATGTACAGGTCATACGCAGATGAGGATGTATATACGCATGTGTTCACACCTGCCGAGCGACTCCATCTCCCCCTGAAGCTGATTGTTCTGTTTCTTCACGTACTCCAGCTGACTGGCCAGACGCTCCTTCTCCTCGTGGATGTTCTCTCGAGCTGCTCGTTCTGCCTGGAAATCTAAGGAATAAATCTCTGCCTGTGTGCGCACAGACACACAAACACACACTTGGTAAATAGACACGCACACAGATTCGATACACATGTGAGAGCCTTGACAGGGTTTGTATATTGGTTTCTGTGTAAAATCGAACATATAATCTAACTATCTAAAGTAATCATTACACCAATAATTATGATTTTTCTCTTACAATACCTGAGCCTTGAAAACAGAGATGGTCTCCTGTTCCTGCTCCTTCTGAAAGATCTCCATCTTCATCTCATCGATCTTCTGCTGTTTGTCTGCCAGGGCCTTTTCGGCTGCAGTAAACCTGGTGTGAAGATGCTCAAACTCTTCCTCTGACACGCTGCCCTGATCACACACACACACACACACACACAGAGTGACGGAAGCAAATCAGCCACCAACATGCGAGCAGAACCTGCCAACAAAGTGATTTAATACTCCTTAAAAAAGCTGCGTTGCCTGGAAATGACGAGACGAATGTCTGGAATTCTTTTCTAATATGAATGTGAATGTAAAGGTTACTATCGAACCAAACCACAAACTTGAACAATCAAGTCTTTTATATTCAGGCCCCTTTTTTTATATATAGCTCATATCTATTCTTGAGGCAAAACTCTGAATTTTAGGAGAAAATCTGCTTGGAAAAGTCACAGCACAGCTGGGTTATATAAGACCAGGCTGATCTTTATAATTTATCCTCTATAAATCACAAGAACAGACGTGATGAAGGAAAGACATGATGATTTTAGCCAAAACTATACCTCTCTCTTCTTCCTCTCCTCGTGAAGTTCATTATAATCTTCAAACAGACTAGTGTAGGCATCTTTAAGATGGTTCAAATTACTCCTGGCAAAGAAATATAAAAACAAATATGACTATGCAAACATACAGATCTAGACACCTGTAAAATTAAGTAATTCTATAATCAGACGTGATATGTTTTAGTCACTTTTCATCTCGAGTCTTCTTCTGTTCCAGTCTGACAGCAGTTTGTAGACTTTCCATCTGAACCTTCAGACTCTGATTCTCAGCCTGGACCTTCTGTCTGTCTCTGAGCTGAGTCTTCAGACTGGCCCGCTCCTGCTCCAGATCTTTACACCTGCAGGACAAGAGAGAAAGCCACAGGACGTCTTTAATACATGCTGCTAAAAAAAGTATTTAAGAACTATAGACGTGTCTGTAGGAGTATATAAAGTAGAATATAATACTGATCTATGGAAGTGTAAATGGACTCCTGAAAGTCATTAAAGGAACATATATAAATACCCTACAGAAATGATCTATAGAAGCATATATAAATACCTATAGAAATTATCTATATGAGCATATATACATACCTACAGAAGTCAGCAGCATAATTACTCTATAGAAGTCATCTATAAGGGTACATATAAATAAAGAGGGGATGTATAGTCTGCTGGTGTTGCTGACCTGTCCTGCAGCTTGCGTTTCATGTTCTCAGCATCGTCCAGTTTACTGTGAGCCAGTTTTAACTCATCACAGAGCTTCATCAGTTGAGCTTTTAGATTTGGCCCCTCAGTGCCTGACTGACAAAAACAAACACACACACAATATGTGACATCACTGAAGGTAAACTAAGCTTGTATATAATCAACTCATTTAAAAACTCTACATGGATCACCAGGAAAACCGGATTACGTTTTCAGTCGTGCAGGGGCGAGACGTCTGTGTGCTGCTGTCACTGCGTTCCACGTTATGCTGTAACTCTGCAATTCTGGAGACACACAAACACAAGAGTGTAAAGGAAGCTTCTGAAATCTTCATGTCCTTCAGAGGACCTGAGGCCCACCTCATCTGAGCCTCCTGAAGCTTCAGGTGAAGAGCCTCCTTCTCATCCGTCTCCTTCCTGAGAGACCGAAGCAGCTGCCTCACCGTCTGCTCCTCTGACCTCTGACTGCAAACACACACACACACACACACACAAATACACACACACACACACAAATACACAGATTAGAGATTAAATTTCCAGACAGATTAGATTTCCTGTTAGGCTGTTGAAAAGCAATCCTTACATGCAGGAAGTAGACTGGTCCTTTTGTGTACTGGGCAAATCTCTAGTCACATTCAACTCCTCTTTCTGTGGGACAAAACCACAGTTTAATAAACACAAAAAATGCTAAGCATCTTCTGTAAGGGGCAGAGTCAGAAATTATCATTAGCTCAGTAGACAAACAACACAGGTGGAAAGTCCCCACTGATAAAAGTGTGTTTGTCTTTGTGTGTTTGTCTTTGTGTGTTTGTGTGCGTACAGTGATTCTGATCTCAATGAAGGATTCTCCGGGTGAACCCTGACCCATTTTCAGCTGCAGTTCTGAGTTCAACGCCACCAGATCGTTCTTCTCAGCCTGAAGTCGAGTGATCTGACCCCTCAGCACCTCCAGCTCAGACTGTAAACCCTACAACACATAATAATGAAGCCATTCAATGACACAAGAGTGAGGAAACAAAACCAGTCGAGATGTTTTCAGTGAAACACAAACGGGATATTTTTCCATCTTCATGTAGTTCATTTGGAACAACACACAATACAAAAAACAGACGTTTCTTCACAGTGATGCAATAGAAGAACCGTATTTGGTTCCCCTTAGAACCCCTAAGTCCACTACAAAAAACCTTTGGTGAAACAGAAAGGTTCCGTGGAGAGTGAACGGTTTTTTTGGAACCATACGGTTCCAAAATGGTTCTATGTCGTCATGTAGCACCTGTTAAGTGTAAATAATGATTGAATTTTTTTGTTTTTGGGGGAAACAATATGTGAATCACCAACGACGACATTTTAGGAATCTCTACAGTCTACTGATCTGAGAATGTAGATGTATGAGGATCTGTGATTCTCCACCGGAGTGGAAAGCGTCTCACCTCAGCTCCGCTCTTCTCCACCTCCTGAACTCTTTTCTTCAGAACCTCGTTTTCTGCGTCCACACTTCTCAGTCTGGCTTTGGCCTCCTCCAGTCGCTTCTCCAGGAAATCTCTCTCTTCCTTTTGCTTCACCTTCCATGCCGACAGGTCCTCGAATCTCTCCTTCATGGACAGATTGGTCTGTTTCAGAGCCTCTGAGGGGTTAACAGAGGGATGTGTGTGCTGTGTGAAAGTGTATGTGAGAAGTCATAAAGAGAGAGATATGGAGAGAGATTGTCTCTCACCCTTCAGTTCTTTGTTCTCCCTGATGAGGGTGTTCATTTGTTGAAGCGTATCCTCCAAACCGGACAGATTTCCAGTGCCGGGCCCCGGGCCTCTGTGTGGGAAACCAATGTCCCCATTCATTATTGAAGAGCCGGATGCCATATTTCCAGAGTCTGTGGAGTTTTGAAATATCAAGATGTAGCTCTTACATGAGCGATGATATTTAGACAAACACCAAACGACACGGCTGAGAACATTTTGTGCGATTATGAAACTAGACCTACAGAAGCAAAGCCCAACATTTAAAATGTCCTCAGACTGGAGCACGTGTTCTCTGACATCATGAATGCCTGTTTTAATTCACCTTAAAGAGTTGACATCCTGGTCTTTCCTGCAAGAATGTGGCCATCAGATATTGTTATTGTAATGTGGGCAAAATACTACAAAACTATCCATTTAAAAATGTTCCGCGCGCACTACTTACAAATGCTTTATTTGATAATAAAGTTTTAAAACTTTATTTGTTTCGAGGCAAAACAAATCAGATCAGAATGTAGTTTATTTGGTCAAGATCGTGGCGCAGAGACCATCAGCTTATGAAATAACAGACACACCAAATACCCAAAACATCATTCGATTAGTCTGTCTATAGCATCTATTTCTGATAAATGAGCTGTAGTTTTATGTTTTATTAGTACTCTATACTCTTAAGTGTTTTGAGTAGCCTACTTCATGCATAACAAGCAATATTTGTGTACTGTACATTAGTTCATTTTAAGTTATGATTGTATGTAATACAGTGGCAATAACTGATTTAGGAACTTCCGGTGTGTGTGTGTTTACATTTGTAAACAGTGAAACTATTTTACTTTCGTTTCTCAAAGCATCAAACAAGCGTATAAATATTAACAGGTATAATGCAACCATTTCAATAATCAACATATTTCATAACGCATCTCAATGATGAAAACATGACAAAACATTTACTTTAAAAATCATATAACGCGCGCGTCTCCAACGTTTCACCTTTTTATTAATGTGTAAAAGTCCGAAATCAAATGCGTCATTTATTAAAGTGTTACATAACTCACCGAGGTTCAGCCTCGTACGTCCTCAAGCGCAGATCAGTTGGTTTTGGGGAAAGACGCGTTTCCTGCTCCAGGCTTCAGTATAGGGCACAGATCTGTACTGATCTGGGATCGGTGTATCTACAGTCACTGTTGTGAAAGTAACTGTCTGGCCATCATACTGAAACTCTGCTGTACGACCACGCCCCTTCCCCAGCTGATGTTGACGTCACAACGCGCTCTGGGGCTTCCCAGCGCCGCGTCGCGTTTGCGTTTTACGCGCGGTGACGCACTCCGAACTGGGGCAGATGAAGGGGGTTTAGATGCCCCCTTATTATAGTTTTAAAATCCAAGTGACGCAAGAAACTTATTATTATTATTATGAACGTGTCTGTGGTTTCACAGGTCGTGATGTAATGACTTTGTCGCGGCGCTAGATGGAGCCACTGAAACAGACCTGTAATAAAAGTAGACGTTAACAGGTGGGTACATGTGCATGCAACGACTACAATCATTGATCTTTTCGTATATTTTCGTAATTAATTGTGCGTAAATAGTCAAACCGATCTGTTGAATCACTGTAAAGTTTTTTGTGTAAAAGATCTTTGCGGTTAGTATTTATTTCGGCAGATCAGTGAATTCACGTTTGTTATAAACAGTATCAGAGCTGCACAATTTGTCTGGAATGCGCCGCAACGATGAAGCTGGTGGATGGCCGCGGGTCACAGCGCGCCCATTGGCTGACAAACTGCAGGGCTGTCCCACAGGCCTAAGACAAACTTTTAGGGTAATGGATGGAGGACGTGGGAACTCTTATTTGTTATCCTGCAACAGTAAGTGCAGGTCGGGACACTGTGAACTGACCCCGGGGCGCAGCATGTGTCCGCAGCATTGACTTCCCAAACATGCGTTTAGAATTACAAACGCGCTGCAGTTTTTTGGGTAACCAAGTATTTAGGTTGCACTTTTAACACCAACTCAGTGTTTAAAAAACTCAGAGGCAACGAGAAAAGAGACTGGGGCAGTTTTACGCGTGGCTTTAACTGGCACGGGAAAGATGCGTTTTGCGCTTCTGCTGGCGCTGGGTTTCGGGTGCGCGTTTGCCTGCCAGCTGCCCACCTCGTGGCGACCCCTCAGCGAGGGCTGTCGGGCTGAACTCGCCGAGATCATCGTGTACGCCAAGGTGCTCGCCATCCACGAGGAGCCGTACGCGTCCAGCCTGTACAACTACCTGCCGTACCAGCGTCACGAGCGCGCCGAGGACGCGCTGCTGTACGCGGCGGAGGTGGAGCTGCTGTGTGACCAGGCGTGGGGTAGCATGCTGGAGGTGCCCGCGGGCTCGCGTCTCAACCTCACGGGACTCGGGTACTTCAGTTGTCAGTCGCACACGGTGATGCAGAACAACTCGTACATCTTCTTCCTCAGGTGGGTTCGTTTGTGTCCGCCGCACGTGCTGAGAAGTGACTTTAGAGGGACCCAGCGTTTGTTTACAGTTTTTTCAGGGGCTGTTACGCACTGAACAACGCGTCATGTGAAAACATTTAATTTAAATACTTTCAGTCAAAATATAATTATTATTAAAAAAATATATATTATTTTCAGGTCCATATATTTCATAACAAAGAGAACAGTGTGTTTTATAGATCTTTTTTTGTTCCGTTTTTTGCCTCTCCTTCTAGAGCCAGACTTGATCTAAACTAGTTTATGGATGTTTGTGTGTGTCTTCTGCAGGATGGATGAAAACTACAACCTTCTCCCTCATGGAGTGAACTTCCAGGATGCCATTTTTCCCGACACACTGGAGAACAGACGACTGTTTTCCAGTCTCTTCCAGTTCTCAAACTGTTCTGCTGGACAGACCACGCACAGCTTCAACATTGACTGGGAGACGCAAGAGGACAACAGGGTACAACACACACACACACACACACACACACACACACAGAACTGTTTGAATATATTAGTCAGGGTGTCACAGAGAGAGAAAGAGAGATAAATCTGGAGAGGGTCAGATAGTGTCAGTATGTGTGTTTTTGTGTATTTTGGCATTGTTACGGTCAGACATGAAGAGTTTGTACAGGTTGTAAATGTGTTTGTTAGGATAGGAGGGAAAGGCAAAAAGATGGAGAATGAGAAAGAATAGTAAAATAATAAACAGTGTAGAAGAGCAAACTAGATTCTGAGAGAGACATCAGGAAAACAGTGGTGGGTGTAGCAAGAAAAATAAATCAGGCGTTTGATGTGGACAACTCATGACAGAGTAAGAGGAAGGTCAGGGGTCAGAGGTTATTTCACAAACACACTCTCTAGACACACACACACACACACACACACACACACACACACACACACACACACACACAGGGTGAAGCAGGGGCAGTTTGTTGTTGATGAGATCAGTCTGCTGTATGTTCTGTTTTGGGGGCGGGGTTTAAGGGTTAAGACCTTAGGGATAAGGTTCAAATTAGGTTAAGTTTCGGGTTAGACAATTAGTTGGGATGGTTAAGGTTAGGGTTGAGGGGTTAGAGATTCTGTTGTGTAAATGTATATCCTGTATAAACAATGATAGCTGTATAAATGTGTGTGTGTGTGTGTGTGAGGTAAAAACAGGTGGGGGTGATTAGTGGGCCCGGGAACCTCAGAGATAATAATGGCTCTTTTACGCATCAAGTTTTCCTGTGGGAAAAGGAGTATCTGAGGTAGCCTGAGGGACTGAAGCACAACTGTATCAGCCTGTTCATCTTCTCACTTCCTGTACTACACCTCTTAAACATGTACCTCATTTTACCTCATTAAACTCTAATCAGATTCACTCAAACACACTAAACTGTGTCGCACAGATAAATGTATTTTTACAAAATCTCATCATCTTTCTCAATGTTCAGTCTCATGAACACTGTCTGTTGTTATAAAGACACTGAACACTACAGCTGTGTTCAGTTTGGGGTCTCAGAGCTCTGGTGACAGAAAAATAAACGAACACACACTTCAAACATCTTTTTCTGATTGTAGAAAATACATTTGACTACAGATATTTACATAGTTTTACTGTCAGGAATACCGGTTTGTGTGTGTGTTGTTTTGCAGCAGGTGTGTTAGTGTGCACCTGTCTGTGTGGTTGTGCGTGTGTTTTCGTTTAGTTTTTATTTGGAGAGCGCTGTTGTTTTTCAGCAGAGTGTGTGTTCTGTTTAGACAGAAGGGCACTACAGTTAATCTCAATATGTTGTTTTTAGTAAACATATTTGTGTTTAAACATGTTTCTATTTATAGAAGAAGACCTCTAAAATCTCTCTCTCCCTCTCTCTCTCTCTCTCTTTCTCTCTCTCTCTCTTAGCTGCTGTGCTCCTCCGTTCAGAAGGTTCTGTTTGAAGAGGAGGAGAGGGTGGGGCTCCTCCAGGAGCTTGTGGTCGAGCTGGAGAGAAAGAATAAGCAGTTGAGACAGCGTGTTGGGAAATTGCGACATTCCCTGCGGAAGAACAGGAGAGCGGCACGCCGCGCAGACCGGGAACACAAGGAGCTGCGAGAACGGCTGAACGCGGCGGAGAGACGCGCTGGACAACATCTCAACACCATTACACACACACACGGACTGTGAGTGTGTGTGTTTATCAGAGCTCACACACACACTCACACACTCCGACATGTGGACTCTTACAGACTGCTGGCTGGTCTTTGGGCTTTATGTTAACGTAACGAGGTTTTAACAGTAACAGAAATAAAGCAATAGATTTTTTTCTCCATAAGCTTCTGCAATTATTTTTGCTTTAAAAGTACTTTATGTATCTTTGCATATTCATGCTTTGTATATAATTTCAGCCTTAGGTTTGCTGTATGTTTTTCATAAACCTTTATAAAACTCTATAGTTCCGAAATTTATATTTCTTTAATAAATTTAAGATGACAACTTCAGAATCTGTCATTGAAATATGTGTGTTTCTCTGTGGTTTAGCACCAGCTGTTTCCCTGCTTGTGGTTAACAAGTGAAAAGTTTAAACTGCTGGTCGTGGGCACGCACACGCACGCACGCACGCACGCACGCACGCACGCACACGCACACGCACACACACACACACACACACAGTCAGAGGTGTGATTACACTGAATTACATTATATAAGATTCTTCTTTTCTGGTGAAAATAATAGTAACACATCATTCTAATAGTACACACACACACAGGAACATCAAGAATGCTGTGTGTACACCAGCCCCTCCACTACTGAAACTCTGCCAGACTCATCCAGTAGACTGGAAACATCCAGAATCTTGAGCAAATATTTCTTTTACTCCGTTTGCCAAGCGGAGACCCTGCGGAGTCGTATCAGTGATGTGGAGCGTGTATGTTCTCTTTGGAATACACATGAAAGAGATTCTTGCTCTACACATTTTGTCATTTAGAGAGCTGAAACTTTATCACAACAGTGTGAGACTAGATCCAAACCAGACTTGAGACGGTTCGACCGCAGTCCAAACACTCCAGTCCAAGCAAACATAATGCGGCCGTCACATCAACATTAAACCCATTAAACCCAGTGTGTCCACTTTTGAAACCATCTGGAGGTGTTCTCAAACAGCTCTGAAGAAGGGTTTGGTTACTTCAAAATGGCCGTCACAACTATTTAGCTTGACTGGTGCATTGGCATCATCACCGCGATAATTAAGTGTGCTGTTGCCTTTAATTGTCATTACCATAATGCGTCAGGATGTTTGACTCTTGAGCCGGTCTGTAATTTTCATTATTCGCAGTGATGGTTCTCATTAGATTCTCATTCATGTGATTTACTAATGAGAATCGTGCTGTTTAAGTCAGTGGTTTTTAAATAACATTAGCATACATTAAAGCCGTACAGAAAATGCTGATCGTGATACATAACAATTCAAATGAATTTTTTATATTCACAATATGGTAATTAGAATTTTTATTTTTAAGGTTAGAATCAATTAGCTTAATTATCAAACAACTCATGTGAAAGGTCTTAATGGTACAAATGATACTTAACAGTATTTTATTTATGTGAAATTCCATGTGCGTCTTCTGACGTTAAACCAGAGACTGTCTAATGAGAAGACTGAAATCATGTGCTGTGTAATTGTAGCAGTTTGGTGACTGAGTGCAAAATGTTTTTCATGATAATGTGTAATATTATTGTTGTCTGGTTTTATTGGTGATTTGACCAATTTTGTTATTAAACTAAAAATTGGGTCACCATGTTTTGGAGATTTCAGTATTTTAGAAAAACAGCTGCGTGGGGGAGTGGCCAAGATGGCCGCCGTGTACGCTGAACTCAGCATGCTTTCAACAGAAATGGCCTGTCAGATTTCAAACTCTAAAAACTCATTTGATGGACAGCAGATAAAGGATAAAAGTGCTTCTTATCAACGTCATTGGTGAGTTATAATTTCATACTAATACTCTGATGTCTGGCTACAGTTTGTGACCGCTGCATATTTACCTCAGTTGTGGGATGGTCTGTCAGTTTAGACCAAAGATTGTATATCCTGTACTGTTTAATTGGGTTAATCTATTGGGTGAAATTTTCCCCATACACCAGCTGATGTGATGTGATTTTGTTTGTTAAGTGTTTGTTAAGTGACAATGAATGTTTGTGCTAAACCAGAAAGAAAAAGGCACGTGCTGTTGATAGTCCATTTATACTTTTTTGATGTTTTGAAACCTTACAAAAGACTGTTTGTCACCATATTGAAGTAACCTGTAAATTCAACCTACAAATGTAATTCTTGAAAACTGTTTTCTGTTTTTGTGACTTATTTTCATGTGGGGCAGTTGTGGCCTATTGGTTAGTGAGTCAGGCTTGTAATCAGAAGGTTGCTGGTTCGATTCCAGCACTAAGGGGTAGCAAAGCACCTAACCCCCTATTTATAACCCAAGACTCCTCCTGGAAGGGCCCTAGTGTCCCTCCAAAAAAGCAGCCGGTTTCAAACCTGAGTCCTTCAGCAGTTTCTTACATCTGTAGGTTTGATCAGGTTTGATCATGTGGAGCTGTGCACAGTGTCAGTGATTTTCAAAAGCAGTTAGAAGTCATTTATTTAAGAGGATAACAGCAGGAAAGGTCTGCAGGTCCCTCGACTAGCATGAGGGGAAAAACAGTGTGTGCTCTTCTCAGAGAAATCTCAAAGTCTAGTTTAAAATGTCGGGATGATGTTGTTGTGTGCATTGCCAGGCCTGCAGAGGTTTCTGTGTACAGCACAGCTACAATGAATCTGATTGGAGCACGATACAAATATGACTTATATTATAATTAAGTATAATTAATTATTTAGGTTTGCCCCTAATTCCATATTCTGTTTTAATTGTAGAGTTTGACAGAGAGTTGATAACCAGTTGTCTGTGATGTAGACAACTACTTTAATTATTAAACTAATATTAATAAAGAAATTATATTAAATGCCAATAAATTACTATTAATTAAATTGTATTATATAAAATTACTATTAATAATTACATTTTCATTTAATTATTGACTACTTTAAATTATACAAATTTTGACAAGCTAAAAGTTGAAAAGTTAACTAACGCTAACATGTTGGCCAGACACGCGCACAGATGTCTGGGGTTCAAAGCGGTCATGCAGAGTGAGATGAAATTCACGTGGTCTCGTTCCTCAGTCTGTTTGGACTCAGTAACAGCAGGTACAGCCTGAAGCGCTGAGCTGCTGGGAGGCTGATCACTAATGAGTGATCACTAATGAGTGAACATAAGGCTAACATCACTGGACACCTGTAGGGAACAACAAACTAAACTCTTCTGAAACCCCCAAACCAATTACAAGCACGCTGGCGGTAAACAGCCAACCTGAATTAGTTACACAATGAATTAACTAAATAACCAACATAACCATTACAGCAGATTGTGATGAACTAATCGTGTCATTAACCACATTCTGTTTAGCTCTGAAACTGTTCTGTGTATATCGCGTTTAATATGTTTTTTGGTCGTGCATATGAATGCTTCAGATGGATGAAAACGCTTTTGAAAACACACACACGTTATTTTAATATAAATTCTATTAGTTAAAATATTCCATTACAGTATTGAAGAACATAACTCACATTTAAATGATCATTCGTGATTTATTTAGGGAAAAGATAGAAAGAAAAAAATTTCTTCCGCACTGCTTTACAGCGAGAAGTATAAACTCTGATATG
The DNA here is from genome assembly GCA_036877575.1 of Botia almorhae. Classification (NCBI taxonomy): domain Eukaryota; kingdom Metazoa; phylum Chordata; class Actinopteri; order Cypriniformes; family Botiidae; genus Botia; species Botia almorhae. Next base: position 241,365 of record JAZGTJ010000001.1, read on the forward strand.
TGCAGGTGATTGTCGACGGAGCTGAATACACAAGCCCCATATCAACAGAAGAGTCACATCACAGTACAGTTAATATTCGTGTGCCACTGCCAAAACATGACCGTCACATGCATGTATAGATTCACATTTCACTGGGCGGCTTTATCTTAGACAGGCTTGTAACAGAAATGCAGAAACAACAGCCTGCATTGTCATAACTGCGTTTTTGTGTGTATATATATGCGTGTGTATAGATATATATTTATTTATTTATACAAACATGTTACTTCATACATACAGTTACATACAGATCGTTAAATGAATAAGCGCATTTGACACACTTGCATTTCTTTATGAAATCATTCAATGCAAGTTTTTAACATTTTTTCAAACGCTTAAGATCTTGTCTTTCTCGCAAACAATAGTCAACGTTCCCGGGACAGGTTTCAAACACTGCACAGTTACTGGGTAGCACAGACACTTGTCAGTCACAGCTTTTCATCGTAAAGGCAGAGGTGGGAAAAGATTGTTCAGGTGTATTACAGAAATCTGACTCCCTGTGTAATTGTGGTTAGGCTTAGGTGTGGAGGGTGGGCTTTACAGGTAAAGACCAATCAGGTAGCAGCCTCCCTAGGGTACGAACCAATCAGAAGCAGGGGAATTGCAATCCCACGGGGAGTCGATGTTTGTAAAGGTGCATCACAACTGTTCACCACTAAATATTCACCATAAATCTTGAATGAAGACGTTGCTTGTGTGTTTTCAATAGAAGTGTGATTTTCTCAGAACGTACAACACAAACCGAGAGACATATCAGCTGTGAGAGCCAAATTTAAAGAGATGTGTTATCACACCAGGTGTGCGAGTGTCGCACACCTCCAGAGAAAGGCAGTGCTGAGAGAGAGGAATGAAATTAAACATTCAGCAGAAGACACGCACAAACACAGAAACACACACAAACATACACAGTCCCCATTATCTCCATGGGAACAACAGACACAACACAATCACAGTCTATTTACAAAGACTTTGGACAAACAGAGTGATTGATCTGTGTGACACAGACCAGCCATGGTGATACTGTAATCTCAGTAAACAAAACACAAATCTAATACAGATTAATCTTGTTGTTGTATTTTTTTTACTTTGTCCTTCATTGCACTCCCTGATCGGCCAGGATACACGTGTGTGTGTGTGTGTGTGTAAGAGAGAGAGCTATGGAACCTGTGTGTGCATTTATTTACTGTATGGTTTTGGTGGATTGTAATTACTCTAGCAAATAGTTAAAAGTCATTCAAAAGAATTGTTTTTTTTGTGTTAGATATTTGTGTTTGGCTTGGCATGGCAGTCACCCACTGTATCACACATACACCTCTCTTCAAAGCAGCCCCCCTCCAGCTTTTGGTTTCATAATTATTTCGACACAGCACACAGATAAACGCAACGATCACAAACACACAGTACACAAACACTGAGCTCAAGATGACCAGCGTGAATTCACATGTGGTATGCTATCGATTAGCATGTTTTCATTATGCTAATGCAGTGACACTGGAAGTCTAGGGGGAACCAAATGAACGCTGAAATACAGTTACTACAAACTTCCATTGTAAGTACATTACAAATGATGTTTTTTAACAAACGGTCGATAGAGAATAGAGTATTAAACCTAGAATATCCCTTTAAAACCGTTACTCAGACATCCTCTGCTTACACTGTTAATGTATAAAGAGCAGTTTACTGTACAGTCCACTGTCATCGCAGCCTCACACGACCTCTTGTAGCATACAAAGAGAAATTTTGCCTCAGTCGTTTCTCTGTTCTGTGATTATAAACTCCTCAAGTGCAAACGAACACAAACGTTAGCTTGAACTTCCTCCTGTTGAAGCGTTTTATTTTAGTCTACACTGAAACAAACATCACAGAAGAAGCTGAAGATATTAGATGGCACTTTGGAAAATGTCACATATTCTCAAATCCCTGCGTCAAGATTTCCACCTGTGATATTAACAGACCATAAAGGGTAAAGAAGACATCAGTCGCTTTAAAAACCTCTCGTGACACGACACACAAGCCACCTGGAGACAGAAGACCACCGTCACTATAGGAAGTTAACAAACTTAAACGTAGCCCTTAAAACAATGTTTTAGAATCTGAGTCTTTTAGTCACTTTGAAAAGAGGTTTAAATCATTTAGGATTACTGTAATTATGGGATGAAAATTCACGCACTGTGCAACACTGGTTACAGTTTAAACAAACCCAACAGAAATGTGTAGCGGTAGCTACATATCGACCTTAAAAAACAAACTGTAGCATTTCTGCAATATTAGCGTAATCAGAACGAACTGTAAAACTACTCATCAAAAGTTTATACGCTGTTTTTTCAAGCAATCCCCTATTCCATTGGTCAGACAAACAGACCCCGCCCCAAACAGCACTGTTTCGGTAGTTTTGATGTTTTTGTTTTTAGGGGACTAAAGCAGCAAACCGTTTAATCAACTGGTGGAATTGTCATACAATCATTATCAGACTGCTGTGGGGAAATTTAACTGACATTTTATAAACCAATCATCTGTCTTCACATCATTCAGACTGGATCAGACAATCTTACAACACGTTACCGTCCCTATGAGACCCAGTAAAGCTGCAGTATTCCCTGAGAACTCGTATACTGGGCGTGGAAAGACGCTGCCATGGCTTTTCAAGAGATCTGTGTGTGTGTGTGTGTGTGTGTGTGTGTTTACTATTAACAGTTGCACTATATTCAGTAATCTAACTACGTCTGTGTGTGTGTCTTGAAGCGAAGACAAACAGGAACAAAACTCATCGAACTGCTTTAGCTCCGTTCCGTTCCTGTGTTTACAAGATAGTCCAGTAAAGCAAGATAACAATCAAATATATTTCATGAAGCTAGAAGCCAAACGTGAGTTCTCAATTCGTTCGTATGAGCGGCGTAATACAATAATTTAGCTAACTGTTCTCATGTACAGCCTGTGCAAAAGTCTCGACTGGAAATGTCGCGAAACAGTCTAACATTTTTAAAAGCACTTTTTTTAAAAGCGCTTTTGCAGGTCAGCAGGAAAAATGCGTGGAAAACCTCAACAGAGCAGAAGTGGCGGCTAACAATTAATACGGTAAATCTGCGAGCGAACAGAGAAGGAGAACGAGGGCGGAAAGAAACAGGGCGGAGCTAAAAGTATCAATATATAATAAGGAGAACTGTTTGACATCGGCTCCGCCCACCTTAAAGAGCGGATGCAATCATGTACACTCTCGCACCCAAACCGTGGTGGTTTCTTAATTCGATCATTTCTCCAGAAGGAAACATGGCTGGCGAAGTTCGCAGCACGGAAGTCACTTAAAATCTCCAGCCACTTAAATTCTCTTCTCAACATGGAAGCTGCCGCGTGGAATCTCCTCCTCTCTGGCTGCTGCATGCACTGCACCCTCTAGTGGCCTGCTGGTTAAATGGCAGGTCAAACTGCGCAACGCATTAGGCGCAAGTTTTTTAGCCTCTCGGTGGTTGCTATGGTGATGGATCAGTCCTCTGCCTCTCCTTGACGGCAGGGCGGGGAGCGGGCTGAGGGGCGGGGCTTACAGGGCGGTGGCCTCCCAGCTCTCTCCCCGCAGGACCTGGCGTCACTTGGTCCCAGTTACTACTGTGCTAACAGATGCAACTGAGGGAGGGTGTGGCCTGCAGGGATCCGCCCCTGCGGAGGCGGAGGAAGCAGCGGATGCTAAAGAACAGGAAGTGTGGGGAGGAGCTGTACCTGTAAACACAAATGCATTACATATGAGCACATCCACACGCAATCTGCACCTGCACAAATGTTTAAGAAACAAAATATTTGTGCTAATTTGGCTTTTCTGGGCCTACAGACTGTATGATTGAGAATAATGCTCAAATGTATGTTACTTACAGTCTTTGCGAGGTGGTAAAGAGGCGGGGCCTGTTGCCATGTCGTTAACAAGCACTGTGTTTGGGTTCTGAACAGGTTTGTTGTTTTGGGTGAGCGCCGCGGCTGCATTCGGGGCTGGATTTGGTGTTTGATTGGGCGGTACGGTCGGGCTTTGGTTCGCGTTCAGTATGCGGTTCTGATTAGCGTTGCTAGAATGCGTCGCATCCATGCTGCTGCCCAGCTGCAGTCTTCTCATGTGTCGAACCACAGCCGTGGCGTTAAAAGCTTGCTGGTACACAGACAGACATTAATGCAGGAGAAGATAAACACAGAGACATGTCACACAGACGGGCTTCTGGAACTCACCCTCCATTTGCTTTTAGCGAAGTTTTTGCGCATCTGTCGGCTGACGGACTCGTGAATGTTTTTGCAGAGCGCCGTGTCCCCCGCGATCCTGAGGAAGACAAACGGCGTCAAAACTCGTTGTCCAAAACTACCCAGCTAACAGGGAACACGTTCTCTCACTGTTGGCAGAACGTTTTTACTGCTACATATTATATATTAAAATTTAAGTTGTTTGTGGACCGTTTTAAAAACGTTATAGAATTTAAAAAACGTATAAAAACATTTTTTATAACCAACGTTAATACAACATCTGAAAAACTTGATGTTTTGAACGTTCTTAGTACTTTCAAAATAACGTTTATGTAACTGAGTGGAAATGTTAGGGAAACATTCTTGCTACCTAAAATTGTTAGCTGGGTAGCAACTCTCTTCACCTGGCCTGACATCTCTGCTCTCCTCTTAAGCACTTTGAACTACTGTGAAGTGTGTAAACTCTCTACGGTTCTCAGTCCTTCTGTCTGTTTTTTCACGCTCTTGTTTCGTGAGGGCTTGTTAAAGTCGTCGGCAGAGGACGTGCTAATTGCTGCTTAGTGTTTCGGAATACATAATGCTAGATTAGGCGCCGCGTTTTAATTGGCTTGCGTTTATTCAGTCGCTTTCCGTTTGCTCCTGAGACAGATCTTGACGCATAATAACAGACAGACCAAATTCAACCTGATACTCATAACGCGCACGCAGTCCCAGAACGACACAGGCAGCGTCTTATTTTAATATAAAAATGTCGCACTAATAACATGAAATAAAGCCCGACTCTAAATGCTGTTTATAAGGGTACAGTTTAATTGTTCTGGTCCAGCTTAAGTGTCTTAGAGGAATACGTGACACTCGTCAGAGGAAATCACAAATGAGCTCTGCTTTTAACTGATGTTTATGATCTCTATTCTATAAATATAGTTTTGACTCTGAAATTTGATTAGATGAAAGTTGCTGCATTTTTATAGCTGTGCACACACGAACTGAATTCCTCATCCCATCTATCTGATATCAGAAAATACAGTTAGACTAACAAATGTATCGCTTGATAAAATAATTGTTTATTGTAATCATTATTAAGAAATTCTGCTACGTATTAAAACATGTGGGTCTTTTATCATATTGCTGTTGCCACGGTTCGGGTTTGTCACTCACCAGGGGTGCCGAAGGGCCTGTTCACATGTGTATCTCCTAGCAGGATCCTTCTCCATCAAACAGCTGATGAAATCTTTCGCTGTAAGTTAAACACATGAAATAAGAATGATCAGACATCACAGAATTATTTATTTAGTTTGAGAAAGCTGTCTGGTGTTTGTTTGCTCTGACCCAGGGCCACAGTACAGAGTCAGTGCAGAGACTCTGTTACTGGAAACACTGATACATTTGGATTCATTATCTGGGTTTCTTTTGTAGACTGGAAGGTTTTTATATTGTGTGTGAGTAATGACATGAAAACGTCTGTCATGTGCCGGCCTGCGGTACGTTACTGAATGCCAGAGTGTTTGCTCACAGTTTCCTGTAAAACACTCTTAAATATTTCCACTCTTACCAGCAGCATAGAGAGTGACTGACAGCTGATGAAGTGTGTGTGTGTGTGTGTGTGTGTGTGTGTGTGTGTGTGTTATAGATTAACTGTATATAAGATGAATCCGTTAGCATCATGGGAGTCGATTCGGTGTGTTAATATAGACAGAACACAGACAGGAGAGGACTGGATAAACTGGGGTAATTATCAAACGAAGAAAAGGTTTCCAAAAGGGTTGCTGTGGGGTAAAGTGTGTCAAATGCTTCGGGGTAAAAATAACAGGTGATAGTGGATTCTGCCTTCACATACATACAGGAAATATTGTAACAAAAGTGCTTCCCAACATGGAAATATTCTGAAAATGATGCTCATATTTACATACATGCAAGCGAACTAAATATCATGTGACACACACACCTGAGTCAGATATATCATCCCAGTACGGTGCATCAAACTCATAGTCAGCTTTCAGGATCTGTTCGAAGAGTTTGGAGTCGTTTTCGTCGTAAAATGGGGGATAACCGCACAGCCTGTGAGAACACAACAGCAGAAATGTTAAAAATGTACCAGCCACCAATTTTCAAATGAAGGGAGTGAATTATCCCATTAACAGTCTAAAATACTTCCTCTTCAACTGTAAGTCCTCAAAACACACCATCTCACACCTTGATTCAATCGTAAACATTCTAATAAGTAATTGTAGATCATTTACCGTGAACCCCACCAGGCTGAAATTAAAGACGCAAATCAAAAATTCAGAATGCATCTCTTGGAATGTTTGTTGTTCTCTTTCAGCGTCAGATCCTCTAAAATGTTTTCCTCATGAGGAACGAGGCAGTGGGGGTGAGAGATGGTAATTTTATGCCTGATTTCCACCCTATTAGCTTTATGTTTTTCTCACCTCACGTCGGGTTAGCTAATCAGTGGCTAAGAGAATTAGCTACGGTTTCGGCCGGTTATCACTGAAATAATCACACCTGAGAGAGAGCAAACCAACCGTGAGATTTTCAAAAAATGTTTTTGCATTAACCCCAGTTATTTTATTGTTACATATCACATAAATCAAAAACATTATTCTTAAGCAGTTAATGTAACATTTTAAAAACGTTACCGAATTAAAAAAATGTTTAAATAACATTCCGAGCAATAATGTTAATACAACATCTAAAATGTTCCTTACAGCTTAAAGTTGTTAGCAACCCAAGCTGTTGTTTGTGTCACTGCGTATCGAAAACTCTTTAAAATGATGGATGTGATGTCACCCCTGAGTGACACCAGAAAACAGACTCGGTCATAAACACGCGGACACATCGGAACAGGGCATCTGTGTGTAGGAGTGATGAAATGACTTTCTCATCAACAAATCTGCCCGTTTGTTGACAGACAGCGAGTGTTTGTGTTGGCACAGGAGGCGCCCCAGAGCGCTCGAGAACGGGGGAACAAAACAACGAAATGAACGTTTGATACAGTCACTGGTGTACTTTATCCAAACCTGTACTTCTAAACTACAGACATTTTGTAATTCTTGCCTTATTATAGTGCATGCAGTTCCTATGACAACATATTAATATGACAGAGGAATGACATTGAATATTTGTACTTTGTGTGTCAAAATACAAGACTTTAATACAGGAGTTAAAGTCCTAAAGTAAAAAAACAAGCTTTATTTACTATATTTTTATAGTGGTTTTATAAATAAGGACGTCAAAAAAGGAGGTTTTGCTCAGAGTTGTCAGGTTTTGCTGAATTAAATTTGTGTATAAATTTATCCCCAATATGTGGTTCAGTAAACATTCTCTCTTTTCCGTTTGAATGACTCAGGCGTGCATGATCTGCACCAAAACAAAGACACCTTATAAGGAGCTTTAGCAAAGTGGGACACCACATCTGTAGATGATCAGCAGAAGATGTAGATGTTTCACTGTTTGTAGATGATCATACACTGACGCTGTGTTAAAACAAGCAAGTGTTGGTCTGTCCTGACCTGCATTTGTATTTATTCAGACCAGTGTCTGACAGACACATGCAGGGGTAGAGGAGAGTGTTGCATTGTGGGTACTTACAGAATGTAGGCGATGACTCCGATAGACCAGCAGTCGACAGCTTTACTGTATGGTTTCTGGGCCAGAACTTCTGGAGCTGAGGAGAGACATAAAGAAACCTCAGAAACGAATCACATCTTATCTTATGCAGTTTTTTATCAGTTTTTTTGTAATTCCAGATTTAAACCTGGAAAGCAACAAAGTTTTAGGATTTTGGAAAAATGAATGAAACGTTGATGTAAAATGAAGCAAAAATGTTAAACGTTTTAAATTTCTACAAATGATTTTAGCAAATTCTTGTTAACGTTTCAATTCACCGTTTCATTTAAATTGTTACTGGAATTCAAATGTGAAAAATGCAAAACATTTTAACTGACGGTCGCAGAACGTCATTCAGAGTTTAATTGTAGATAATTTACAAAAAGAATTAAAACTCAAGTGTCTCTATTAGAACTCAAGTGTATTTTCCAATCTTAGGAATGCTGGAATGGCTGTTTTTTAGTACGGGCTATTTTTGGACTGCGATCAATATAATCCCACCATCACATCAAAAAGTGTCAAAAACAGAGTGTGTGTGTGTGTGTGTGAGAGAGAGAGAGAGAGAGAGAAAAACACAAACAGAAATATGAGGAGCTGATGGGTAAAAGACGATGATCCTCAAATATGATCTGAAGGGCTGCGAGTGTGAGACTGTTACCATTTAAAGACAAAAAGAGAGCAAGCCAGACAATTTCAACACACACACACACACACATACCTAATGCATGCCTGTGTGATGCTCTCATTTAGAGCAGCAGTGGCTGGTATTCTTATGACAAACACCACTGAAGAAACAAACACACACACACACACTGCAGTGTGTGACCCCAGCCCAGAATGCAACTGGTTGAGGCTTTATTTTATAGCCTGGGGCCTTTAAAACAGTTCCCATGGAAACCAGCCCACCACGTCTTAAAAACACACACATAAACAGCAATGTACAAAACTATGGTGACTCCAATTCCAGGTACATACATGAGCGGGTACACACATACACCCATAAACACACACACAGCTGATCACTGGAGCCTGGACATATTACAGCTGTGTTTGTAGTTTTAGGATTTACTAAAGGATTTCAGTTCATTTCAGTAATTTTACAGCTGTGTAATCTTACTGTATGTCAGCAGCCGTCTCGTCTGAATACAATATTATTTTTATGATTATTTGAAGAAACGTGACGAGACGAAGTCTCTTACAATATCAAAGAATGACATTACACTAACAGAATATAAGATAGATCGAGAGTTTAGATGTATAATTATGCATTTGGCAGACACACACAAAGTTTGTTTCAGGTATACATGTGATCAGTATGTGAGTTCCCTGGGAATCGAACACGGGTTTCCTTACCCACGTATCCCGGCGTTCCACAGGCTGTGGACATGACGTCCCCCGTTCCCTCCATCTTAGACAGACCGAAATCACTGATCATGATCTTTGATCCGTCTTGAGGGTTGAAATAAAGCAGATTTTCTGGCTAAGCAGAGAAACACACACACACATTAAAACCAAACACATCAAAGGTGAGAAATACCAGCGTGTGTGTGTGAATGAGTTTCCTTCACCTTCAGGTCTCTGTGTACGATGCCCAAACTGTGGAGGTAGTTTACGGCGTCTAATACTTGTTTGATGAGGGTGCTGGCATCCTTCTCTGTGTAGAAACCTTTCTCCACGATCCGGTCGAACAGCTCGCCCCCGGATACACTGAAGAGAGCGAGAGAGATCGAGAGGGAGTGAGAGTCCCCTAACAAGAACTAAGAACTACTGATTGGAGAAACTGCTTTGTAGCAGAAGGACGTATATTATAGTGTACTGCCACGGTAAACCTTGTAATACTATGTGGAGATCATCATCATGTGTCCAGAGGCACCTGTAGGACTGCAATTCACAAAGTGCCCTGCAGGCTTAAATAAGACAGACTCCACCACACTGCTGTGAGCTGAGAGCAAAAGCAAACACACCACAAGGCCTCGGCAAAAACTCCAGATAACACGCGTCCGCATTAGTCAATTAATTTCATGCAAATTCAACATCAAGCGCTGACTGGAGTGGGCTGTGTTACATGCTGAGTCAACATGAGCTTCCTAAATGTCTCGGGCTGGGCTGTATCGAGGGGGGGTGTTCTGACCACTGCTGATATAATGACGCCCCCTGCTGGTGTACGAGAGCCTCTTCTGCCTGATTCGTACCCTTCTTCAGGATGCCAGACAGACTCGAGAAGGATCTGACAGAGCGATTGGTGGAAGGGAATGAGTAAGAAGTGTTTTGAGGGCCTGGAAAGGGCCGGCTTAGTCAAAACTCAGCTGGAACCGACTGTCTGACGTTCCTATTGGTCAACGGGTGCTGACATCACAGTGCACCGGAGTAAAGATTAACTTATAGCTGCGTGACGTGGCATCACTTCCGCATACGCTTGATGATTTTTCCATCCAATAGTATGAATGATTAATCAGCATTTGTTTGTGACTCCATTAGCTCTCTCTCTCTCTCTCTCTCTCTCTCTCTCTCTCTCGTTCATCCATCTCGCACGCCTTTGTCTCTTGTTGCACTGTTATGTGTGGATTGAGTGAGTCCAGCACTGGCAAAGGAAAGCGCCTGTATCTCTGTGTTTAATCACACGTGCTGAAACACACACCTACTGTTACTGTACATGCAGTGTGAATTATGGAAAGAGTTTCTGAACTGCGTCTGTCAGATCATACAGAAAACAGATTGGGTGTTTTTAAATATTCATCCCAAAGCCATATGTCATAATATTCTTCATGTTTCTCTCTGTGATGCGCGCACACACACACACACAGTCATTAACAGGGAAAGAGGGGCAGGCTCCTGGCCAACACTCAAATTAACACTCTGGAATTGAAACTGTAATGAATATTCCAGGGGGCAAAATGAGGACAGAAAATAAATGTTCGTTTCCTCTAATCCTTCTGTCTCTCCTCTGCTCTCCTGTCCTCTCTCCTGACATATTTAACATGAAATATCAGACTGCACCTACTGCACACAATAAACAACATTAAACCTTGAGGGCTGTCCTGTTCCCTCACGTAACGTTCAGGGAACACAGAACTTACTCTGAGGCGGGAACCTGTCTTTGAGGACACTGATTTACATGCAGCATTAAAGTCTTGTGAAATTAATTCTTGGCATGTAAGACACAAGCTCACACACTCTCTTGACAGCGGTAAGCTATCCAACAGAAGGATTGAAATAATTTCTTATCACTGTATAAGCAGCCTTGAAGCTGGAAAGTTCCTGGAAAGTTTCGCTTCGACAAACAAACTAATCAAACACTCCAGCCTGTAATTTTCAGGCAGTCCTGTGAATACCTTAATTAGCTCGTTCAGATCCGTTTGTTCAGAGAGAGATTTACACGCCAACGATTCGCGCATCTGCGTCAGTGATCGCGCTGCGTCTTCGATTCGCGTCTGCACCTTTGAGATGTGATTCTCTCCTGTGTGCTTGACCTCTGACCTCTTGCCTGTTTAAAAACCCTTGCACGTCAGTCTTGTCAGCTGATGTGACTCAAGCCATTAACAGTCGTATAAAACATTTGTGTGTTTTTAAATGGCAACTGAGAGCAAAACAAAAGAACTCTGCCTTCACCTCATACTGAAAAGATGTGGACTTATCGTTCGTACTGGGTCACGTGAGAGGGAGTTTGTGTGCATGTACGTGACAAACGACAAATTAAGACTGTGATTGCTTTTTTTTTATAAACAAAAACGTATTCATACTGTTAATACATGATCTGTGCTGTGAAAAACAACCTCTCAACCCTGACGACCTTAATCTGTTAATTAGATTTAATTGAAGCTGTTTCTTGAGTGTGTGAACTGCACTTTTTTCACCTTCAGTCCTGCACACACTTGCGCACACACACACACACACACACTTTAAAACAAGATGCAGTGTGAAAAGCCCTATGACTCTTTTAACTGAGTATCAGCTTGTTGAAAAGTGCCCAGAACAGACAGCCACACAGTTTAGAATAACCGAATGACATGGGCATTATGGGTAATGTAGTTTTGGTTGAACATACTCACAGCTGCATTATAAGGTAGAGATGAGTGGAGCTCTCGTAGATGTCTTCCAGCGCCACTATGTTCTCGTGTTTAATTCTGCAGAGGAAACACACATTTAGGGGCTTGATTCGACAACATCAGGTCAACTTTAGCTGGAGGTGGAATATATAGTAACATACAGTCATTATATTTAAGAGAAGGAAACAAATTCAAATTGAATACATCAAAACTATCACTGATTTAACAATACCAGTTACAATAAGTGAGAAAACGCTGCTAAGGTTCCTAAAATACATGACATTTACAAACAGCTTGTGCTCTGTAGAAACTTCTCACTCGGTAGAAACTGTCACTGATATGAACGTTCAATACATATCAAATTTATTTACTGTATGTTATTTTGTTTATTGCGAGTAAAAATGAACAGAAGTTTTACATACAAAAAATAATTCGCTACTACATTTTGTCTACTATCCTAAACAAAAGCATTTTTTTAAGTTTACTATAAAACATATCATTCAGAATTTAAGTACAGATAGAGGAGCCGGCAAATGTAAATCTGACAATCTTTTTGTGTTTGAAAACGCTATGTTAGCGTATTGTTAGCACGCCTGCATCCTAAATGCCTGTTTTTTTCCCCCTTTTTAAACTGCCAATATGTTTTGCTTTTGTCTCTCTTCTGCACTCTTTCCCTCCCTCCATCCCTGCAGTTAACATCCCTCGCTCTCAGCTCGTCATGGTAACGGCATCATCGTGACTGTGTGTGTGTGTGTGTGTGTACACATTAGCGTTGTATTTTAAGTGAATTCTGATCGTGAAGCCCAAATGGCAAATGATAACAGACCTGCCAATGACGCAAATTGGCAGGAACACACACACACACACACACAGATAATGGTCATCAGCCAGCACAGAAAGACAGATAACACATTTGTTTTCTATTCTCTCTCGGTTTTCTGTAATTAACTCTCTTCTTTGTTCGTTGTATTTTCAGGAAAGCTTTTCAGGTAGAGAGCAATCATCTCTGAAAATGCCTTTTCACTGACGCTGGCAGCTCTCTGAGCTCGAGATAAAACAGAAAAGGGATTCAATTCAGAGAAACGCAGAACAAAAGCTCCTCTGAGCGCAGTAAACCGCAGGCGAGCAGCTGGGCTGTGCTCAGAAATGGAGTTAGTGGCGTCTGTTGTCATTAGAAACGCTGCCGCTTGTCTACTGGTTTAATAAATACATGATATACTGATATATAGACTCGTATAGACTGAGCACATGACTCGTTTATTCATGCTTGTTTAGTATCGATTCATAACGCAGTGAATTGGGAATATCCTCGTATTCAACGTAAGCTCTGGAAACAACTGAATAAGCAGCGACGTGACCTGATTTTCTTTTTTTGAACGAAATCTGGCGGTCGATTCGCTCTTGACATATTGATTTTTTTGGGGGGGGAACTGATTATGGGAAACTTGTCAACAGAAGGATTGCATGACCATTCACTGGTTTAATATCCCTCTTGCTTATTCAGTCCCTCTCTCTTTCTCTCTCTCTCTCTCTCTCTCTCGTTTCGCAGTGAGTGGGCTGAAACTGTAGCACGACTCATTCACTGCGTCTGAAACCATCATTTGCTTCATGAGGGAACACTGAGAAACTAAAATCCCTCTAGAACTCCAACACGATCGCCAATAAAAAGAATTCATTTAAGAATAAACATCCAGAATCTCTTGCTATTTACCACTGAAGGCCCAGTCACTGTTTATGTACACAAATAAACCGATTACCTGCGTGCATGTTGCTTTAATGTAACAGTCGATCCGGTTTAAGAGCGTTCACACTGCGTGTGGAGTGAGACCTGAAGTTTTTCCAGGAAAGCGCAAACAACATCTCTTTAATATCTCAAGTTTTTTTCTCTTGGACAGCAATGAGACTTATGAACGTTGGGAGAAATTGGAAGAAGAGTTGATGTAACATCTAAACAGAACATTAGTCAGGGAATATCATATCTTTGCATTTATTACCTGCAGTTATTCTCTGCAGGTAACGTGAAGATTAGATCTTTGCTCACTTGTTATATCATCGTGTCATATGAACGCCAACGAACAGGCAAACGGACGCACTTTCGTTCACATCTATTTACAGACCTATGGCATCAACCGGGAGGCAGTGATGTGCTGTCAACATATGGTTGCTATGATATAAAACGAGGGAGACAGACACGCGAAGGACAAAGCTGTGCACTCGGTCTTTGGGGTTCTATCGCCGTGACAACAGAAGCCCATGTTAGAATCAAAAGCAGCCTTTCTGATGAGTCCCAGAGGAAAAAGCACACACACACACACACACACACCTGCTCTCATTTGCCCCAAAGGTGGGAAAATACCTCTGAAAGCATTTTGGGCTTGTTTATTGTATTTGAGAGGGTGTTTCGCTTTTTTGAGCTGGCTGTACAAATCCATGGTTTGTTGGACATGATAATACCACGTATTTGAAAATCATGGTGGCGTTGAAGAATACCATGATTATATCCGAGTATTATTACAGCATGGCATTACTGCATAAGGAGCAGCCACGGTTTGTTTGTGTAAGGGCTTATTTGTATTTAAAATGGCTTTGATTTCTTTGAGTAGGCTGATGTTCATGAGCTCAGCTTTCCCAGTAGTGACATCACATCCTGCGCGTGCTCAGACGGACGTTTCATTTCCTGTTTGACGAATTAATCAGCCCATTAATAATTTTTAGTATCTCCCTTTTTAATCAACTTGCTTGAGCTGCCAAAATACATTCAACATGAAATTAAATGCAAAACAACCTTTTATTTTCTACAACAGTTATCACTTGTTGAATGAATCTAACATAATATGGTCATGTGACCACAAGGTAAAACGAAGTGGACACACTTTGAATTTGAAATCTGTTTGTACTGTTTGAGATGTGGACACACACATGCGGTTTCAGGGACAGAATGTCTGCGGGGGCTTTCCTTCTGTTATTGGATGAGGGCACTGGAGTTACCACGGTAACTGGAGGTCAAACCTCAGGCAAACAAGCTCCATCAACTGGCAAACTGAGGAAGTGAGTGTAGGAGAGAGGGGTGATGCTGTTGCCATAGATACAAGGAGCGAGGTACAGGAAATGGAACTCACCTGCGCAAAACGGCGATCTCGTTTTCGATGCTGCTCTCCTTCCCTTTTAGGGCTTTTTTGGGAATGCACTTGACGGCAAACATCTTTCCTGTGGCCCTCTCCTCCGCCAAGACGACCTCTGAAAACGCCCCCCTTTAAAAGAGAGAGAGACAGATTGAGGCCACATGTTTACGTGATCTTACCTGTTTAGTAACCATAGTGATTTTGAACTAGGTAAGTTCACCGAAAAATGAAATTTGTCCATTATTTATTAACCCTCATGTCATGCCAAACCTGTGTGACTTTCTTCTTATGTGGAACTTGGTGTTTTTTTGTACATACAGTGGACGACTATGAGTGCTAGTGTTGTTTGGTTACCATCATACTTCAAAATATCTTCTTTTGTGTTCCTCAGAAACAAAAACATTCCAGGTTTGGGATGACATGAGGGTGAGAAAACGAGAGTAGTCGTCTCATCTCTTTAACTCAGAACTTCAAAGAGGAAGTTGCTGTAATACGGGCCCTGGATTTAAAATCATTCGGAGAATAAGCTCACTGTGACACCTTCACTTTCCACTTTCAATCAAAACATGCCTGTCATGGCTCAGGTTGAGCTGCATTAAGTAATGATCAGTGTGTGTGTGTGTGTGTGTGTGTGTGTGTGTTTGGAGCAAGGTTGCCTGATGCCACGCATTGTAAAAATGTAAGAAACCTCATTTACTGATGAGGTCCCTGTGAAAAACTCTCATTCATCTGCTGCTACACACAAGCTTTCAGAAACACAGAGAGAAGAAACCAGGAATATTTGCATAGACAATCTCAAACTGTTGCTATGCTACTGCATACACAGATATGTCACACACACACACACACACACACACACTCCAGCGTGGCTGTGTATTGGGTCATAAATGCTTTTAAGTCGCAGACATAGAAACACAGTTCGGTCTTTCTGCGGATGTAAACGCATCTTATTCGTTTCTGATATCTTTCAGCTTTATGGTTTCTGAGTTTGACTCATATTTCACCCGAAATCAGGAGAGAGAAGTCAGGCCTGTTTTTTTGCATGCAGAAAACAATGTGATATTTTTTGCCACGATATTTTCATAATTCCGTACATTTCCACCCCAAATTCCCATAAATCCACAGTGAAAGAGTGGCTCTATCTATGTGTGTGTGTGTGTGTGTGTGTGTGTGTGTGTGTGTGTGGCAGACATGTTGATACAAGCTCACTGGAAAATAATTAAACTACACACAGCTATGCCAGCAAGACCACAAGCACACTCACACACTCACACACACACACTACAATACCAGCATGTCATTTCTATATTCATGGGTCCAGCTGCTGATCGGAACCCCAGCTGCTCGTGATGTAATATCTGCATGAGAGAGAGGGCCGCATGCACGCAAACAGAACATTGTGTGTTTGTAAATGTGTTTCGATATGCGCTTATAAAGAGAGGGGCAGCAGCCTGTCTGTCGGGTTTTTCATTTGTGCCGAATGACCGGAATTTTGTCAGCAGATGATTTGTGTGTGTGTGTGTGTGTGTGTGGACCTGCTGAGGAAACTACATATCAATATAGATTGACTAGCGCGCTGCATTCAGGGGAGAGCAGAGCTGCAGTGACTGTCAGTCAATGACTCACACACACACACAGACGTCTCTCTGAAAGGGGTTCATATGCTGCTCTGCTCTGCTAGGGAACAGTTGACAAATTTTACACATAGCATCCACTTATTACTGCCTCAACCAGAGAGAGAAACAGAGAGAGATCGAAGCTGAAGCCCCATCACAGCAGCTTCAATAACTGTTAATTACATGATGCACCCGAAAATATGAAATAAATCATTTTAAGACATCGAGCGTAAACAAACGTGAGCAGAGAAACATCAGAATGAGAAAAGCAAATCGTCTGGAGTGGCTTTTATTCTAACTGGGCAGTCCTAGTGTACCGTTTAATACACACGTTTAATGTTATTTTTAAAACGTGAACCCTGACATCGTAACCGGATCAGGATTTAAACTGTCCGACGAGTGTGCACGAGGGTGATGTTAAAAATTGTATGTGACATTCGATTCATTTAGTCAAACTGGAAATGGTGAGTCAAACTGAGCCTCTAACTTCTGTAAATATGTGTTATATGTTCAATTTAATCTCAGTTTTTCTCCACACTGTTGTGCTGGATTTACTCGCATGTATACACACACACACACACACACACACACACACACACATAAGAGCAACTGAATGTTGCACATATGTGTGTTCTCACATTCACAGCATCATCATATTTTAACAGTGCTGTTGCCACGGCAGCAAATACACACAGCCTGGGTCGGAATAAGATGAAGAAACTATTGCTTCAGTGTCTGAAGCTCACATCACATGCCCAACATACACATAAATCATAGTATGATTTAATTTCGAACATCATATCCTGCAGCATGACTGTCTCTGTTTTAATCGTCGGGATTGGTTTCTCTGCCCGGAACGTTCGATACTCTGAACTAAGGAAATAGATGCTCTGTCGGAAGTGTCAAGTGTGTGTGTCCAATAATTCAGCCAGTGGTTTATTACGCAATCCCACGACATCTATGAATCTGTAGCTGACACCTCCTGCGGCGTTTCTGGAATCGTTTCTGGAACGTTTCCAAAACATTTAGAATATGTGGAGAATTTGAATGATTTAAAAACATCGGAATGTTTCGAAACGGATCAAGGAAGCCTGCAGGGCTGTTGCAAGGAGAACAGCTGAATCAGTGAGATCTATTGATCTGACTGTCTGAAATAATGTACAGGGTTTCCTTTGCTAACGGCAGGTCATTTGACATCCATCCATTCTATACAGCATTTAAGAAGAAAGACCTTCCACATCATTTATTTTATGCACCTAAATAAACTATAGAATAAACTCCTTAATTTTCGATGCAAACCAAGATTGTAAACAAACAGTTACCTACATAGACACCTACATAGACACCTAAATAGACACCTACATAGACACCTACATAGACACCTAAATAGATACCTAAATAGATACCTAAATAGGTGTATTGACAACCATTTCTCTTGATCTGTGAAATGCAGTATTATGGCATAACTTTGCTGCCGACCTTTTAAAAACTGCTGTCTACAGTACTTACAGAACTTGTGTGTGTGTGTCTGTGTGCATACTGATTAGCAAATTAACTCCACATTTTAAATCATTAATAACCCCCACACTCTAAAAAAGTTTATTGTGTGATATATCACACACACACACAACAAAGAAGTTTATAATGGTGTGTGATTCATACGGACACTTATGTGAGGCTGTTGGCATGGATACAAGTGTGTGGGTGCGACTGACGAGGTGCGATCAGAGAAGTGTGTTTGTGTTGTCGTCTCCCTAAGGTCGTGACTCATATGACGGCCAGTGGGTTGCAGAAGTGTGTAATTTCAGTAAAAAGCCCTGAGTCACACACACACACACACACACACACAGCTGGATTAAAGTTTGGAGGACTGTTCTGAAACTCACTGAAATCTGAAATACAATCCCTCCCTTGAACTTTTTATAAGTCAAAAGAGGATTATGGGTAATTACTGAAGTCACATTGTCATTTGGCGTTACCATGGTTACAAAACGATGATGTTGTCATTACGAGCCTATTGACAGTAAGTCTACAGAAGAGACAGATGTTAGACAGATCTTACAAACACATGAGGACATACGGCGTTAGAGCGAGTTCAGAGGACATAAAATGGCACATTTTTAAAAGCACGCTCACTCTGGTATTGCTCTCGCTCTCTCTGATATATTATCTGAGGCAGGCCCAAAGGATCATGGGTAATTACATGTGTTATTATCTTCTCACTCTGTCTGTGCTCTTCCCTGCAATTCACTACTGCTAAATCCCACTTTACTCTTTTCTACTATCTCTTGCTTGTTCTTTCTAAAATGAACATCATGCACGTTGTATGACAGTATAAAATTATGGACCTTTTTTAAGAGTACGAGGTATCCAGGGTGTTGCTATGTGGTTGCCAACAACCCACTGAAGCACAGTGTCAGCAGCTTTCCCATGAGAACGCTCTCATTTTCTTCAACACTAATAAATATGTTAAAAGGTTGTTGTCTTTGGTAAACTAAATATAAAGTCAGAAGGGTAGAAGCCGGGGGCGGTGAGATCATTTCATGTTCGTTCTGTGGTTCTTTCTGAAAGATAACAGAATGTAAACCTGTGTGCAGGGCCACAGACATTTGTGATGAATTAAAAGGGTCAATTTTGGGTTACCACCCTTGATGTTCTGTACAAACTTAGAGCCTCCAAAACACACAATACTCTCACAGAATAACACAGCGGGGCACTCACCCTCTCTTGCTCGAATTATTAAACATCTGTTAACAAAAACTCTCAGCCCAAAATATAGATGCGATTTTCGTTGAGCAACATTTGTTCAGTGGAGTGTGTGTGTGTGTGTAGCAGAATGTACGCCGGTAAAACCCACAGGAAGTCTGCATGATCTGCGTGTGGCTGCACCTGCAAACAGCATGAGACAGAGATCATGCAAGTGCATCATGGGTAAAGCCAGATGAAGCTCCATGGTAACTCTATTAAGATATGTGATTAAATCACATCATAGGCAGAGCTGGACCTGAGAGTTTGTGCCGCTGTGCGCAGCCTCTTGTTTCTTTACTACGTGACTATAGAGACAGCAAAACCTCTTACTGTTTCCTTCTCTGTTCTGTTCTCAAGATAAATGTGATTATGGTTGTGTAGATTGAACAAAGAATCTAAAACTAAAGACACACACACACACAATCTTCTGTTCTATTGTTTCTGCTCATCTGTATCCACCCAAGACATCTGGTGAGGAGCTAACACACACACATCTGGCAATACTTTATATTAAAATGTTTGTTACACGTTGAATGTAGTTACTTGCGGCTACTCCTAAAAGACCTGGCTACTGATTGGTCAATCCTGGAAGGCCCGGCTACTGATTGGTCAGTCCTGGAGAACGGCTTTGAATCATTAAATGACGGTTAAACTGTTCTGTTCTATAAATTACAACAAATCTTTTTCAATTAAACAGACAGGGTGAACGCTTGTGTATGACAACCGCAGGCCCCAATGCAAATACCTTAATTGCAGACTGTATTACAGGAAAGATGCTAAGTTAGTACAGTAACGGGCAGAAACTGGAAAATACCCTTAGCCCCCCCCGCAGAATGTGCTGTAAACAACAACAGTTGCTTTGTGGATTTGCGTTGTGTTTGCAGATGCATTACTAAACTCAATGTCCTAGTAAGCTGTCGTGCTCCCTACATAGGCCGCTTTTTAAGACAGCGTTCCTCTACAGTGCCTTCTCCACCTTGATGTAAGCGATGCTGACTTATCCTAGAATCATAACGCTGCCTTTTGCTACAGCTTTCATGTCAGATATGCCTTAAAATAGAACAGAGCTTGTGTGTGTGTGTGTGTGTCTGTGTGTGTGTGTGTGTGTGTGTGAGAGAGAGTGAGAAAGAGAGAGAGACAGCGATGTCATGTATCTCAACTTATCCTCTTTACGTCTCATATTTCATAGCACTGTAGAGAGATAGAAGTCTTATCTGATGAATGACAACAATAGTGGAATTGCCCGTCCGAGCTCACATACACCCTTTATAGGAGAGAGAGAGAGAGAGAGAGAGGGAGAGAGAGAGAGATGTTTAAGGTGTCCCAGAGAGATCACCCAGAGCATGCTGGGAAACCATGAGTAAGAATCAACCTTGAAAACGATTGTTAAACAGCTGCTTTTTCAACACACTAATTCTCTCACATCATTCATTTATTCCTGCTGTCGCACACAAACACACAATCAGAGTTCATGTCAACATAGAACAGCAACCTTTAAATAAAGCCAAACCTTTAGTTTCATTGACAGGATTTTTGTTGCAGAGCAAACACACAATGTTGACAGGAAAACATGTTTTACATGCCAAGATCAGGATTTCTAGATGGGCGTCAATCTACAAATACAGTCTACTTACAATTTTTGCGTTTTGAGATGAGTTCTTGATCACTGAAAATGACTCGCCTTCATTTATGAGTACTGTGAGAGCCTTTACCTTTGACCTCCAAAACCAACATGACTGAAGGACGACAACTCACTCCAGCTCCCTCCTCACAAATGAAGCGCACACATACAAGACACTTACATTAAAAGTGCCTTTATTTAGATCCCTTCTGAGGGGACAACCTGTACTGGAGCTTTTACAAAGTAGGTCTCTCACGAAACATGGACACAGAGAGAGAGAGAGAGAGAGAGAGAGAGAGAGGTGATGTGGAAGGACAAGCTTAATGAAATGAAAACCTTTAATGAACTGATGCAAACGAATGCAAACTCTGGAGACGAGCCGACTGCCATCGGAACATTTAAACAAAAAACAAATGAGGAAAACGTTCCAGTTTAGGATTATAACTATCAGCGACTGGAATATGTAGAAGGATCAGATTTCACACTCGGTAACTACTGGACTTTAAAACTCTCTTTGTCATTAATTATTAACTGTCGGTTGTGATTATTAGACTATTATTCATACATTGGTTTTACGAGCGGGGCCCTCCAGTTAGAAATTACGCTGGACTTTTTTACTATTAACATTAACCCAGAATCCTGCGAAAATAGAGCCGGTTATAACCAGAATCCAACATGTTTGACGAGCAAGAACTGGATCTGCACAAAGAGAAAAATCTATTATTTGAATTAATTGCTCTAACCTGAAACCACAGTAACCACAGAGAAGTAATAGCTTAAACAGACTCAAGTTAATATTCTATACTTCTGTTCTTAACCAGTATCTTAGTACATTAGAAGTAGCACATGATTTAGTTTATCACTATGCACCATGTTTGTTTTAATACAATGAAATGTTCAATTGGAAAGGGTTTGTGTAACAGTGAACAGCAGCTGCTTTGAGGATGAGATGATGGTGTAATCTTCCATACTNGGGGGGGGGGGGGTCGGCGTGTTCTCCAGGGTTCCATGTCAATCAGGCTGAGCTCACAGCGGGATTCTCGCTTTGGAGAGAACCACCGCTAGGCTGGAGTCTTATCAAAGAGCACAGAGAACCGGGATCAGATACACAGAGAGAATCAGAGGATAAAATACCACAGCAGCTTAGAAGTCCATATCAATTTACATCACTTCCTGTTTTCTCTACCTAAAATAACTCCACACACACTCTGCTCTGCCCTCTTTCCTTTCAAAAACACATATCAAGACTTTTGACTTCAGCATAATGTCTGCTCCACTTTATTCAGTTTATTCGTGCCAAGAACCACCTAAACGAAAAAGAACCTTTGACTGAC
Source organism: Botia almorhae (assembly GCA_036877575.1). Taxonomy (NCBI): domain Eukaryota; kingdom Metazoa; phylum Chordata; class Actinopteri; order Cypriniformes; family Botiidae; genus Botia; species Botia almorhae. The sequence continues at coordinate 263,715 of JAZGTJ010000001.1, forward strand.
ATGGAAATTGACCAATCGCAGTTCTTTTTGCTTTTGAATGTCATTTAGAAACAGATTAAACTGAAAATATAAGCAGGTGATCAAATCCACTGACTGAAACCGAAGCAGAAATCTGCTCATGTGAATCCAGATAACATGCTACTAAACGCCTCAAACTAAAGAATAAACATTTTTAAAGTTTTCAGATTAATGTGGCAAATCTAGTGATTAGTTCTTCCTCACAAGCGTTCATAATATCAACCAAGAACCTTTTATAAACAGTTTTGGGCCGATACAGTTGACGGATCAAAAACCTGTACATCCTGACTTTCTTGTTGCAGGCGGGCAATCTGATTGGACAGCTGGACAAGTGGCAGTTTAATGTGAAATATGCATCATACAGTCAGACAGACTGTGAAAGATTCATGCGCGAGACATCTAAGACAGACACTCCTCTAATCCACTACTGCAATCTCTCACATTCACAATCAGCACAGAGCTTAGAGCAGAGACCAAGCAGATAATGAACAGGCTGTTCCAAAACAGTCGTTTTATTTTAGCCCAGTGCACTTCCACTGCCCTTTTCAATATACTTCATGGTAAATTCCATCAGTATCCCTGCAGACAGCCTGTTTCCCTGTTTCCCTGCGACTCTGTGTCGTAATGCGACAGATATAGTAATCACAGAAACAACCTGAAAATCGTAAAGGAAGTTAAGACTGACACTGATACAGATTAATGCCGAATATAACAGACTTAACTGGCTGAACAATTTGTCACCAGGTTCCGCTCTGAATGCCAAAATCCTGAGACGCTAAGCTACATGAAGACTGTTTTCTGACGGGGTCACTATTTATAAACTGAGGTCGTGTGCTTGTGTCCGAGCTTTATGTTTACGAGCGTGTTGGAATATGGCGTGTGAGTGACGAGTGGAAGATCGTAAATAATCGTGGGAAAAAACGCTAAAAGCTAATGCAGGGGAAGAATCTTCTAGTAACTCTATTTTTGGTGTCAAGTGTGCTGAAAGGACGAGGGACCTTATGGTACGAGAAGTCGTTAAAAACAGGCCAGCAACATACGGGTGACTTGCGCTCCGCCCACACGCGAGGAACACAAAACACTTTGTCTTAAAAATACTCTACGCTAGAGTATGACATACAGTAAAGCTGAAATTACAGCATGAATGCTCACATAACGTACGTCCCCAGACGTTGTTTTAAACGTTTGGAAATACACAATTCACTAACACACTCATAATAAATCCTAAAAACACATCGTTACAGACATTATACCTGCTATAGAACAGGCGGAGCTTAATCAGCGACGTTTAAATGGGCTGCAAAATGTCAACAACAACTCTGCCATGGAAACGTTTCCTGTCTAACGGAGCTGAAAGGTGTGTCACTGATTCTGATCCCCGCGCGGGGTGAACCGAACAGCGTGCTGGGCTGCTCGTGTGTGTGGGCAGGTCGTGCTTTACCTGCGGGCACAACCTTTCCAAAAATGTCATCAGGAAAACCTGTCAAACCTGGCGTGAGGAGAAGTCACCACAATGATCATTAAAACAAGCACAGGGTCTTTTCTAACCTTGGGTGGAATTTAATTCTGGGTTACCCTGTTGTGACTGTCTAACTCGGGTTATTTTAAACCCCAGGCTAACGAGAGAATTAAACTAGAAACAGAATTCTGTATTACAGAATTTATGTACGGGTTAGGGGACGTGATTCATTGCATATCACATATTTTCCAAGTGTCAGATCGACTGACCTGATTATAATGCGTGAAAAGGACGAGTTCAAATTGATTTAAAAAACTGACAAAAGACCGTTTGTGGGCGGGCATGTTGGGTGCGTGTGTTGTCAACAGCAGATGGGTAATCTTGAGATTCAGTCTGCTCTTGTTAAGTGAACAAGCTTTGCTGGTAAACACTGGTGACACGAGTACAGCCGGTCGTCCCCTTGGCTCCAGTCAGCAGTGAAAACCAGACAGTGCACTCGAATGAACAGAAGACACACACAGAGAGCCAAAGACACTTGAGTGTGAGGACACGGAACACTGTACCGTAACACTCTTTGGCTTTGATCAGGGTTGATTAATCCTGAACATCACCCCAAACAACGTATATCACTGAATGACTCCCTGCAAGAGAAATGCAAAAGCATATTAGATGAGAAGTTTGATGAAGATCTCACGAGATCCTCTCATGTCGTGTGTATGTGCGAGTCACCATGTTAATACCTGACAAATTCTCCTGCCACAAACACTGACAGCGCGCAGCAGATGGTTTTGTGAGTCGCACACACGGGCGTCTCTGACAGAGCAGTCACAAGATGTTAGCACCAGGAGAACACACGCAAACTATGCGTGTTGTTGTTTTCTAAAACAGATTGCGACGCAGGAGAAAGAGCCCGTTCATTAAAACAGCAACTTTTGAAAGAAATTCTTGCTAAGTTGTTAACATCCTCCGGCCTGAACTGAAACAAGCGTTTGTAAATGCAAAGCAAAAGATAAACAGACAATTAATAGCACGTCTCTCTCAGGTATTATTTACATCTGCACCCTATTTTTCTGTCATTGTAAGTGTAACTTTCTCCCGCGTCTAAAAGAAGACCATTGTGGCCAAAGATCACACTCAGACAGCTGACTCAGGGACTTATACATCACTAAACATTGAGAACACACCCCCAGAAACACACACACACACACACACACACTTTCACCACAACAAAGACACTTTCCATTTTATATACCAACACTGGTCAGCTGAGACACTTTCCCAATCCTGAATAATTCCCCAATATTGTGAATAATCGATGTATTAATATATATTTCCCAATCGCCTATGAAACAGCACAGAGAGAGCGAGAGAGCGAGCGAGAGAGAGAGAGAGAGACAGCTTCAGGAGCTTCATGGTCTCATCGTTTCTTTTTATATTTCTTGTCTTCCTTTTCGTTCTCTCCTCTCGAGTCACCTGACCTGACACTGCATGTGTGTTTTACATTACAGCTTGACGAGTTTTCCAGCACGCGTAACTTTTGGCCGATCATGTGACCTCCTGTGCCCTCTGGGTGCTTCATGTAATTAATAATTTAATCCCTAGCACAAGTTTGTACACACACACTCAGACTAAGAGACTGAGGCGTGTTTCTGAATAGACGCGTTCGGGAAGGACAATCGAGTCATATCTACAGACCATAATGTCACAGAAATATAGATTTTCGACATTTAGCATCAAGCAAGCAAACACTCAACAATTACTCAGTATACCCTAGCAACGACTCAAAACTCCTTAGCAACCGAATGTCGCTGTGACGTTCAACTAATGTTCAACTAGTGGCTCATACAAATAAACCTAGAACACAACGCTTACAGGAACGTGTGGATGAATGTGTCACGGTGGTTTTGGTTTGTAAGGAAGGAGAACAGACCTTAACAGCTACTGTTTTCATTCTGAGTAACTTTCAAAACTGAGTGATTTGTGTTTCTTGAAGCACCCGTCACAGAAACGATTTAATTTTTGAGCACACTCAGCCCGAAAACTGTTGAATTTAAAACGTATGTCATGAATATAATGGGCGTAAATACCGCCCATGCTCCAAAAAAAAGTCAACACAGCTGTCTGTCTGTCTTCGGGGTAAATGCATAGATTAGATGCAGCGGCTTTCCTCGCCATTTCAGCGAAAATCAATAATCACTTTTCAAACAAAAATATTGCAGTAACACTGAACAGAAAGCTGGAAGGATCCTTCCAGCTGTGTAGCGGTTTATAATGACCAGCTGGAAGTCTGTAGGTGGAAACATGAAATCTGTGTGTGACTGAGCGTGGGCACAGCACAGGCTTTTATAAGTGAGCAAAATGATGATCCGTGAGACCCTCTTAATGATGTTCTTGACCGGCCAGCTTGGAGTTGCCATGACACCTGTCTCTGAGGTTGCTATGATGGTGTATGGTGTTGAAATCTGACTCCCCGTGAAATTACGACCCCCGTTTCTTCTTTTTATGGTTAGGATTAAGATTAGGTGTGGGCCAGGCTTTACAGATAAAGACCAATCAAGTGGTAGCCTCCCCAGTGTATGAACCAGAAGCAGGGGGGTCGTAATATCACGAGGAGTCAGTTTTCAGTACAACAACAGTCGTGCCTTTGCACACCAAACTAATGGGGGTATAATAGATGCCAAAGATCCTCGTGTCCTCACAGACCTTCTCGTTTTACAACACACACAAACTCACACATCAGGTACACGACTGTAGTCCTGTGTTCAAAATACTGTATATTGAGTTTGTTACGCATTTCTACTGTAATTATCTACGGTAACATACAATGTGAAACATGGACCTTGTGTTAATGGAAAGTGATGATTAAGTGCTCGTGCATTAAAAAAATTGGAAGCAATCTATTTAAAGCCTGTTGATAATCCAACCTGGTTAATCCGACTCTCCCCCTGTCAGCACGCAGGGATTAAATTACTGCAGTCAAAACGACAGGACAGCCCGCTACAGCTCCGTTAAACATCACCACAAACCCACTGAAACAATGACACATGTGTGTATATCGTGTAGCAAAGACAGTAGTTGCCGGAGTCACTGATGAGTGGCGGATAAAAACATGATGCGAGGGGCTGCGAGCTTGTCACCAAATTGAGTTGCGTGTGCACAACCACGACACATGCGAACAGAAACATCAGGCCCCTTCTATTCACAAACAAACACCTTTTCATGACTTTTCAATAGAAATAATAAATATAGATATAATAACTTATATATAACGATACACAACAGAAGCCACCGGGCTGTGCAATATAAATAATACCTCTGCAGTGCGCAGGCAAGGAAAATTAATACCTACACTATAGTGAGAGGAGTGTTGCTTCTCTCGTGTGTAAATCGCATGTGGGGTATAAGATTCAACTGTTGGGCTTTCTGTGAGAGGGAAACTAGCACCCGTCTGTCTGTTTGTTGTTCTTTATGTTGTGTCGTTTACCAACAAAACCAGAGGAAGCTGAACTGCACGGGTTACATATATGCATACATTAAGGGTATATTCTCATAGGAGATCTCCATTATTTATCATAAGTTGCCATGGTAACAATCTTGCTTACAAAAGAAACAGGTATACCGCTAACTACCAGTCAACAAGAGCGGGCATTCGCCGTACAGTACTGACAACAATTGCGTATTTTGCGCAAGCCATATGGTCACCACGACGCGCACTATGGCATTACAATGCGCCTTTGGCTGTGTCCCAGAACAAACAACAAAAACAAAGTTACTCACGTCCCAAGCACCTCTTTGAATTCAAAAATCTTCTTGATTTCATCGACCTGCTTCTTCCACGAGCAATCCCCGCCGGCCTCTCCGTTCTCCCGAGCCATGGCGAAAAAAAACACGGGAAGCACCGTAGATGGAGAAAGTGCGAGCTGGAGACCCGACGGTCCCCGGAGATTTCCCCCCGCTTTCCCACGCTGCACTTCCTGCTCTGCCTTCTGTCTCCCCTTCTCCGGTCGAACGGTTACCGGATAACCCTGGCGAGGATCTCCAGCGTGGTTCGGCTACCAAAAGCGGTCTGACGTAATTAATTCAGAGAGGAGCGTGCGCGTCGCCCTTGCAGTGTCTTTAGAACTGCACCGGTGTGGCGTTATTCCGCCTCGCTCGCGGCTCAGCTCTGTTCCCGTAGAGATAAGAGCGATTGATGCTACGCATCTGTTGTTATGGCAATGAGAGAGAGAGAGAGAGAGAGAGAGAGATGCTCTGCTGCTCACCACGCGACCTGACAAAGACCAAATGCAAGATTGGGTTCGCATTGCACCAAATGCATGCTCATATCTAAACAGTAAAAACATGCACGCATGCATAAAACCAAATCAATAAAAAATAAAACGGTAAATGATGCAGTGACCAGATCAAAAGATACTGCAAATAATAATGATAATGGACAATGCACTGGATGCAAAAGTTTAAAAAGTAGCTTTATAAAATAGTTTTAAAAACAATGAAATGACTTTGGCTACATCTGGTGGCATCTCTCTGCCGGCGGATGATGGGGATGCCTGAACCAGCACAAACCTTTAAGAGTTTTAGATTTTGCGCGTGTTCTCAGGCCTTAAAAGTAGCCAGGTTTGTTTACACACGGCTGTAGATGCTATCAAATGCCACAGACTGCAGTCAGCGTCAGGGACTGAATTTATGTGTGTGCGTCAGTCAGCTCTCCTGCTGTAGTGCACCGCGCTCATGAGTATTCCTGGTGCAGCTCACTGCAGGTTCTCTGCTCGGGAAAATCTCTCCCTCCCTTCTGCATCTACATCTCTCTCTTCCTCTTCACCGGTTCTGAGTCAGCAAGTCTAAGCAGTTTGGTTTTACTGTCAGTCTCCGCCAAACCCCTCTCATCTCTGTGTGTGTATTATACATCTAAACGTTTCTCTCGCTTCAAAACCTCTACAGCTCACTGCATCTGTGCATTTAAAGTTTCAACAAACAAACAAACAGCAAACTCTCCTAAATGTTTTCAAACAACAGATCGTTCTGTACTGTCCCGATCTTTTATTGATATTGTTTTACTAAATATTGCAAACACCGTTTATGAAGAAGCGTGTAAAAACGCGACATTGGAGTAATATGGCACATCTATAAACAATTATATAATATAAGTACATAAATGAGAATTCGCTTAGATTTGGTTTTTGTATTTATATACTAGACATAAAAAGCTTAAACATACAGTAAGTTCATAAATTCTGTGGTATTTGGCGCCTTCATGTGGATGAACAAGAAAAGAGAAAAAAAAACACTTACTGTAATTACACACAAAACTGTACTTTACAATTTAAAATATTAAATTGACCTAAATATAACATTGGGCCTCATATCGCCTATGATAAATGTTTGCTTTGCAGCAAGACAGAAAACGTTTTTGTGTTTACACATTTATTTGTTTCTTAGTACAGTTTAGACCGTATTGTACTTCTGAATGTGTTTTATATGAGCATTAAGTATTAAGATGCTTAACCTTTGACCTTCTCTCCAGCAGGGGAACTTGTTTATTCAATCATAACCTAAAGTATATCACAGGCAGGTTTGTAAGAGCAGGACTTAAAGTGAATAATGCAGGAAAATAACTCGACAGGTGCAGAACAAAATATCACGGCGTACATAGACAGCACCCCTGCTAATCTACAACGGAGGCCCCGCCCCTTCCTCTTCAGACTCCTCCTCTTCCTGCTGACCCCTCTTCTGTAATTTAGAGGAAAGAAAAATCAGACACACTGCGCCGGTACATTTTTCTGCTTCTTTTTCCGGTCACTCACCAGCTTAAGAAAATCAATGAGTTTATAGGCGTCTTCTCCAGTGGACAGGTCCAGGAAGTCTCGTGGGATTCTGTAGGACAGACACGGGCTGGGCTGTACCGTCACTTCACTGGTTGTGTAACGGAACACAGGTCTGTCCTAATAGAATACAGCACGTGAGCTGTTTATTGTACATAACGCAACATTATTACACAGCGCTCTGAAATACTTGATTCTGATTGGTCGGTCACAACATTCCGAGGGCTATTATTCACAACTGCAAAAACTCTACGGTCTCTTAAAAGTATAACAGTGGACATGCACACTATCCTGTATAGTTTACAAATGCAAAGAATAGTATGCTAGTATGCTTGTACATAGCCACAGTTTCTGCCTTCGTATGTGTCAAACACAGCATACCTGCAGTGCCGCCTCCTCTTGCGTCTGATTGGCTGTGAGAATATTCCCAGAGGTTAGCTCCTCCCATGTATAAAGCAAAGAGTCGGTGACCTCACCGAAGGGGTTGAAGTCAATCAACCACACACGGCCCTGTTTTTATACACAACATAAGTTCTGTGCAATGATTCTCAAGATACGCGTTTAGGGTTTAACTCAAACTCAACTTACTGAGCTGTCTCTGTAAACATCCAGGACAACTGAAATCGTGGAAACAGTGTTGTTAGTGCCCGTATGTAACCGCTAAAAACTAAACGACACTTTCACACTGTTAGACTTACAGTCCTCATCCGGGAACTTGTACTGAATGTGGTCTCTGAAGAACTCCAGCACAGAGAGAGAGACGCTCACTTCCTGTTTGGCGATGTGCTGGTAATGTTGCGTGTAGTCTCTCTGACAGATTGCTGCAAACAAACCTGATCTCAGTACTGCGCCCGGATCAGATCTTAAGCTTATCACATGCTGTGTCGGAGATGTTTTGAAGCCAAGTGTGAAATGTTCGACTGATCTCTGTGCATGTTTGTGTTTACTTGAAGACATTACAGAATCTGCAGGTTTTTCATACCGATTAACTTGTTTTCTTTCACAAAGCAACGAAACTCTCCTCCTGAAATGAGCTCACTCCATTTTCTCAACACCAGCTAGACAAACAGGAGCCATTATGAATATAATACGGTAGAAGATATTTAGAAATCACTCACTGCGTTTCAGAGAAAGAGTATGTTTGTACCTCGTAGTTAATTGCTGGGTCTGGAGAATCATCACTACAATGGAGGAATCTGTCAAAGGAGAAATAATCAATACTTGTGGGTATCAATACTGATCAGATACAGAGATAAACCAATCACATGGAGGATAACAGAATGAGGTGATCAGAGTTTAGAACGTTTGAAGGTCACATGACTTCAACACTTACGGCTGTGTGAGGTCGCGTGTGATGAAATCTGAACTTTTAAACAGAAGGAAGATATCACTCAGACTCTGACACTGAAGGGAGCTGTTCAGTGCGATCCAGTTCGCATCCTGATTGGAGGAGAGACAGACGAGGCTTTATGAGTGTGTGTAAATGAATTCACTTCTTCTAATGAGACGTGTGTCCGTGTGTTGTGATTTTCTTACTCGAGGTGCGCTCCAGTTCAGCTTTGGGAACACACAACCACCCAGAACATTTATTGCTTCTTGCACCTTGATGTTGAACTCTGGGAATTCTGGAGCCTGCAAAATACTCAAACAATTCACACGTCATGTAAGTATCGCTCTAAAAACACTGAGCTGTGATTGGCTGAGAAGGATGTGACTCACTGTAACTGTTGTTGTAGTTTCGTCATCAGTCCACTGGAAAGCAAGACATCAGAAAATGTTAGGAGAGGAGTTAAATGTACAGTAGACTGTATAATATGAATACAGTAGAATGTACAGTATGAATACAGTGAAATTGCTGAATGTACAGTCAAATTTACAGTGTGAATACAGCATGATGTACAGTATGAATACAGTGGATTTCTGAATGTACAGTTGAATGTCCAGAATGAATACAGTAACATGTATATTACAAATACAGTAGAATGTGTGAATGTACAGTAGGAACAGTAAAATCTTTGAATATACAGTCAAATGTACAATATGAATACAGTAGAATGTCTGAATGTATAGTAGAATGTACAGTATGAATACAGTAGAATGTCTGAATGTACAGCTGATAGCACACACACCTGAATGTCGTCATCATCTGAATCACTGTTATTGGTCTGTGTGTGTTGATTGTTGTTCATACTATAAAGACAGAATGTCATTCATTCATTCACTCTATAATCAGAAAATAGCATTAAAAGCTGTAAATATTTATTCACTGCCAAATGTTTGCCTAATCTCACCTGCCAGAAACCACAAGTGTCCCATCATCTAATAAATAGTCGATTACATTTTGAGGAATAGGTAGAATCAAGCTGAAAAGACAACAATAATCAAAACTGTGACTCAAATCACAATTAAATGGCGACTGAATAAAACAATGTCTATATATCAACGTTTTAAGTTTTGTTATAACAAACATTTGTTATAACATTTATAATAATGTCTTCTATAACTAATACTTTCAGATAATAATGATATCTTAATTTCCTGCTTACTGTTACTTTATACTCTACGTTTTCTATTACCCGTCAGACCCTTACAAAAAATACATTGTCCATACCATAATACCGTGATAATATAAGATTGCAATATCATGGAAATCTGATACAATGGTACTGAATAATAATCATATTCATGCAATAGGCTTTTACGTGGTACAGTGTCATGGTACAGTAATCATGGTAATATCAGGGTACGTTTAAACTTTCTATTTGAACATTATATATCCTCGAGCGGTACAAATAACCCTCTTACCTCTTAATAGTGTGCTTCTTAAATAAGGGATACCACACAGAGAACTGACAGTTTACCACCTGCTTTTTCTTCATACTGCCAAAAACTCACTGCTTGTGCGACCTCAAAAACACTCCGACATGACGACTGCACAAACGCCTACAGTTCCGCTTTATAACTGCTTAGCGTTTAAAAAGAATCTGTGTTTTATTTTATTTAAGGGATGTTTCGTGCTTTGATATATTTGTGTATCACGAATATAATAAATCTAGTTCACCGTATAATATGGAGAAGGACAAAAAACATAACAGTTATAAATGGGGAACGTTTTAGCCGCGCACAAGTCGGAAGATGATTATTAAACACGAGACTATAAGGGAAAAACTAAACTTTTTACCTTACCTAGTTTTCACAACCGATCACTGTGATTTATTCGACAGACGTCTGAGATAAACTCACTCTTTTTGGTACGTGGCCCACTGAGAACTAATGAGTTTAAATAGTTGGACTGTAGTTATTATGACAGTATATGCCACCTAACTTAATTTCTTGCTGTACGTGCAGAATTACTGCAGCTGCCCCGGTGCACAGATACCGCCGATCAACTACACATGCGAGATGAGCTCTCCACAGAAAACCACTACTGAACCTCATGTTGTCAAAGAGGAGGTAAGGAGAACCTGTTTACTCGATGAACTTGGTCATTCATATGTTGCATGTGTCTTTAATACTAAAGTGTGTTCTTGTTAGGTGATTGCCAGTGGCAGATGGGTGAAACTGGAAAAGACCACATATGTGGATCCCTCAGGAAGCACAAGGTATTGATCTGTGACTTCTGGACTGTGTGGATGTATTGTACTCTTTCTCACTGGAATGAGCTGTAATCTAGTGTATTATTTCATACGGTCAAACAGCACTTGCTGATTGACAGCTCAAAAGCCCAATGAATGTTATTTACAATGAGTAATACTGACATATTGTAAGATGTGTGTGTTATGACTCGTCATTGAAAACCACTGAACGCTAGATTTCTTTTTTGTCAAACTTTGTCCCCTCAGAACATGGGAAACAGCAAAGAGAACAACCCGACCAGCCAACACTGCAGCTGATGGTGTGTGTGTGTGTGCGCGCATATGTTCTCATTTGAACCCATGCTTATTTTTCAGTCCTTTGTAAATTTTGATTCTGAGGTTTGATTGATGTTAAGGTGTGGGTATCATAGCTCTCCTGAAGAGGACCCTTCACAAGGACTGTGTTGTCATGGTGAAGCAGTTTAGACCACCGATGGGCTGCCACACGCTGGAGTTTCCTGCAGGTCAGGAGAAGTCTGATGTATAAAAACACAGACAGGTGCAATTCAGTCTGAACTTGTGTGGTCGTGTGTATGTGTAAACGTGTGTGTGTGTGTGTGTGTGTGTGTTTCAGGTCTGATAGATGAAAATGAAAGTGCTGAAGTTGCTGCTCTGAGAGAACTGAAGGAGGAAACCGGTTACAAAGGAGAAGTGGTGGGCGTCACCCCAGGTGCAGCTGCATGACAACATCTGCTGCTGTTTATGTAACCCTGCGGTTATACATCATCCAGCCTAACCAAGTCAATTGTTCTGTCTTTTAGTCACGTGTTTAGATCCAGGCCTGTCTAACTGCACCACACAGATTGTGACAGTTCATATTAATGGAGATGACGTTGAAAACATAAACCCCACTCAGCAGCTGGGTCTGTACAGGGTCATTTTCTTTCAACAGGAAACACTTCTACCGTCATTTTGTCACAGAACCATGTAAAAATTCATGTTTTTCCTCTTTTTCTTGTTGATTCCCATGTATAGGTGATGGAGGTAGGTGTTTTTAAAAAAACTCACGATTATTGCTCCCCATTATAAGTTTAGGGGTTGATTTATCATGAAATCATATTTTTGCCTCTCTTTCAGAATTTGTGGAGGTGATTCTTTTACCTCTGGATGAATTCCAGCAGAAAATTGATGGTGAGTAGTGCTGGCAGAGAAACATCAGAAAAATCAAATGCATATCTTTATAAAAGGACTTTGTGTATACAGGTATATATGTAGAATGCCTGTATTTACACACTCATTATATGAAATGATCTTTTTTTCGTAGAATTACTGCAGAAGGAGAAAATAGTGGTGGACACTAAGGTATATGTTTATGCCATGGGGATGTCTCAGGCGTTCTTTAAACCCAGAGAATTACCTGTGCTGAAACAGTGAGACTGAATGAACACAAAACTCACCTCTGGATCTAATGTACACAGCTGATTTACAAAGATTTATTTGTGATGCTGTTACACATGGTTTTGATTCAAAGGGTGTTTGTACTTGACCAAGGGCCTTGGGGTTTGCTATGGGTTACCTGACCATTCCTAACTAACAGTACTTAGATAACAGTTATTTGTTGTTTGCACAGTAACAGTGTAATAAGTAGAAAAATGATTGTATATTGTGAATTCAGACCTGAAATGAGCAAAATCATTCAAAATATCAGCATTGTGTTTGAAGATATCTTGTGCACCTGGATAACTGTATTAAGTTTTATCTAATAAATTCGACATTTTTGAATTAGTTTTTGTGTGGAGTGTTTTTATTCCGAAATAAAGCCAATATCAAGGATCTAACGCCCAAACTACGTTGACGACAGCCACGCATCAACATCATCATCACCACGTGACGCTACAAAAAACTAAACGAGACCACGTCACGCCACAAAACTTTGGAATCCTGTTTTATTTCGTCATATCGTTATTTATTTTAGCTAAGTTTCTAGAAAAATATTACGGACAAATTACTGATGTTTTATTTAAACGATTTTTAATGTTGTAGACAGGCGCAAAAGTCTTCCGGAACTGTGACGTAGTTCCGGGGTCTGTAATGTTAAACATTTTTCGCGCCAACGTTGAAACGACAGTGTGTGGTCCGACAGAGAGATTTAATAGATTGTATTTAAATAAAAAACTAACAAGAGAGGATTAAATCATGTCGGGTAAGATCAACAGCGTGTTATTATAGTCGTAATAGACTTCGGTAATATACATCACGCTGATATTAAATCTAACAGAGTTCGTGTTAACTACTGTTTAAGTTATATCAGTAATACGTTTCTGTAACATTTATAAGATAATATTAGTAATATTACTCAATGTTTCGCTCTGTACTGTTTCTCATTTGTCATATATAATTTTGTGAAGTCTATATTGTTGTAAATTCTGCGTGTTGTATGTGTTTATATATGAAGCGCTGTTTTCATACATTATAAAATGTTGTACAATATAAATTCTATATCGTGCCATATATAATAAAGTACAAAATTATAGAATGTAATTATAGAATGCATATTTAATATGGTCTTACTGTGAAAGTGTGTGTTACGTTTGTTCATGCGCTTGTGTTGTGTGACGTCATCAGAGGAGGAGAATCTGGATCTGCTGTTGTCTTTGTTTGCGGAGAGTGAGGACCAGGGACCGGACGCTGAGGCTGGAGACGGCGGAGGCGATCTGGACGACCTCTTCGATGAGGAGGATGAGGAGGATCAGTATGTGGAGCCCGAGGGGGAGGAAGAGGAAGCGCCTGTGAAGTCCAGTTCACCTGGAGCACACAGTGATGTGAATAAGTCAAAGGAAGATCTGGAGGGTGAGAGTAACAGTTACTGATATCCATCATCCTGTCTCTAAATCTACAATCATTATTGAATGGATAAGCGCTCTGTGTGTGTGTGTTATATGCTTCAGTCTAGCTGTGTGAGATAGATTGTGCTGATTATGCGCGCTTGTGTTTCAGCTGAGCTGAAGTTGATGCAGCAGAAGATGCAGAAACTGCAGCAGCAGCTGATAGCCTCGCAGAAACCCGCACAGTCTGAAAACACGCCCTCTGTCCAGAAGCTGCCCAGCCCCAAAACCTTCACCTCACCCCAAAGACCGTCAAGCACCGTCCCACAAACACCCTCCCCACCATCAGCTGATGCTGCAGCAAAACTGAAAAACAAACAGAGGACGGCCCACCAACCCAAACCAGGTACGTAATCCTCTAACTCAACTGGTAGGGCATTGTGTTAGCAACACAAAGGTCATGGGTTCGATTCCCAGAGAAAACGCATGTTGTCAGCTTGAGTGTAAGTCTGTAAGTCACTTTGGATTAACGTTTCTGCAAAATGTCTTTTTCGTTTATGCGAACATTTCACACAAAGCTTCTTTACGCAGCCGTCCCAGAAAAACAGAGTCCTATTGGTCAGAGTGACAGCAGCTGCCACTCTCAGCCAATGAGAGAAAGCACAAAAATAAACAGCACCCTGAGGTCACCGCCCCCTCACAAGAGTTCTCCTGTTGTGCGTCAGGCCACGCCCCGTCCGTCTGTCAGTCAGGATGTTGTAGTGGAGAAATTCTCGGGTCTGCGACTCAAGTCAGTATGTTGTAACCGTATATTTAAGCTCATTGTCTTATGTACAGAATAAGAAATTGACCTTTTTCTCACTAATAAGCCAATAACTGCTTTCTTTAATTCCCTGCAGAAAACCACGCATTTCCTCCATAGAAATTGAGCAGAAGATGGCGAGTCGCAGGTTGATCAGACTGTCTCAGCTGCCCGATCGGCTGGCGAGGGAGAATTTAGAGGACAGTGACTGGGTGACGTTTGCAGTGGTGATAAATAAAATTACCCCGCAGAGCAAAAACAATGTAAGCACACAGTCGCCCTGATTACACCCCACTCTCTGTGCAAGTTTGTTATGAGGGCAGATATTTAATTTGATCTTCTTTATAGGGGAAAACTTTCAGCATCTGGAAGCTGAACGACCTTCATAACCTGGAAGTGAATGTGTCACTCTTCCTGTTTGGGAACGTTCACACGGATCTGTGGAAGACTGACCCTGGAACCGTGATCGGTATTCTCAATCCCAATCCAATGAAGAACAAAGACGGTTCTAATGAGGTCTGTATTTATACAGTATAATAAACATTTGTATATATATTTAAAATGCAGATCAGTGATGTCGTGTCTCTCTCTCTCGCTCATCAGCTCAGTTTAACAGTCGATCACCCACAGAAGATCCTTATCATGGGAGAAGCCATGGACTTCGGCACCTGCAAGGCTAGAAAAAAGAACGGAGACTCGTGTACTCAGCTAGTCAATTTAGTATGTTTCCATGTCACAAATTTATAGTTGTTTTCCAGGGGTTTTGCTAAGCAGTCCGGATTGGTTAATTTGTCACTTCTGTTTACTTCACCAGTATGAATGCCAGTACTGCCAGTACCATGTTAAAGCGCAGTACAAGAAAATGAGCTCGAAGAGGGCGGAGCTTCAGTCCAGCTTCACAGGCCCAGCCCCTGGTAAAGGAAAGGGGCGTGGCAGTTTAAAGGAGCGTCTTTGCCAGTCCAACTTCCACTACGGAGGCATGTCCTCCCTCGCCTGTGCACCCTCAACGTGAGTTTGTTTGTTTTATGATTACTGTCGCCTCCCCTTTAAATGCACACAAGCCCTAACATGATTGGTCGCATTCATCTCTTTTGACAGGTCTGCCCCTCAGCCAAAGAAACAAGCCACGATTCAGTCTGTTCTGGCTTCTATCCCAACCAAAAAACTTGGTATAATACTTGGTCTTCAGTATGCATACTACTTCATACTTGCTGTATTTTATTCTTATGCGCGTGTCCTCTAATAAAGTGTTGTTCTGTTTTTGTAGGTCTGAATTCTGGAAAGGTTTCGGGCTGTTCTGATGAGTTCGGTGACTTGATGTCCATGCCGACACCTGGAGCGCTTAATATTAAGAAACATTTAGGACAAGCCAAAACGACAGGTCATTTAAAACGATCGTTCATCAATATTCTGTCATTGAATGTAACAAGTATTCAGTGCTGAATTGAAGTCATCATTTATCACTTCAGCCATAGCGCTCAAAACGTATGTCATTGCGCATTCAGACGTACTGAAATCCAGCAGATGGCGATCAAACGCCAGCCCACAACAGACGATCTGAAACAGAGCTGTGAATGTGATTTCTGACTTTGTTTTTATGCTTTGCGCTTCACCAGCTGTGAACGGATCTGCGGCTCAGTCCATCTCTGCGTCTGAGCTCCTGAAACAGCAGAAAGAACAGCATCAGCAGAGACTACAGGCCCGACGGAAGAGAGCAGAGGAGATTCAGAAAAGGTGAGAGGGTTCGATCTCCAGGCTTCATTGCATTTGTTTTGTATCACATTTCAGGAAATGTTTGTTTTGTCACATTTGTTTTGCTCTGACAGGGAATGAATTTCTAAGCATAAGTGTTTGCTCCATGACATGTTTACTGTCTTCACTCCAGAGTGCTCCAGAACAGCGGGGGCGCTGTAGTTTCCTCCCGGCCAGCTGTAAACAAGGGCCCTCTGCTCTCCACTAAAACAGCCTCTGAGGTTCCTAACGGGTCCAACCCTGCGTCCCGTCTCACAACACCTCCGGTACCCACGCTGGGGCGTGGCTTCTCAGAGGGGGAGGATATACTGTTTGATTTGTCTCCGCCTTCTTCAAAGGGCCTGTCTGCTGCAAAGGTACTGACTCATTGGTTAAAAGAGAACTGGCACATCCAACATTAAGTTGTTCATAATAGCTCGTCTCTTTCTGTTTATCTTGTGATGTTTGTGCAGATGGCAGCCGTGAGGAAGCTTCAGGCTAAAGGTAAAGTCATCGTTAAAGACGACCCGAACGCCATCAAACGCAAACGAGCCGACAGCGACGACATCGCAGAGAGAGTGTCACGAAGTCTGTCCTCGCCTAAAGGTACGGACGCAACCAGACGTCGTTTATTTGCCTGTTTTGCTCTGTGGCATTTATTCAGAATATCTGCCTACAGATGAACACTCACCTGGTGAGGGGGAGGAGCCAGCTCAGAAAAAGAGGCGGGAACAGCTGGAGTACATCCAGTCCGAGGAGTTCCAGCGTATCCTCAACGCCAAGTCCTCAAACTCGTGGATGATGGGAGAGGTGCGTGTCCTGACTCCATATTAGTCTGGGCTTGATGAATGTAAACCCTCTTATATTTGTCCTTGTATAATATGATGTCACAATGGGTGGGCGGAGCTTGCTGTTGTTTTGAATGAATCGGTTGCATGTTTTTTTTTTCATGCTGCAGTGCTGCAGCCAGATTTCCTCGCAGCGTGTTTTTAATCATGCCAATGTGTGCAGATCGAGGAGAGAGCCATGCAGGAGTATTTCGAGCCTCTGGTGCAGAAAGAGAAGATGGAGGAGAAGATGAAGAGCATTAGGGAGATGAAATGCAGAGCCGTCACATGCAAAATCGTGAGTCAACAAACCGTGTCTGGTTGCTATGGAAACAGCATCTCACCCTGGTGCTGTATTGTTTTGTTTGCCATTATGTGTGTTCTGCCATGGAAAACGGCAGGAGACGCGGTGAATATTAAACCCATTAAGAACTGATTTGAAAAGAATTTGCGGACTCTCGCAAGAAATGTTACGATTGTGTGTTTTTTTTTTTTGCACCTGCAAATCACGGCTTGTTTATATGATGCATCACAAGCTCCTCTTGCCCAACAGTGTAAATACACCCACTTTAAACCAGCCGACCGCTGCGTACAGGAGAAACACGACTACCACTGGCATGACGCCGTCAAACGGTTCTTTAAATGCCCCTGTGGGCAGAGAAAGATCTGCCTGGGACGAATGCCCCACGGAGCCTGCAGGTGAGAAACATGACCGTGCCACTGAGAGTCATTACTCTCTACATTACCCTCTTAAAAATACTTCATTCTGATTGGTCGGCAATACTTGATTCTTATTGGCCAGTCACTGGACAAATGCTTTTGTACAATGACCTCCAAATTTCATAATGTGTAGTCATAGTGTCACAAAATCCATTATCTTAAAATGAATCCCGTCTGAATAATAAAAGCTTTCATATTTGTCAGGCTGTGCTTTCACAATGACCGTCAGTCAGTCTGTTCATTAATACTTTACAGTGACGTTTGGCTATATGTGACTGACAGTTACTGTTACAGATGTAAGTCCGTGTATTTTAATGTTCTGTTGTTTCTCTTTCAGTCACTGTGGTCTGTTTAAGTGGGAGAGAGACAGTATGTTAAAGGTACAGTTTCTGTTTAATAATATTTCATCAAGTTTAGTGACTTTAATACATCAGTGTGTGTTTGTGTTCACGAGCAGACCTTTAGTTTTGACGCGTCTCATTTCTACAGGAGAAAAAGGGACCCAAGATTGGAGGAGAGCTGCTGTTGACACGTGGAGAAGAACAGCCCAAATTCCTCAACAGTCTGAAGTAGAGGAACCGAGGAGTCCAGCCACAGATCTGATGTTTTCACAGACAGAGTCAGACGGAGACTGTACGCTTGAAATCCATCAATGTTGGATTGAAGCCAGACTGAGTCACTTCTTGTTCATATATTTTAATTAGACTGAAATGATGTTTCTGCCATCTGTATGTGTTTTTATGTGAAAATTATGTATTTTTTTCTGTTTTAATCTGTCCGCTTTTATATGGACTGTGACAATATCGAGTGGTATGTCTGAATTAAACCGTTTTGAATTATTTACTGATTTACGTTCATTTACTTTGAATGATTTACGTGAAGTATACCAATTTACTGATGGTATACTTCACGTGTTGATTTTTAAAATCTGGTTGTTTTTCAGGGGGGTGGTACACAGGTTCAGTCTTGTTTCTCTTGCAGTGTGAAGTGGTAGTTTACCCCTTCACACTGCAAGGGGACAAAATACCCTTTCAGACAAATATATATATATATATATATATATATAAACACATGTACATATATATTATGTATGTGTATATATATTTATGTGTTAAGATGCTGTTACAGTAGAAGTGAATCAGGTTTTTCTCTATTGTAATTCATTTCTTTGTTTCCCTGTTCTGGTCAATGTGTTTCATATTAAATCAGAAAATGAGGAAAATGATTACGCACAAACCAAACTAAAGATAACAGCGGAATTTAATTTCTGAGGAAGATATAAAGTCACTTAACAGGACAATATGAAGTCGAAATAAAGTGTTACATTAACAATAAATGATTAAACGGAACAGAACAAAACCTTCCGTCTGTATTAATATATTTAAATGTTTAAAGTCTGGATGTTTGGTACGTTTGATCATAGTCGTGAAGCTGATGTTGATTTGATCTCAGCGATGGTAAGGGTATCGTGGGTAAAAGCCATCGTAGTCAAACTCCTTCCATTGCTCGTCCTCTCTGGTTCTCTCAAACTGCTCTGTAAACACAAACACAGACAGCAACTTAATCTTCAGACCGTTTTTGACAGACATTTTAGGTCTTTAATAGCAGGAGCCTCCTGTGTGTGTGGTTGAAGATCCTAAATACATCAATAAAATACATTTGACATTTCTGAAAAAGCTTCCAACAATATGGAGATTCCATATTGCTTAATATGACAGTGTTAGCCATAACTGCGTTAGCTAATGTATTTTGGAAAACTGGTTATGAATGTTTATTAGAGATAGATGTATAATTAAAGTCTTTATTTGTGGACTAGTGTACGTTTATAATAAGCGCGCCCTCAAATCCAGCTTTAATATTGCGAGAATATTCTAAATTCAGCCGAGTGTCTCTAATCGGTCAGGAGATCTGATGTCAGATAACTGGACGTCTTTATAGGTTTGTAAATCTTTATCTTAGACACAGTGTGCAGTACAGATGAAATATCAGGTTCAGAAAGCACACGCTGTCATCGGCCCCTCATTAGTTAACAGAATGTGCAGGATGTTTCTCTGTTCTGGAGGCCAAAAATAATCAAAAAGAGACTCGGTCTCACCACCACGATCCTCCTCGAGATAATTCTCATACTCGTTGGATTGTTCCTCTAGATATTCTCTCCTGCGCTCGTTTGCAGACATTTTCCCTCGCTGCTCCGCTGCAGGAGAGAGAGAACAGTGATTTATACGCTGTCAATACTTCCTGTAAACTAAAAAGGGTTATTAAAGTTTATACCTCTTTCTGTAGCGACTCACAAAGACACACAAGGTGTTGAATTGATGTTGCTAATCTTTGTGTAGAGGCAAGTAAAATGCAGAAACACAGCAGCCAAAGCTAGTTCACTGATCTTAACTAGTCTCTTAGTCTGTTCAGATTGGACTGGCAGACAGTTTTATACTGGCCTCCTGACCGAACAAGCTAAATATCCGCCTAGCCAGGTTAGCAAACTATCTTAAACTACCTTCCTAAAGACAAAAATCAGCAACACTGTTTGTTTGGATGAGTATCTGCTGGATGAGTGTTACCTACTTCTGAAACTTCTGCTATATGAAGAAGATATGAAATCCTGGAGTAGGTCTACACACACACACACACACACACACTTTTGCTCAAACGTCTCAAAACTTTCAGGCTCTCAGCTGCAACATAAACACAGTGTAACACACATCAACAGACCGAAGGGTTGTGAGACAGGAAGCGCACAGGTATGAGCAGAATTGAGTGGGATGCCAAAAAATAATCCCCAGTTTAATTTATCTCTCTCTGTCTCTCTCTCTCTCTCTCTCTCTCTCTCTGTATGGAGGGAGGGAGGTTAGTTTAGTTCTGTCTGCACATTCCATTCTGCTTTTCTTCTTCCAACCTGCTGATGCACCATCACACACACACACACACGAGTTAAAACACACTTCAGTGAAACTTTTCCATGCTTTCACTGCAGTGATGCTGTGCTGGCAGGCTATGAGACCTGATGCCGTTTAGACGTCCTCATTAATACAGCTTCTGAGGTGTGTGTGAGGCTCCACATTGTCCTGTTGGTCCTTATGGTCTACTGGACCTACAAACTGGAACCTGATGTCATTTGTGATACTTTCAACATTGTGCATTTATAGATTTTTGTGCATATTTCAGGGTTTTAAGTCAAGTTCAACAGCTGATGGTGTGAGTTCACATCAATGGCAGACAGGTGTGTGAGAGCCGAGCGCATCTTAACTCAAAGATCAGCAAAGCAGACCTTCAGATTCACAGTTAATTCGCAGTTATGATCAAAACACACTAAAGAACAACTGATGATTAGAGTGCAAGAACCTGACAAAATGCAGTCTGAGAAAGTTCATCCATAAACTGCTAGTTAGCTAGTTAGCTGCTAGTTAGAGTAATTCCAAAGATTATAGGTTAATGAGGTTAATGTTACTGTGCTCACCGTAATACTCTTCGTAAGTTCTCGAGGATCTGCGACTGCGGCGTTTCAAGAAGTTTGAGGCGTCAGACGCTGGCATGAAAACTGGCTTAGATGATCCTGCAGAAGCAACCACAGAGAGCTTGAGGGACATGAAGCGTATGTGTGTGTGTGTGTGTGTGGTAAGCTATACTTAAGGGACAATTTTGTCACCAGATCCAAAATATGGTAAAACGATGAGTAAAGAAATGTGAAAAGGTAAAAAACAAATAAAAAAATACATTTTTAATGATAAAATGGCATTTTTAAATGGCTGACTGAAGGAGTGTATGAATGAGAATTAAAGTCACCCTGAGATTCTGTGTCTTTTCCATCTCTTACTGCTGCACTCTCAACACCTGCCAACACTGAAGAAAAACAACACAGAGAGAGAGACAGACAGACAGAGAGAGAGTGAGAGAGAGAGACAGACAGACAGAGAGAGAGTGAGTGAGAGAGACAGACAGAAAAACAGAGCGAAAGACAGAGAGAATGAAAGGGTGAAAGGGCAAATTTCAATTCCAGCAGTGTATTTTACAATTAAAGACCACAAAGCTAGCTTTAAAAATATTTAAAAACTTAAAATAAATCTAAATAAATTAAATTAAATATTTAAAATACATTAAATAATAAATAAATCTACAAATTCTATTGTAATAATAAGATTGTTT
Organism: Botia almorhae; assembly: GCA_036877575.1. Classification (NCBI taxonomy): domain Eukaryota; kingdom Metazoa; phylum Chordata; class Actinopteri; order Cypriniformes; family Botiidae; genus Botia; species Botia almorhae. Next base: position 285,637 of record JAZGTJ010000001.1, read on the forward strand.
TTTGTTTATTTAGACAGGCAGGCAGATCATTTTAAGATCATTTACTTTTATTGAAGTACGTCAGACATCGTTTAAAAGTTAAAATAAAGTAATCATTCAGTACCAGTGTAGTTACCATCTGATCACAATATACAGAGACTTCAGTAAGACTTTATAAAAATATAAAAAGTATTGTACGCTATCACTCACCTGACTTTGACTCTGATACACACACTGATCAGATACTCACCAATCAGAATGACTACGGTGGGCATCAGAGCCAGCAGAACCGCACGAGTCCAGACCATCTTTAAAATAAATGTGTGTGTGAGAGTCTGATCCAGATATCAGAACCAAAGCAAAGAGAGAGAGAGAGAGAGAGAGGTAAAGCAAAGCAAGGGAGGAGGAAGTTAGATTTTTACTTGCCCAGGGTAACACAGAGGAGGTGAGTGAAAGACACCCCAATGCACACCCACTCTTGGGTGTCTCACTCACCACCTACTGATTCTGACCAAACCTTCAGCCCTGGCAGCCAGAATGTTTAGCATCAGGTTTCTGTTGCAATTAAATAAATGAATAACAGATCAAGTGTGTGTGTGTGTGTGTTTGTGTAATGGCTTTCACCAGCAGCTAATACATCAGTATTAAACTATTAAACCGATTAATAAACAGATAAACACATACATACATCCCTCCTGCATTAATTTACTAGTTTGACCTGTCTGTCTGTTTCTGTCTATCTACCTGTCTGTCTGTCTATCTACCTGTCTATCTGTTTACTTGCGTATGACAGATTTTTCATGAAAATGCAGATATCAGTTTATTGTAAATTGTTCTTCATTCAAAAGTACGGCGCAAGACGCAAGACAGACGCGTGTCTTAAAGCCAGAGACAGACAGAAAGAGAATACATTATCAACGGAGTAAAAATAACAGAAGAGAAAGAAAAAATGGGGAAACGGAACAAACAGGAAGAGACAGTGATTTGAGTTCAGTGAATAATTTATACTTTCTTTAAGACCTGTGTAGTGCTGTGGGGAGAACTTATTTCTGAAATCTGAGCGATGCTAAATTCAAACTCACTGAGGCTTGTTGAGGTTTGTTGAGGTTTGTTGATGGGGAGTCATTTAGAGTCAGTCTAAGGGAGTTTGTGCACCTTTAAATAGCCTAAATGGCACATTTTATTTTGTGTGCTTGACGTTTTCTTCTCAAAGCAATTTGATTTAAATGGAGGCTATGTTTTGGGCATATGTGGTATTTATGATGTGTCTGTGTGTAGCGAGAAAAATACGAATGTTTTGCCTGTGGCGGTCAAAGTTTTGGACTGATCTTTTGTTGGTAAACATAAATAGGTTGTGGACTATGTCCCACATCCACTAGCCTGAAGCTGTCAGATCTCACTCACAATAAGAAGCAGAACTACATGATATCAGCAAAACTCTGCATGACACAAAGACCTTCAGCACTGAGACGAGACAACACGACATTCTTTAGCTCATTCGATGTATTTATTTAAGTAAAACATGGAAAAATATATAAGACTATATTTAGCATTGGATATGGGGACAGTTATATGGTGAAAACTATTTAAATCAAGGCAATATCATGAGGTAAAAATATTACTCATTTACTGTTATGAAGTTTAATGAGATTAATTTAGTGTCACGTTCGTATGTTGATATTCCAGACCTGACAGAAAAACATTTTAGTGTTTTGTTATCTTCATCTGTATTTCACAACCACTGTTTCTAGCAGCAAAGACAGGAGCTGTGTTACATTAAGAGAAATATTACATTCTGAAAAAACACGGGACATTTCTGCAAATTAAACAAAACCATAACAATCAAACACACAAACGCCGTAAGTATCAAACACAATGACTTCCCAGTGGTAAAGCATTGCATAGAGAAATGATCATGTTTGTCTCTTTAGTGACAAAATTATTTATCATTATTATTAATATTGCTAGATATGAATTAGAAGGACTATCTCTGTCAGGCACGGATGGTGATTTAATATCTGTCTGTACTGGGTACAGCGCCACCTGAAGGCCAGTGTCTGCACTGTGAGAAACCCAAAAAACTCTTTATAATAAAATCATGAACTAATTAACAAACAGCTCAGATGGTGAGGGTACGAGCACATCACAATGAAGTCCTGTCCCCATGGACCAGACGTCCCCGCAGAGCCCAGGTGTCCTGCATGTAGAACACACACACGATTATACGGTGCAATTAAACATGGTATAGTCATGAAGCTTCCGTGCTGGTCGCCTAGCAACCACAGGCCATTAAACTGAATAGTTCTGAGGAGGTTAGAAGTGATGACTCGTCTAACACACCTCAAAGCTGACCGTACTGTCCACGCCGTACTTCTTGGCCGCTAGTTCCTTCACTTCATCGCTGATGTTTTCCTGAGTCGTTCCCTTCACGTCGATGTAGTAACAGTCAGCGCTGGCGTAGTGACAGGAGATAGCCTGAGACAAACACACATCACCATCAGTATACCAATGAAATTTCTTTATGAAATACTTGATTCTGATTGGCCACCTGTGGTCAGATATTTTTGTATAACAAGCGCTATACTGTTTAATTAAGAGCTGACCGATTATTTATCTTCACAGAGATGGTGACAAATTGTAGCTTTAACTAGAATATAGTAGAGTTGCTGGTCATTATTGCCAAATGAAAGCCAAATGAAGGCTTTCAGTGTGTAAACTCTGATCAGGGTTTATTTTTCAAAAATGACCGTCTGACTGTCTGTTCTCATTCTGTACATTAAAGCTCTACAAAGCTACTAGCTAATGAGCAACCACAAAATGCACGAAGAGTACCACACGCAGCGCATGCATGTACACGAACCTTCCGGAAGCCGTCTGTCTGGTTCATTCCAGATCCGTGGATCAGCAGAGGATGGAAAAACACAGTATCTCCTTTCTCCATCTCCAGATGCACTCTGGAATGACTTGGGTCATAGTTACGGATCCCATGATACATCTTATTAATTCCACCCTGAGGAGGAAGAGAGACAACCGTGAATGACTGATGATCGACTGAACTTCCACGCACATGTTAAACATCTGTTGCACGCCTCTCTCACCTCCCATTCCGGGTAGTCGTGTTCCTGTAGGGTTCCTTTGTGTGATCCTGGCAGGACGACCAGGCAGCCGTTTTGACGGTGAACTTTCTCCATGGCCGTCCACGAGCAGACGATGCGGTCGGCGGGCCGGAAGGGGAAATAATGCAAATCCTGATGCATGGGGTGACGAGAGGTCTTCTTACCTGGAAATACAGGATTTGTGCATCGATTTGACCTTTGCGGTTTGAACTGTGGAACGGAAACTGCTGAATCTAAAATCTGTTTGGCTGATGAGAATGTTGTTCCAGAACCAGTACGATATTGTTTCAGACACATGCCCAACTCATGTTAGGTGTGTTCTACCTGTATCAGGTGGCTTGTTTATGAGCATAGTGTGCATGGCCATGATGTTGGGCCCAGTGAAACACTCCACATACTTCAGGATCTGTGAATAAAACACTCAAATAAAATAACTATAATGTCATATAAGATTATGGTTGTAATGAGTTTATTGTATTGTGAGTGTGCGTGTGTCTACCTGGGGTAACGTGCAGTACCGGAAAAGTTCTGGAACCTCCTGGAAGTCCTGAAGCTTGGTCACAGCCTTTTCCCCTTCGACATACTCAGACTTAGCGATGGACACGTCCTTCATCACCACTAAACCCGCAGCCTTTATTTCTCTCTTGCAGACGCGTTCAAACGCTTCCCTGTAGAACACACGCTCAGTGTTGAAGATCAGCTCTGAAGATCATTTTTACAAGATCTCATAGCAATCATAGGTTGTCTTTAAAGTTGTCTTTAAAGCAGAGGACAAGTAAGATGAGCTTGACAAAACAACCCACCATAACGATACCCAATTAACAATTCTGATTTTTAATCTTCATAAAGCGATATGAAATGCATCAGCATGTTTCTTTAGAAGTCATAACTGCATATTAACTGCACGTGTGTGTGTTTTGATCGCGCTTGCCTGAATTGATCAATATCTTCGTCTGACACGAGGTTTCTGATTAGAATGAAGCCGTTCTCTTCATAAGAGATTCTATGTTCTGGGGTTAGGATGTCCGTGTCGAAAGTGTATCTGCACACAAGCCACAGATCATTGTGAAAACGTTCAAACACAACACACACATTTTCCCATTAACACCTTTTGGTTCAATCTTGTGTAAATGCTATTTTGTATCATATTGTGTAATCCTATATAAGTGCCTATGTGTGTGTGTTTATGAATTCATAGATTTGGTACACATTTGTACCCGAAAGTTAGCAAAACCTGACAAATCTGGGCAACACCTTCCTTTGGGGATGTCCTCATTTGTAAAAATGCTTTAAAAATATAAAGTTTTCCTTTAAATTGTAAAAATGTTGAAAGTTTTCTGTTTGAGTGGGTTTGTCTAAGGTTATATTATTTATAACCAGCTGTGCATATAAACAATTGAGTCTATGGACTGTCCCCATTCAGATATGCTGAAGTGTGTGTTCAATTGTGTAACCAAGAAGAGCATTTAAAAATATGTAACTAGATCATATCTATCTAACTAATGATATGCTACTGATATGCTACTGAGAAAACAAGCACTTATGCAACTGGGTATTAAATCTTATACTTTGAGACATAACCCTTGTGCCGACTTCCACGTGTGCTATTCACAGCATTACAGTGTGCGCCATAAAAGCGTACAGATTTTATGCTTTTTTAAATTTACACAAAGAAAATACGGAAAAGAGATCCGTGGACGTCGGGTGACTGACCGAAAGGTCCCAGTATGATGATGATAGGAAACATGTTGCGCTGCGGTGAAGGACGCGCGCTGATTCAAGTGTTAAATTTCATACACACAGACGTGCCAACACAATAACACACATACTAAGAGACTTCACAACTACAGGACTGCCTAATTTTGTTTAATGTATTTGCAAGATCGATGTAATAAGTATAATAATAATCAAGACAGTAGTATTATGCAATAAAACTGGCCTGTGTATGATGCGCACCAGTAAAGAGAATCGGGCAGAGAAACTCAGATATACGACTTCACTATGTCACCGTTACTTTATTAGAAAGCGACACATTTAAATTCGTTAACAAAAACACCAGGTTAAACTAACACCACAGGCATCAACAACAGCGCAAGGGCGCGACGCAGCTGCCCGCATCCAGCAGAAGCGACGGCTTGAAAGGATACAACAGCACCGTGAGACTGATGCAGATGATTCAGGACCACCTTCAGTCTGTCTGCGGCCCGGGACATCTTATCCAGTGCAGGGAAATGGACGCTGTTTACGGAGACGAGGTGAGCTGAAGCGCTTGACCGGATGTCTGTGTGTGCGCTTATGTAACGGGGTAAAAGTGCACGGCCACACTTGTGTTAAACGACACGGCGGACATGCGTCGTTATGTAATTTCGTTGGTCATTCAACGAACTCACTGACGTAAAAAACTATAATAATCATGAATGAATAAAAAAAATACACAATTACACAACCACCCGTTGCAGACGTCCACTGTACCGGCACAGTAAAGCTGTCGGGGGGCAGCATGTGACGTCATCACACCGCGACCCATGTCCACTACCTTACCAATTGTCCATTTCATTGAAATGTTTCAGTATAAAGGATATATATATATATATATTGATGTGATTTTTAGGTTGTATAGTAAAATAATGTACTGTAGGAACACACACACACACACACACACACACACACACACACTGTTTACCCATGTACATGGAAATACATTAGGATTAAACGTATTTTTAAAATTGACTACTCATATCTTTGTGTAAAACTATAAAATACTCTACAATGAGTGAAAATAAGGGAAAATATTTTTATATATTTCAATATATTATCTCTCTCTCTTTCACACAGAAGATTATTATTAATTAAGTATCGTGGAAGGAAAGCTGTATAACACGAGGGTGAGTAAATAAGGTATTTTCTGAGGTTTGCGTACAGTATTCTTATAATCAGATAAGAGAAGATTAGCAGAATATTGACTCCAGCTGTATGTTTTCCATGGAATATGGAGGGTAAATGATGATGGAATTCTCTAAAAAGTTATGGAGATAATGGGAGTGATGAAAATTGTTCTTCCCTTTTCAGCAAACAATTTTATTGAAATTTATACAGACTATAATTGATATACAATTATTGTAACCATTTCATTGATCTGGGTAGTGATTTTTGCATTCTTTTTATATTAGTATTCATGTTATGATTAAAAACTTACAATCAAAGATCCCATGAAACAGCATTACAGATTATAATATAAGATATAAATAATCAATGAATAACATTTGTGACTGGCATAATCATGCACTTAAAAATGCATTTATCTCATTTCTGTTTATGCCGGTAGACGCACCATCAACTACTCAAGATGTATAAAAGAAATGATGCTCATTTTGCATCTGAGCACGGAACACAGCATTAGCCTTCATCACTTTCTCAGGTGTGTCGAGATACTTGTTCAGCAGAGCTTTGTAGTGTTTATCAGGGTGGCCGTCCATGTTCTCCCTTTTCCAGGTGTAGTAGGCGTTGGTCGGAGGTATGTTGAGATTATTGGCCAGCCAAACCCAGAGTCTAGCGCAGGGCAGGAGACCCACAGCAAAATACAATGGATCTCCACTCATCAGCGTTCTGTAGAAGGACAGATACTTCCCCATAGCTGGAGTTTGCTGGATGGAAGGTTCGCCCTGTAAAATGGAGAGTCAAAATGCATTTCACCAATGAATTTAGAAGAAACATCTCAGAGCTGAACGTTCTAGCTTTCTACTTACCTTGAAAAAATATTGCTGGAGCATAAAGTCTGCAAAACGTTTGTAGCTGGAGTACCTGCCGCTCATGAAGTCTTTGAGGTCAGAAGGCCGAGATACTTTTGCACTTATCTTCTTCAACATCTCGGTCACTTTGAGGAGATAGTTGATGTCTTGTATGGTGAAGTTGACGTATCTCTCCGCCTGCAGGCTGCCGTTCTCCATTTGTCTCAGGAAGTCCACCCCGAGTGTTTTATTGGCAATGTCTATATTTTTTACCCATAGATATTCATAAACATCTTCCACAGAGCTGATTGCCAGGCTGTAACTATAGCAACACAAACAGTCACTGAATAAAGGTACAACAACTATTTAATATGCAGTAATTAGCATGCATTTCTGATCAACCAGAGGTCTGTTATTAGCGAAGCTAGGTCTCACCTGAAACATAGGAAACACAGACACAGAAATGCGCTCGTCTTCATGTTTTTTGGATCTTGTTGTGAAGTTGTTTGGATGTTATTTCTCCACGCGCTACTGTTTCTGTACACTGCTGTAATGAACTAGCTCTTTTATAGACAACATTTGTTAGCTAATACAGAATTGCACCAATGGCCGCTATCGTTTACGTCAGTGAAGTTTCTAAATGTACAGCATTTCTATTTGTGAAACTCAATTCTAAGAAATCGTAGACACATTGCGAATCTCGCAAGCTCATCAACTGCCTCGGATACATACGTAACACCCCTCATTTTGTCTTTTACTGGAAAAGGGTCAAATATGCAGAAGATGCTGGAAAAGCAAAGGCTGTGAATAACAACAAGAGTATTAGTTAAACTGATTTATTTTTGTAAATCTAGTTAGTATTGTGTCTGGTGGCGTACACATAAACCTCTGTTATGTGAAATAGCTTGTTTATGGCCGTACTAAATTTTGTTTGTATGATCTCTTATTTTATTTATTAACATGTTGTAGATTTTTTGTGCCATCCTGTGACCCCAGCTGTTTGTACTTCCCTCAAGAGGAATGACAGGAGCTTTGGAAATCATCTTTCGTACAATATTACCAAACAGCCTTCTTTATTTTCTCTTTCTGCTTCTTCTTTTGTGTGTGATTCTCCAGCCCAGGTTTAATTTCTGTAGCACAATGTGTATTGTAGCAAAATATCGTTAGAGATGTAGAAACATTTTACAGAAGGTACCCAAGATTCTTGGGAACATAATTAAACTGTTTTAGCATGTCAATAATGTACAACAAAAATCGAACACCTTTAAAATACAAGCCGGGCACAACAAAAAAGTATTTTATTACAGAATCTGTGGACCACGATATGATATTCTGATTATATTCCTTAAAGAGTTGTGAAGTGATTTAACTTAAAAAAATTAAATATAAGTTTAAAGCTTTAGAAACACCATTTTATAAGTACTATTCATTTGTAATATCTATATTATAAAGAAGTACCTATTTTATTTATGAGGGACTTATAAACAAATAAACTTATTATAAGCTTGTTTAGCTCATTAGGATAGAAAACATTTAGGAAAAATATTAATAAATTGACTATAAAAATTCTATAATAAATAATACATTTCACTATATAGATTTCTGCTAATTATACAGTTACGGCGTTTAAACAACTTTGAAACCTGTTTTTATTCCAGTTCATAAGAATCGATAAAAAAACTGTTTCATGTTTTATCTTATGTGTTGGGATTGTGAATGTACGTTCACCTGCTTTAGGAAATCGAAAGTAAATGTTTCGTTGGACGGAGCTGTTGAACTTTTCAATGCCCTCTCAAATGAAGAAGGAAATTACCAAACAATTCGTATGGCACCAGCAGTTTGAAGAAGTGTGTAGCAATTACTTTCGTTATGATAACCGTATGAAAAGCTATTATTATACCTGATACACACAGTAAGTTAATCTACTCAAACATTCAAATATGAATAATTATGGAAATTAAATCATTGTTCATCTGATTCATATGAATAGTTCATATGTTATATTTATTTAATCGTCTTTATAATAAGTTAAATGATAACTTTAATTGCCAACCATGACAGCTATTAAATTGTTACCCAAAACTGACAGGATGGCGTTCTTACACTGAAAATGATGATTGATTAGAAGATCAATATTTGCATCAGTTTTTTTTACATTGCGCACGCTCTCGTGTTGACGTCACGTACGTTCATATCAACACAAACAATTCAAATCTGGCGCATGGCCGCCGTTTTACGGCAGGTGGCGCAGTGCATCCATTTTCAGACCGGTGCGCAACGCAAAAGCTCCTGCACGGTTTTCCTCTTCCTCCGATGTCACCCGTAGGCGGAGGCGTCATTAGACGGGCAGCAGCAGCACCCCTCCCGGTCTGAACCTCCGTCACTGTGCGCTCGAGGGAAACGATCGCTTTCGGTTATTCGACCCGTTCCAGAGAGGATATCAGCGCGAGTTTCAGCAATAACTGACGGGCGAAAGTGCTGTGTGATCGTCGGAAAGGCGACTCGTGTTTGTGTGTGTTGCTGGAGGGGAAAGACGGCATCCGGCCTCCGACCAGCAGGCGAGGGCAGGGACGCGGGTCCAAACAGCGCTGATCGTCTCTGGTGAGTGGCGAAGCGGAAGACAGAAGTGACGCTACGAGAGAACATTGAAATGATACATTTTGACAGGCGAATGATACAGTTTGACGTTTCAGAGATACATTGTAACAAAGACACGCTGTTCTTAACGTTACGTTAAGTTACATTGATACATATGCTGAGGAATTCATGTGTAGTTCCGTAAACAGCAGCGAGTTCAATGTGACGTTCATAAATATAATATATTGTCTGTCGATTATGTCCCAGTTTTACTTTGTAAATAGAGAAACAAGACACGAGCGTTACTGAGCGTCGCGTCGAATAAGCGGATATAAGTGTTGAATCGACGCGTGTTACGACACACGAAACATCGGGCGTGTTTATGTGCTGTTTAGTTTGTTTAGCTATAAAGAGTTTGTTTAAAGCGTTGTTTATGTACGCGTAGACCATCAGCGGAGGCTTTGTGTTTAATATTGTTTGTGTGTTTTTCCCAAAGACAATTATGCTTTTGCAACAACTCGATTACAGTGTTGAACAAACGTGAATGAAAAGCGCGTTTCGATGGTCATAATGATTGTCATAATAGCGTCATAGAGGAATAGCTGTTTTTCCACGTAATGTATTTACATTGTGAAATCATTTTTATGCATGAACTGTCAGGAAACAGTTCGCAGGTTCTGTACATTTTCGATCCACAGGTGACGTGAGTACATAACGGTGCTGATGCGTTTAATGAATCGTTAACCTGGACAAATGTGTCTCCAGCAGAGCGAAGCGTGCCTATTATAATACACAAGTGTGGAGAACGTCAGTGTGGTGCCAGCTTCATTCCGCTATTTTTGTGTGCCAGGCATATGGGCATGTGTTAAATGCCCCAGATGAGCCCGCATGCATGTCTGTGTGTCATGCACGCCCCGTCTGGATGAGTTTGTTGGGTGATGCCCATATTTTAATCAGGTCCTCTTCAGATGGAAATGAGGGTGTTCTACAGCCTGGCATGCAGCCGTTGTATGGATGACCCAGATCAGGATCTGTAGGTTGGATGTTCTGCGTGTGATGTGACCCACATGGTGACAGATGAATGTTGGCTATATAAGTGCAGGCATGGCCACAGGTTCTGTGATGTATTGTGTGCTTCTACACCCCTGTGTGTTTGATGCTAAGCCACAATGAAACATCAGGATAACAGCTCCCTGCCTAACCCAGATATTGTGCCTGACACAGTGTCATGTTGTATGGGGACTGTGACAGGGCTGGGTTACACAGCCTTTGTGTCTTCTCTGGCTTTTGTGCTTGACCATCTTTTCTTGTGGTGGATCGAGGCGATTATGCACGACCACGACAACACAAAAGCGTTCTCGCTCTCCTTCTTCTCACCAACACACACGCGGAACGCTTTGCTTCTTGTTGTCTTAATAAACTGTTAATATTCACATTTAATTCGCAAGATAATTCGGCAGCGCTACATCCTCAAAGCATCTTTAAAACAAAACAGAAAATGAGCTTGGAAAACTCTGATGGGAGGGGTATTCTCTCCTGAAACCCCCTCGCGTGCTGATGCTGGGAAATAAATGGGATTATCTTAAAAATAGACTGATGGAAAATATGAACCCACCGCCTGGATGTTGGCTGTTCTGGGTGGTTTGCTCGGGGGTTGTTATGCAGTTGCTAAGGGCCTCTGTGTGGTTTTCAGGGTGTTGCTACGTGGTTTCTGAATGAAATCGTAAACCCCCCAACATCTTTTTCTGGCCCTTGGTACTTTCCTTTCAAATAAATCTTTGTTTTATCGTCCACGAGGTGAAGGTCTTATTAAAATGCAGTGACGCACAAACCTCAGATAATTTCAGATCAGATAATTATATGAGAAGAGATGCTCCTGTGAATGCAACTACAGTAGAATTTCTGTAGAATTTAACTACAGTGTTTTTTGTTTGCTTTTCACGTTGTTTGACTTGATGTTGCAGATGGGTTTCCTAGCATAACAGATTATCAGTATGATGTAACAGTTCTCTCTCATACTTAATCCACCATTTAAAACTCACAGGCTTTGAACAAGCGGGGAGAGACAGAAATGAAGAGTTTATAGGAAGAAAAATGATTTTTGCATGTGTGTGTTTGCATGCGTGTGTGTTTGCGTGGGTGTGTATGAGTCACAGAACACACTGTTTCAGGTATTAATGTAAGGTGACCTGCGCAGAGCAATGCTCAGCCAGCAGTTCAGCTCTGTTATCTGAGAGCTGCTGTCTCTTGTTCTCTCTGCGCTGGGTTTTTTGTCCAATCAGAAGGTCAAGAGCATGATGGGATGCAGTTAATTTATCTGGAGGACAGCTGATGGCACTTAAACACACACACACACACACACACACACGTACACACGTAAACACATCTGATTGCTGCCCCACTTGTTTTCTCTTACCACACACTTTTTTTCAAGCGTGTCCGGCACACAAAGGAAATACAAAAGTCAGAGATGCTGCATGTTGTGGTCTCTCTGGAGACCCACACTGATGTATTACGCTTCATTCACACACACACACACACTTTCATGATATTGTGACTTTTGCGCCGTGCAAGAGAAATTCAGCTGTTTGAATCCGGTATGATATTTTCCTGCCGCTTGCTATTACGACGCACTTAGCAGGCGTTTTTTTAAAGCAAAGAATATTGTAAGTAGCATTTATCAGCACAGGAGAATGTGAAGTGATCTGTGTGGATTATAAACTGTTCAATAGAGCTGTAATGAAAGAGGGACATTACACGTATATAAAACTGTTATACCTGAATCTGGGGCTTGTTTCAAAACTAATGTCAAATACTCCGTGTACACTTCTCTTTCTGTTTGTAATGGTACCAGGCAGGTGCTAATTTCTGAGATGGGGCAATAAACGTTGCTTTAGGGTTTTTATTTGTTCGTGTATAACCGAAAAACAACCGTGTCTTCTAGAAAAGGGCATGTTGCTCTTGGCAACAAGAACTCTCCTTCACTGTCTCTGTTTAATGCTAACTGACTCTCTCTCTCTCTCTCTCTCTCTCTCTCTCTCTTTCTCTCTTTCTCATGCACGTGACCCAGGCTGGGTGACATCACGTCTTCTGTGGAATGCTCCGTCCTTCCTGTTGTCATTAGTCACTTTAAGTTTTGAATTAGTCTGTCATCGAGTGCCGTGTGTGTTTTTTTACTTAGCCTCGTGAATTGTTTGGAATCCTTCATTCTTCTGCGTTCCTTCAAGAGGAAGTGGTAAACTGCACAGGAAGTGACCTAATTAGAGTTCTGCACCCCATCTTAACTATAATGACATCATGTCGCTTTGTCCTGTTGCTCATGACACCATGGTCTAAAAGTTTGGGGTGAATGTATAGCTTTTGTGTAAATTTGATCCCCCCCCAGCATGATTGTGCGATTACAGAATTGTTGTTGGCTATTTAAACAGTTGTTAGCCTTTAAGTAGAACCACCACATATTGAACGCAGGAAGGCCTACATGAGAACTACTTCAGTGGTGTGACTTCTGTCTGAACCCTGCAGCCCGAGACTCCACATCCCTGTACAATGGATGCTATTTCAGCCATCCGAGGAATGTACAAGTGTGTTTGTTCATTTGTGAGTGACTATTATCATTTGACTCGAGTCCCCTCTGTGGATTTCAAGAGCTAAACTGTTTTTTAACCCGTATTATGTTGTATGCTATTCATGTGTTTTAGCCTGTTTTAGTGCCTGGTCTACACTGGTCTCTCTCTCCCTCTCTCTCTCTTCAAACTCAGCATTCTGAAAGGTTCCTTTGTGTAGTACTGCATACAGCCAGACTGCTTCGACCTCCCGCACACACACACAGAATTCTTACAGTACCATCCAGTGCTCATCTCACACTTAGTTCAGCTGTGTTGCATTCTCTCTCTGTTGTATAGTGGCCTGCTTTAATTTGCGATCACTGCATTCACACCCATTGTGTCATATAAGTCTATAGATGTGGCCTAGATCGCTTCTTGGCTCTGATTGGCTAGTAATGTGAGTGGAACAGCATCTGATGCAAACTCCTCATCGTCTTCACGCTGATTAAATATTCTGCATCCTGTTTCATTATGTTATGTATAATTTAGCTGTTGTGGAATGTCAGGTTGACGGTGAAGTTGCAAAACTTTAAGATCCATCAGTGACCCATCCGTGATCTTTTAACCTCCCACTTCTAAAATATTTACGGCCAGACACACATTTACATTCCCTGCCACGTCTCCAAGCAACAGCGGAGTGTCACAGTTCTCTGCCAGCGTTTTTTCATCTTGCTGCAGTCTAGCACATTCTGTACTTGTGGGCTAGAAGTTGAGTAACATAAATTTGGTCACCTGCGTGCCGCAGAGCGTTTTGTTCTTCCTGTATTCTTACATAATACTGCATTGTGTGTTATTTTTAAACACTGTTTGTGTATATTAATAATTAATATTTTTTATGGTAATAATCGATCACGGGCTACATATACTGCCAACAGCACTTAACTTATAACAGGATTTGTGTTCTTTGTTTTTCTGTTTTTTATCCCCTACCCATAATTCCTCTCTTCATGAGGTCACACAGGGTTGATTTTCTAAGTCAAATCAGTTTATCCCGGGCTGATTTCCTCTCTGTTCAGCATGATCAGTTACTCTGGTTTGTTCCTGTTTGTGTTTCCAGTTTTGAAGGATTTATTCATGTGTCCCCAAGGCTGATGTTTGGAAATATCCGTCACACTTACAGCCCTTGTGATCCCTCATGAGACTCTCGGTTCTTGAGGTTTTTATACACTGATGTTTTGTGCAGGCAAACAGGAACCGTTCTCATAATCAGGAGCTAATAACACACTTTGTGACATGAGATGAGAGCTCTTAGCATCGGATGTCTCCTATCTGTACTGTGTCATGTGAGTTCTGGTGAGCATCTGAGTCCAAAGTGGATAAAGCCGCTTCTAAACCATGATTTGCTGGCAGGTATTCTTGGGGGAGTGGCTTTCTTATTCTAGAGAGCATTTTTATTGGACAAAATTGGATTTTGTAAAGTCGTAAATATGTGTTGATTTGTAAATTGTGTTTGATTTTCTGCAGAGAAAACCTGCATGAAAGTTCTTGGCAACTTTTAGTGGTACAGACGCGCTTTCATTTCATAAGCTTAAGATTTTCTAAACAGATGATGTCATACAGACTTTTTTCATTGAGGAGAAATGCGTCTGACCTCTGTGTGTTTTTAAGAGGAGACCAGATCTGACCGTCAGCATGTGAGTTTAGAATCTGCAATGCAAATTAATGATCTCTCTCTCTTTCTTTCTCTCTCTCTCTGTGTTGTAAACGCTCTCAGTTTTACAACACGCTTTTGTTGCCCCATTGTGATATTTGTTTGTCTGTTCGGTGGAATGTCACCTGCTGCAGAAACAATGACAGGAAGTTTGCAGTCGTCATGGCGACTTTGGAGTTAAAGAGGATTGTGGTATTTCGAGAGCTCTTGCAGGTTCAGTATCTGGATGGCCAGAATCGCCACATCCTGCTTTACCGATGGTGGGTCAGCTTGACCTCTGTGTCAAGGTTAGGGTTTATTCCTCTGTGGGATTGTGGCTGATGCACCTGGGTGCTGAAGGGAAGGCTGGCCTAAAAATGGAAGAGTGTATGCGGAGTAATGGAGCATCTCTCAGGTGGAGAGAGAGAGAGAGAGAGAGAGAGAGAGAGAAAGAATATGGGACATCTCAAATATATCTGGGATGCAGAGAAGGATGCGTGTTTTCATTTGATGACCTTTTAATTCTGACCTCCTTAAAAATTACGTTCTCCAGACGTTGGCCTCAAAACTATTCCTTCTGTATCATCATTCACCTCATGATACACTATACACTGCAATAAACAACACATCACTGTATATGAGATATGACTGTTATGATACAGCCCTTATTATGTGTTTGTTACTATGATAATTCAGTTGTTGTCAACCTATTATTTAACTGTGCTAAGTAATACATATAAAAACTCGCTGATTCGCGCAGGAACGGATTGTAGGAACTGAACGTTTTTACAATCGTTTTCAAATGGTCAGATTTTTCAACCTGGTTATCATTTGAAAAAATTGTTGGACATTTTTGGTAATAAAATCAGTGCTTTAATTTTAAGAACATTGTCGTTTCCCTTTCTATGATAAGAAGCTTTGATATCGCGTTGAATCGCCACCTGTTGTGAAATATACGTAATATAAAGTTCTAAAGCAGAACCCACTGTTTACTATATCAAAGTACTGTAATATAATCTATGTCCACATCACAGTGGTTTATAAGGGCCACCCCTGTAAACTTCTCTCCTCTCTGATGTTGCAGGTGGTCGTGTGGGTGTGGGGTGTAATATCAGCCTGATCTTGTGCTGATGTGTGTGTGTGTGTGTGTGTGTGTGTGTAAGGGACAGAGAACAGACAGTTACCTCCTGGAGTCAGTGCTTCTCACAGCTTCATTTGTCATGGGAGATGTGTGTGTGTTTATCCTCTTATCTCCTGCAGACACACACACACAGGAGCATAATAAGAAAACAACACTCTCCGGTCTGCTGTGAGGGTGTGAAAGAGGTTTTTTTATGTATTTCCATCGGTGTGTTTGTTGTATCCGTGTGTTTGTCTATGACATGCACATGTATGTTATTGTGTACAGGAAGGTTTGCATTTTAAAACTGTTGTGCCAAAAGTTTCATTTGATAATTAAAAGTAGATTGTTTACATTTTCTGAAGCAAATGTGAGAGGTGCTTGTTCTGCCACCATAATGCAGTTGCTATGGTGTTGCTAAGTTGTACAAAGTGGTTTTTAGTGCGTTGCTAGGTGGCTGCTAGGGTTGCTTACTAGCCCAAGCTTATTAACCCTAAATCATCAGGCAGTATTTATGTAGTTATTGTTTACTTATGAGTCACTTTTGACGCCATTGGCTCCATTCACACTTCAACACTGCGTGTGATTGGCTGCTCCAGATATGTGTCATGCTTGGCAGGAAGTTCAGGAGACCCAGGAGCGCATTCAGGAGAGCCTGCATTGGAGTTTCCTGACGTGAATTAAAAATCAAGCTGTGTTCTGCTGGGAATCACTCAGCTGTTCTATGAACAGTTTTTACTGTGTTGCTGAGGACAGAGATCACCTGCTGTCCATCACACACTCTGATCTCAGTCTCCTCTCGCTCTCCTCCAGAGCAGATGAAGCTGTATGTGTTTGTTGACTTCAGAAAGACGGCATTATCTGTCTGCCGCTACATTCCTGTCTCAAAGATTTCTGTGTGTGTGTGTGTGTGTCTGTGAGAGAAAGAGACTTTTCACCCCAAAGGTGAAGAGAGAGGACAGTTCACCCAAAAAAAAACAATTGTGCATCATTTACTCACCCGCATTTCATTCCAAACCTGTTTGACGTTCTTGCTTCTGAGGAACACAACAAAAAGATATTTTGAAGTTGGTAACCAAACAGCGATAGCAACCTGTATTGTATGGACACAAAACCACCCTCAAAATATAAGATATTTTCCATGCTGTAGTAATTTCTAATGATTGTCTAATGAATTCTCTTTCTTTGACATCAGCAGGAAATTTGTTCAGTCTTACACATGCAAATTCACAAGATTGGTGCACAGATTTGGGAAGGCACTGCCAGAGCCCCCTGCGTCAGGACCCTGTTTCCATAGCAAAATGATCTGGGCAGCAGGACTCGCACAGACACAAACAGCTTGTTCGGGATCTGATCTGATAGACGGCCTGCTTGGAGATTTCCAGCTGAATGTTTCCGTGTTTGTGGTCTTGTGTAACATACATTGTGGGTGATGCTGTAAGATGAGTAATGCGCTCGGCTGTTTGTGAGGCTTTTTTTAAATAATCTCAGCAACCGCAGCACCAGTGATGAGTGATGTGCATTAAATGCGCTTCTTGGGCAAAATGCTTGATTATGAGAATTTGTTTTAATGTTGAAGTAAAATAATTACAAATAATTTCTTTGCATTAGTTTTTAAAATATAAATGCAGTCAGAGGTCTTGTTGCCTTGCAGTATTGCTGATACACAAAGCATGTACACCTTCTGCCTGTCCATCATGGTTTTGTGTTGGATGTCAGTTGTCCTGTGAGCTTAAGGCAGGCCGCTGTCACTCATCGCATTGCATGCGGGGGTGAATTGACATGCATCTCTGCAGCTCAGAGCTCGAGTGATTTTGAAGAGCGCGCTAATGACACATTAAAGTGCTTTAAGCATCATCGAGTGGACCACCAGATTAAAGGACATTAGGATCTCTCTCTCTCTCTCCCTCTCTCTCTCGCCATCTCTGTGCTGTAATTATGTTACCGTCTAAACGACAGCGTCTTTTATGTTTTGTGTTTGATGAAGAGCAGATGAACACTCAACACACACACAAAGTGGTCAACAGGTTTGATTTCTCGCTCTCTCTCAGTCTAGATTTAACCCTAGACCAGGGCTAAAACAAAGGGATGAGGGTTTGGCAGGTTGGCCTGGGCCAGTCAGCCCCTGCAGAGACTACAACACAGACAATATAAATGCTCATTTACTCCAGCTGACATAAATATGCTACATAAATTAACGCTAGCGATAATGTGGACCTACCATAACAGACGTCAACAAGACGCTTATAAATGAATTATGAGGCCGCTGGAACAGTCACGCATGTAATATGTGGCTAATTTCACTCTGTTTAACTCGCTAGCTGTCTCTTTTTATCTTCTTTTTCTCTCTCGCCCTTATTTTGCTTTTTTGTCATGTCGTCTCACTTGCAGCTCAGTGCAAGGAGGAGCAGAGTTGCCGTGGAGATCTCATGCTTTGTAGTCAAACACAAAGACATCGTTCTGTTTCTTCTGTGTCTTTCTCACTCGTTCACGTCGTTCTGTTTGTGCTCGCTCACCCACCCTCTCGCTCTCTCTCCGGGTGCTGGGTGGTGGATTACAGATTCTGATCTGTGAGACAGAAGATGCTCAGAAATCCCGGGAAAGACGTGTTGCCATGGTGACGGGGGCGGACTTTTATTTGTGTGCGTGTGGGAACAGGCAGAAAGAGAACCTAGAATACCAAGTGCAAGAGTCATACAATTAAGTTTTGGTGGATGTACTATACATGCGATTATGATATTAATTAGCACAATCCAGATTTGAATCCATAAATTGTTTCGTCAGATTTCCGCGTGTGTTTATTGTCTATGACAGGCTCATAAAGCACTAAACTGCTGTTTTAATGCATGCATTTTTCTTGCGATACATTCTACAGTTGTGCAATGGTTTTAGTGTGAACTCGGAATCCTGTGGCAACGTGCGTCTCTGCTTTTCCTCAGCCGGTTGTGTTTGCGTATGTGCACGCGTGTGTTTAGCGGGCTAACCCAGTTTTTATCTCCGCAGGCTGTGTTTAATTAGACTGATGTTTGCGGCCTCTGGCTGGTGACTGGTCTGATGTCAGATCTCTTCCTGCTGTAATTACCTCTGCTCTGTGGTGCTGCCCGGCTGCAGGGCGCATCCCAGAATTCATCTGGAGCAGAGAGGGCCACTGGTCTCTGTGTGGGTCATTCATGGTGCTTTTGGTTTTGATCGTTGTTTGTGTGTGTAAGAGAGAGAGAGAAAGAAAATTGTTTTTCTTTGAAAGCTCTGCAAGACGATGTTTGTACTCATGATTTGAGGCTGTATTATCTTTGACTGTGACGCCCAGCCCAAAACACACAGCAGTCACACGTTTGTTATGGTTTGGGGTAAACGCTCTCTCACTGTCACACAGAGAGCCCTTATCTCTCAAGAGAAGTGTGTACAGGGGCAGCGGGCTAATCCCAGCCCGAGGGGAGTGTGAATAAGACGGTAAACAGATTCTCTCCTGGCGTTTGATCCTCACTGTCTTACGACTGGAAGATTGTAAACAGAGCAAATAACGACTGACAGAGAGTTGAAAAGAGCAAATGAGACAATAAGAGAACAAAGATTTTTGTCGTCACCTTTAAACAAAACATAAAAAATAGTGTTATTTCTCATGTATGTAGTTTTTATTCATAATAATGTATATTCTATTTTGCTGTCTACATTAAATAATAAATAAGTAGATCCAAAGCTCCGCCCACCTCTTTATGCATATTTCTTACATTCTCCTATGCGGCCTACTCACCCCCTCCAGGCAGCCCACTTTCCTAGCAGTCTGATCCCCCCTGGAGAGCTGCTGTCTGGGGACTGATGTTGCCAAGCCGGGGGGTTAGTGAAGGGCAGGGGCGGGGTGACAATAGACAGCACTGTGCCCAGGGCCGTTCGCTCATTGGCCAGGAATGCAGCCCAGAACTGCATCAACTGTGCCACTGTCCCAGGCCAAATAACTCTCTGAGGACTCGTACGAGAAAGAGGTGGCAAAACAAAGAGGAATGTTGTGTCAATTCAAAGGGAAACAAAAAAACAGAAACAGTAGGAAGTTTGCCGTCTTTTGAGTCCATGCGCCCACATTTATGATGTGTTTGTAGTTTTTTTAATGAGGCAGACGCCAGCAGAGTAGAAAATCCCTGTAGACGCACATCAAAGACCAACATCAACATGAGTGCAAATGTGTGTGTGTGTGTGTGTGTGTCTTCACACAGGGCTTGTCAGCCATGATTTGAGATGCATTTACGCTGTTGATTCAGTTTGCGGTATGCATTCAGCGTAAGCTAGGTGAAACAGAGCGAAACCAAATGCGGAAATCTCAAAACACTGGTTTGATTCGTCATCCTCGAAACGACAACGCTTATGGCGCACAACGTCTAATTTATGTCAAACACAGAAGTGTAGTTTAAAAAAAATAGAAAAGGTGTTCGCTCTGTGTGTAAAACATTGCTGTCGTCATGACAACCGGTATGAACGTTGAACAGCCCTCTTTTCTTAAAATGTGTTGCCAAAAAGTGCTTAATTTTTGCTGCCGGGCCAATGAAAATATTAGCCGGGCGAGTAAAAATGGCTGTCCAGGCAGCATAAAACAGAACCCTTCTTGTTGAGGCCTGCTAACAGTACGGCTAGTCAGGTATTGAATTGTGTTTACATGTGATTCAGGCTGGTTTTGCCCTGTCCTTACAAGGCTGATACAACCCTGCCAACTGTTCAAACACGCAGACCCACGAAAACACACTCGCTGGTGGCCAACGGGTGTGTCTGGGTCCTGTTGTTCACCTTAACAGAGTGAGATACCAGCTGTTTTAAAAGATATGCTTGGTCAGCATGCACATTTAACCTCTCTGGATGTGTGTGTGTGTTTGAAAGTGAGCTGTATGGGTGTGCTATATTTCCCAGTGGCATTGACTTATCCCTCTTACGGGGTCGGTTAGCCTCTCTATCCTGGTCTGCATTAGATAGACAGATGGTGTGGACGTCTGACTGCATTTTTGATTGTACCGAGATGAACCAATCACAGATGCCATCACCAAGCACTTCCTGAGGTGGGGGCGGGTCTAAGCTCTGGGGACGCGCACATGCTTGCAGTTTCTCATTTTGCATTGCTCTGAAAACAGACACCACCTGAGGAAACAGCCGTCTGTGTGTAACCTGATAGTCTTTTGTGTGTGTGTGTGTGTGTGTGTGTGTGTGTGTGATTACAGGGTGCCGGCTTTACGTATGAGGACCAAATGTTATCAGTGTGTGCTGTACTTTTGACAGACTCGGGAGGGTTTCGTTCATAACTCGTTCAAAATGTGGTCCTGTGTGAGTTTGGGTGTGTGCAGTTTAAGGATGGGAACACAGTCACAGGTCCCGCTGGCTTTTAAAGGTGTTTCCTGCTTGAACCTGTAACGTCAGCATGAACGTGTTGAGAGACAAGCACACACAACACACACACACACACACACGCACACAGTGATGTCATATTAAAATCTAACAATTAGCCATGAGAGGCTGTGATTTAGTTATTTTATCACCTGTTGTTCTCGAGTGCTGTATTGCTCTTATAAAACGACAATTAATATAATAAACCACTAATGCTCAATGATTAAACTTATTAATAATCACAATAAGCTATTTTCCACAAAGTGATCTACTTGGTAAGCCTGACTGTAAGCTGTTTACAGTTAATAGTGGAGTAATGTTGAATGTTTATAGAGGATGTGCGATCAGAAATCGAGTGTGTCTGTTTTAAAAATATTAGTTTTTATTTATATTCGTCACACACGTGGGCCTGTAACGACGACTTTCTGACAACTTGAGTGTCCTTAGTTTGGGATGCTGGTGTACTGAATACTGCCTGCTGTTATCATTATTACTTTAATAACTCCACATCATGTAGTGACGAACATTTCTGTTCTGCATGATCATGTGATGTCATTATGTTACATAATAAAAACAGAGTGTTCACTTATCGTCTTAGGAATAAATACGACCGCTCAGTCAATCCATAAATAAATAATAACTATTGTAAAACATTTACTGTATTCTGCCACAGCTTTTTCATCAAACAAAAAAAAAAGTTTATTGAAAGTTTATTTCCTTTTTCTGGCATGTTGTTTTTAATTACATTTTTAATTAGCATCTTTGTCTCTTACATTAAGTTAGACAACAGATGAAGCTGTTTGTGTCGCAGGTATTCAGAGGCTGCTGAGAATTAACACTGTGTGTGTGTGTGTGTGTGTGTGTGTTTCCCGCAGGCCCTCCTGCCTCTGCAGCTCATGGAGAGGATGAAGAGGTTCAAGAGACGTTTGTCGCTCACGCTGCGCGGCAGCCAGACGATCGATGAGTCTCTCTCTGAGCTGGCCGAGCAGATGACCATCGAGGAAAACAGCAGCCAAGACAGCGGTGAGAGTTTGACATCCGTGTGCATTTGATGTCATCTACATTACATTTTGTTTTGGAATTTTGTTTGTGGAATTATACCTCTGGAAACCCAGAAAACACCTGCTGAGACCTGCTGTGTCTCACTTCAGCGTTGAGAGATTCTGACTGGATTTTATAACAAAAAATATTTGTAGCTAAGTTTGTTACGAGGTTGGAGAGACCGCCCAGAGCTCCCCTGAAATTACCACAGCCTAAAAGAAGCCTTTTGCTTCCATGTCGTGTGTTTAACGCTTAACATCTGTGTTAAACTCTGAATGCACAGTGGGTAATGAGTGCTTAATGAGTCTGAATTAATTAATTTAATTAGATTGTAAAACAGGGAAAGCTTTCAGGTTTGTAGTTTGTCTTTAAGTCGTGCTGTGTCATCGTTTCTGCCACTAATATTCCACATTCCTGCAGTTAGTGTAAAACTGTTTCATGTTTGCTTTGGTTTGACCTGTGAGATCTTCACACTCATAATGACTAGACCGTTTGGATTTACAGCCATTAATTCAGCTGAATGAATTAACATAACTGTGGCTCATCTTAGAATTTGTAAAAATGAAGTTATACTTATTTTTAGTAGTAAAGCATATACAGTAGAAGTCTGTCCGGCGAGTTGTGTTTCAGGCAGAAATGTCAAGCTTGTGTTTCATCGGTGCAAAAAGTGGTGAGACAGCTGCTCTACATATGAACTTATTACATGGTCGCCAGCGCAATTCCTGTGAATGGATTTCTGTAAACAATCATTTTCTAGTTTTTTTGTCCATATCATAAGAAGTTACTGTACTTACTGACGTTACACGGTCACCGCGGTCAAAATTGTATTATCAAAGTGATAGTGTCACATTTACACGCATAATGTCTTATAATTAACACGCATACTTCTTGTGTGTGTATTCTTAAACCATTGTGTTTCTGAATTTAGACTCAGTATATTGTATATTTTTCGGCGTCACCTGTATGGACCGCAGCATTGCACGTTAGCCTCTCTGACACGAAAATTTTATGCTGCGTTGAAAACCTGTCAAACGTGCATCTGTGCCACTTTTGTAAAAAAATACAATAACGCCAGGACTGACGTGAAAAATCTTTCAGTCATGCTTCCAGTCAGCCCGACAGCCTCCAGCAGTGTAAGAGAATTGGAGCAAAGCACACTTTTTCTCCCTCCATTCCCTCAGAGAGCTTTTTTCTCCTCTTTTCTCGTATACTTTCAGCTAGCTTGTAATTATATAACTGCAATGACACTTGCGCGAGGAGTCTGAGGAAGGGGAGCGTGTGTCGGCTTGTGAGAGACCAGCTAAATTAGCTCTGTTGCCTTCAAGCCAGTTTGGATGTACGAAACTCACACAGACAAACCAGAAGCCGAAGGGGTTTGAGTACTAGCGTGTCTTTGTTAGCCTAGCCTCACCGGCTGGTCCCTGTACACCCGCAGGGCCTTACATGCCCAACTGAGCTAAAACAGTAACCGCAGTTATCGAACGCCTGTTTTTAACTGCCAAAGGAAAGTTTTGGCCAGGAACAGATGGTACAGTTCCATGTAGTTCGTCCTGGAACACCGTTGGTGGGAGGGTTTTTATAGGAAGTGTACAAGAGAACACTGAAAATGATCCACGGTAATATGAATGTGGGGTAACTGAGTTCAGAATCGGCTCAGGAGAGACTCCAAACATCCTGCCCAGAACTTCCTGTCCAGTGGCACATAATCGCCCCTCAGATGGCGATTCGGACACACCGAGCTGAAGTATAGAGTTAACCTTAACAAATACAAGCACATGTTTATATTCTAAAGCTTATATCTGAGGAGCTTTAGCCAAGACTCAGTTCAAAACCTGGAAACTAAATGAGCTGATGTGGGCACTGTGCAGCGTTTACTGTATTTGCAGTTCCCAGTAACGGGTTGCAGTAACAGAAATTCTTTCCCAGACACACACACCCCCCCCCAAAACCAACACAACACAATCCACAGGTTAAGAGGGACATGTAAAGAATGCAGTTTTTTTGAGTGAATGTCTCATTTATTCAGCAGTAAACACACACACACACACTGATATGTACACAATGGTTGTAACAAACCCACTCAACAATACACATGTGCAGTCAGACGTAAACGCACAGCATGGCTGTTTTGAGACCTGTGTGTTGAATGTGGCTAACGGCAGCTCTGACCCAGCTGGTTTTCAAGACAAGCTGATGAATGTTTTATGAGGTTACGTAGACCTCTTACGCAGTCCTCTTCCCTTTCCTTTATAACGAGCATTAGCGATTGTTTCCACCTTCTCTCCGTGACTTCAGCTGCATCCTGGTTACAGTGACTCTCGACTGCTAGAGGAACGTGTCAGACTATCTGAAACGATGTTAGAGACCAAAAAATACAGCTAGACTTTATTTCACGTCACTTTGATTTAATATCACTACTAAATATTAAAGGACTCGCGGACTTGATTTAAAATGATCAAATCAATAGTTCCATTCCTGGATGGTGATTGGTCAATAGCTGTATCTGCGCACCTTTAGCAGCCCGGTATTTTGTTGCACAGCAACATTCTGCTACGGGTAACATGAGGAACCAGATCAGCTGTCAGAAGAAAAATGTTAAGAGGCTATTTTATTATAAGTATCTTAAAGCATTGCTTGCCTAAAGTTCAGACGTTTTTATATTTCTGTGTGTTGCTAAACATGTAACTTTAGTCATGTGTGGTTTTGTGTCTTTATCTGGGCTTGTAGAGTTCACTTGTTTCCAGGGGCTCCATCAACGTTAGTAAGAAATAGTGATTTCTTGCGTGTCTGTGCGTCAGTGTCGGAGACCCCTAAGATTCCGTCACTGGAGACTGTCGACACGGCAACCATGGCAGCAGCCTCACTTTGGGCCCAAGTGCTTTTGCTGACATGAAGTGTTTTTCTCAGGAGCACTGTTGCTTAGCAACAAGATGTAGTAGACAGTTTACAAATGATATACCTGTGCGTTTAAAATCGATCAGTGTTTTCTTTTGGGGTGAAAAATGTGGCGTTAGTAGAACAGAACACATCCATATTTTCCCCGAGGTCTTTTTTGTCATCTGTTCTTTAAAAAAGCACACCCAGCGAAGCTGTCTGTAAGACATGACTGCTTTTGACATTATAACATTTTGGCACAGCCCCACCTGTTGACTGTTACCATAGCGTCAGCCGTGGAACATGGAACAGTTTCCATGACGCTCGTATGTAAACAAGGTCTCTGTGCCCTGCTGGTCATGAATGAAGCGTTCACCACATGGTCTAATCTGGTTTAGACCCGAACCACTGGTGCTTGTGTGTGTGTCTGGTGTTTTGTTCAGAAGACTGGAAGCCCTGTTGTAATTGGAGACACAGTTCTGGCGTGGGAAGATGTGACCCAAGAGTGTGAACTATTTAAATAAATAAGAATCCAGCAGCATCCGCACATTATTTTCGAAATCAAAATGTCTGCAAGCAACCGATGAAGTTTAATGTCAGTGTGATGTTAAAATGGACCATATTTAGATTCTTAATACAGGATCCCTGTCAGTAATGTGTGTTTGGGGTTGGTGCTTAACTCCAACTGCAGGTCTGTGGACCTCTCTGAGACCTCTGAAACACACTTTATGATCCATTCAGTTGCTGGAGGATATAAACCAGTACCACCTTTATATCATTGAATGTTCTATTGCACCTGTTTCGGCATGGCCTGACATTGTGTGTGTGTGTGTGCGTTGTGTGTGTGTGTAAGCTAGCAGAGAATGACTTTTAGGTTACAGTGTGCCACAGAGCAAGTTTTATCTTCTTATGTAATGTAATATCACTGTGGCGCCGTGTGTGTGTGTGTGTGTTGGTAGCTGGGACAGGTGCTGTAAGCAGTAACAGGTGGAAAGGACAGGTGGGGTATGGAGAACACACACACACACAGTGTGATGCTCATGCAACCTTAGACAGTCCTTAATTAAAGTTATTAAATGCAGAATGTTTGTTATTTTAACACACACAAGTCGTTACTGAAAGTTAATCGTCTGTAAGTGTTGTGGTTTTCTTTGCTGTATAATGCTCTGCTCTGATTGGTGCAATAGCTACAGATGTTCTATTGGCTAAGATGTTGCAATAGCAGCACCTATGCACTGATTTGAATCTCACCTGTAGATTAAAATTTGTCTGAGCATCTGTTATCGGAGAGTTTGCTGTATTTCTATTGGTTAAAATGTTGCCCTAGCAACAGCTTTCACAGCAGCACCAGTCGGCCTGACTGTGAATTTCAACACGCCATCAGTTTCCAGAAAGTTCTGTGACGTTTCTCCTGCCCTCAGCTTGACCTCACATAACACAGTAATAATTGTAATGAAGTATTGACTGCTGCTGCTGAGTCCAACATGTGTGAAGGTAAATCTGCTCATGCAGTCACACTGATGTGTGTGTGTTGACTGAAGTCTTGTGCTTCTTTCAGAGCCCATCGTGAGGAACGGCCGCCCACCCTCGTCGCACAGCATGCACTCGTTTTTACACCAGTACACCGGCTCCTTTAAGAAGGCCCCCCTGCGGCGGCCGCACAGTGTCATCGGGGGCAGTCTGGGGTCCTTCATGGCCATGCCACGAAACGGCAGCCGTCTCGGTAAGTAGCCAATCAAAACACTTCCTCTGGAGATTCTGTTAAAACACACGAAAGTCTGTTTACACTTTATTCTAAAAAAAGATTTCTCAAACTTACTGTAAAACAGTTAAAAATAAGATATTCCTCAGTGTTTGGTTATATTTACAGTATATGTTTATAGTTATGACAAGCTCTCGAATATTTTAATGGGTAGATATTGTGAGTGAGGGTTAGCCTTCACGCGTTCGCAGGTTCAAACGTTTGCTTTTTGTATTTTTATGTTTTGGCAACCTGCTATTGTTGTAACATGGTGATATGTGACACTTATGAATGACTCACGTCAAACACACCTTTAAACAATCCCAACCTAACATCTGCCAAGACCACACCCACTTCTGTCTGTCTGCCGTATAGCCTGTGTTCTCACTGAGAATATTCAAATCACAGGCAGCATAATAACCGTGGCGTGTTAAGAAAAAAAATCTGGTCTGCAAAAGCTTGGTAGGTAACGAATGCGATCCACTCGACCTTGCCTCTGTACAGCCATATCTGGTGTGTGTAAATGTGTGCGTGGGTCTTAGCGCAGAGAGAACGTGCTCACACTGGCAGGATATGAGTCAGATTACACCCTCGTGGGAGGTGACCAAGCAAGAAGTGTGTCACAGTCGAACAGTTTCGTTCTGCTGCCAAGCGTGTGTTCATGTGCGGCGGTTCCCATGCATGAGTGTATTAGCACGTACCACAGACAAAGAAGCGAGTTTAGACCTGTCCTGTCCTCATAGTGATCTATTAACACTGATGTCAAACACCAACTGTTTGTTTATTGGCCCGGATTTTGGAGTCTGTATATGCGCTTGATAATTTATCGTCTCAAGTTCCCTCAAACAGAATCTTCCAGATCGTCAGTCAGGCGTCATGTCAGACAGACCGGCAAGTTTATGAGACGGCCTGGACTTTATTAAAATTTGACCCACTTTTTTGTTTCTTGCAAGATTTTTCCTTGCCACACTTTTTGGAAAAGTGGAACGCAGCAAGTTCGGTATTTTTAAAGCATCGTGTGTTAAAAAGATGAAGAAGAATGGTAGAAGAGGAGCACAAGAGCGAGGCAGACAGATCACAGACGTCAGAATTAGAAGGGAGAGAGTGAGGGCGTCTCAGGCGTGACGGGAATGAGCAAGAGCAGAGCCTGTGATGAGGAATAAGAGAGAGAGTCAGAAAAGATAAAAGGCACAAGGCATGATGGGAAATGTGAAGTGATCTGACAGAATGACTCGTTGACTCTGTCAGGTGGTTTCACACGAACCCTTTGGCTGTTTTCATCTGTGTGACAGGGTGCAGGAACACGGTCACAGTGGTTACCAGTTCAGCAGCTTTCTGATGAAACTTCATCATCTTTTGTTTCTCTAATGCTCTGTGGATGAAGACAACTTGTTTGGGTCATTTCTCATGTCAAAATCAAAACAAAAAAATGAGAAATTATATTTTACATTAAGGAGCCATTTTCTGACAATAAATTTGTTTTGCCTTACGGCAATTTTTTTTCTGACAATTACACAGTCACAAACTAGTTTAAAAACTACAAAAAAGTATTTGTTTAAATGTACAGTATACAGTATATATTATGGTATTATTTGATTTAATGCCTTTTAAATTATGATTTTAATTAAAAAATTGTAGATGCTCTGTCATCATTCCCATAAAACAAATCTCTTTGAAATTTGATTGAAAAGCATTCTGTCTGGACACAACGATTTTTATAAGGTTAAGTCATAAATCAGCATAAGTCAAATGTACGACAACAGATAATTGTTTAGTAATTACACTAATAATTACACTAACAACTAATAATTTTTTGCCATTACACAATGTTTTAAGGTCTGGAGGCCGTGCTTAATTATCATAAAAATATGATCACAGTTATATTTTGCCTGAACTGCATTCCTGCACTATTTCTTTGGTGTCAGGCTGAAATATAACCTGCATGTATTTCTTGGGAGTTGATGTGTTCTGAGGACATCAGCGGTTGGAGAGAGGCAGCACACAGCTGTGCGTGTCATAATGAACAGCCCGCAGGTTACTGCACATCACTGCCTCAGAGAGATAAAACACAGGGCCAGTAGATCAGCTGGAAGAGAGAGGAGGGAAAACACCCTACTGTAAAACTACAGTAACACCCCACCCAGATTCTCCTTCCTGAGGGAATATCCCTCTTTCCCTTCATCCGGAACAGATTATGTATCTAGTGGTTTGTAGTTTAGCCCTCTGAGAACTAAAGACTGATGGGGCCTTAATTCCACATCAAAGACTTTAGGTTAATAAGTGTGCTTGTGTGTGCTTATTTACCCCCCCAGCCCTTATTACATCATAATTTGTCCCATTGGCCAGAACTGATAAGCAAGATCAAACCTTTATGTAATAGAGAATCCACACACACACACACACACACACACTTGCAAAATAAACATGATACACAAGAAACTGCGCAATTCATGTGTGTGTGTGTGTGTGTGTGTGTGTGTGTCATGGTCAAGGGTTTTCATGATAAATGGGGCTGTTGAAAATGTACTGCAGGAGAATTATTAACAGAGCTGCAGCTTCTTGTGCTATACACAGACATACTGTATATACACAGGTGTGTGTGTGTTACATGAAAAACAGATGAATAAGGTCTTTCACTGGAATGGAAAGATCACATGCTGCCTTCCCTGCTCACGCACACTGACTGAATCCCAATTCACATACTGTTCTTTCCATGTCATAGATCTCACACGGATCTGTGCTTTCCAAACCATGTTGTGTGTTGTGAATGCTAACGGTGTCTGCATGATAAACTAGTTTCTGTGTTTTCGTGCATAACTATGACATATTGTAATTGTTAAGTAAATTAAGCGTGTCTTGGGCCTAGAATCTTTCTCCGGTAAGAGTCAGAGTCTTACTCCACTTGCTGACGGCCATTGCGTGTCAAAGGGTGCGTGTCTTATAATTGGGTAAAGTTTATTGGTTGCTTCCTCGTTATCAACTGTCCAATGACAAGTGATCTTTTTAAAAACTACCGAACGGATTTAGAGAAAAACTGATAAATGCTCCATTTTAAACTTCAGTTTAAAGTGTGATTTTAGTCTTTCAAGGTTTGAGCATGAAGGCATTTCAAACATTACACATTTTTACATTACAAGTAGAACTTGCTTGTTGATTCCTTTGTGTTTTTGAATGACATTTATATATGTATATATGATGCATTTGTTTGTTTAATTGACAGATATTGTTCATGAGAATCTGAAGATGGGTTCTGATGGGGAGAGCGATCAGGCGTCAGGGACGTCTTCCGATGAAGTTCAGTCGCCCACCGGCGTGTGTCTGCGCGCCAGGACTCACCGACGCATTTCCATGGAGGTACGAGCGCGTGTGCTCATACATTAATCACTGCATGCTCAGTTATTCATGCAATGAAACAGCCTGCGTGTGTTTCTCCTGAAAGCTTTATATTTTGGGCTGTGATGCGGCTTTATTTTTAGTTCTGGGTGTTTCTCCTCTTTTCTCTCATGTCCAGTTAGCCTGTTAGCCGGCTTCTCCTTTCCTCTGTGCTGTTTCATTAAAGAGAGTTTCTAAAGAAACGCGGCGCGCGTTACCAGATGGTGTGAAACGTCGACACTTGGCCTTTGAATTGTGCGTGAGATCTTTTACCACGTCCTGACCAGCAATAAAGGTGATCAGGTAGCCCCGCCCACAGTGAAATCTCATCGGTCCAGAATCCAGAATGGTCCAGAATGATGTATCGCATGTAATAACATGCTGTACATCACATTTGAGCTGCATGGCTGGGTTTGTGATGCGGCCCACAGCATTTTCACTTCAAGTGAGAACAGAAAATTACACGTTCCAGGAGATGCGGCGCGTCTTTTCTTGTTACTGCCCTGTGTTAGACACGTCTCTTTAGAATCTGGTGGGGTGGAAACGCTGCTTGATATTAAAAGATGGACTTTTTCTGTCTTCGGACACACACACAGATCTGAAAAGAATGAAATTCTGACATTCACGTCACACTTTGCAGTCTTGCTACTTAAAGCATTTGAAAGCTCTCATTCTGGGCTTTAATTGCAGACCTCAGGTCAGTCTAAACTAGTTATTTGACCAGACGTTTCTCACTTTCTGTCTTTGGGGTTCTTTTGCCCCCTGCTGTATGAGTAGCGTTACTGCTTCTGTCCAGGAGAGTAAAGACATGACACAGACGTGATGTGAGGGGAGATTTAGAGCCTGATAGAGAGTTATTTATGGATGACGCTAATGGATGAGAAAGGCTTTATGCAGACACACTTTCTTATTTTAAACACACACACACACAAATGGCTTTCGAACCAGACACACACACCACAAGATGAGAAACAAGCATTAATTATTAATTACATTTTTCCTTTGCTAGGAATTGAGCTAATTTTGGCCTTTGTGAGTAACGTCTTTGTATATGTTTGTGTGTGTGTGTGTGTGTGTGTGTGTGTGCGCGCGTGTGGTTTCTTAGGACCTGAATAAGCGCTTGTCTCTGCCTGCTGATATTCGGATTCCAGATGGTTACCTGGAGAAGCTGCAGCTGAGCAGCCCATCGTTCGACCAGCCCCTCAGCAGACGCTCGCGCAGGGCTTCTCTGGTGAGTGTGTGTGTGATCAGAGCCCGTGTGTGTGTGTGTGTGTGTGTGTGTGTGTGTTTTCTTTCAAAAACTTTCATGTGATCTCCAAAGTTTTCTAATGGCAGAACTTTTTTGTGGTTTTGTAACGTATCTTTTGTCCTTCAAACGAGTCTTTAGTATGTTTACGTTTGTTTACGTCTCTGTTGCAGTGTAATCGACATGTCTCATGTTTTGCGTGTGTCTTTTATATAAGCGAGTCAGGAATAGGGCATGATGGGATATCTTCCTAGCAACCGCGCTGCATAGCAACACCGCTCGCCTTTTATGTCCCTCTGACTGTCGTTTTTAGTTTCTATATGAATAAACATGAGATTATTGTGTTCAAGATTAATAAAGACAGATTTGGGGGTTGAATAAGTTAACTTCACATAGACTGTTCAGTGTTACAGGGTTGAAACTGTGACACTGTTGTCCAACAGCAAAACAGAGTCACACAGTATTTCGTACAGAATGAAGCATGCCGAGAGAATTTGGTGTATATGTTAAGAATGTTAAATATGAGTAATGCATAGACCAATATGTCTTCAATGTTATTTGAGTGAATAATTAATGATAATGATTTCATAAAATGCAGCCAAATGATGTTATTTAAATTTTTCTTCCGCAGCTTTTGAATGTCATTTGCGCACATTCAAATTTATTAACGAAATAAAACCAAAGCTGTTTGGCGTAAACAATTTTGCCACTGAGTTTAAATATTAACAGATTTTAAAATGCCAGTTTTACAGACCAAATTATTACTGGCTTTCGCCGTGTATTAGGCATCTTTTATAACTATGTAGTTTTGTAGGAAGAAACGGGCAAAGTTACCGATGTGTGTGTTGATGTTGTTCAATTGTGTTTATATTTTAAGTATCGTATGTAATTGCACTCTTGAGTTTATGCTCAACCCTGAACAACACACACATGCTGAAGAATGACATGTACAGAATGGACAGACGCCTCGTATGAAGTGAGACGGATTATTGTTACGACGGATCAGGATTGTTTTGAGCATATCTTTCAACTTTAAGCTGCTCGGGGACGAGAAGCCCAGTGTCACCACAAGCATTGTGTCGTTCTCTCCGTGGAGCACAAAGACACGCTGTGTTCTTTGTCTGTAGGTTGTGTGGACAGAGGGGTTTGCATATGAAAAAACCCCGTTTGTGTGACTGCGCTGTCGTAGCATCCATTGTTCTTCACTGTCATTAGTCTTTGTCATACCTCCTCCAGCTCTGCGTTTGTGTGTGTGTGTGTGCACGTGTTTGTGTGTGTGTGTGTGTGCATGTGCGTGTTTGTGTGCGTGTTTGTGTGTGCATGTGTGTGCGCATGTGTGCGTAGACATACACAAGACAATTGGGCATAAATTTGTCCTCAGAAGTTAGTTATATCTGACCAAATTTAATTTGTAATGTCCTCATTTTAAAATAAAATAACGTAAGCGTTTTTATACATTCTGAACAATTAATTAAAGTCTTTGGTTAGGGTTAGTCTAAAGAAATTAACCTTATATTTATATTAGGATAAAACAGCAGGAGTCTATGTTATGCTAGATAAATGTGTGTGTCTGTGTATGTTGAAGTTCCAGCGCCCCCTGGTGTTCACGAGAGCCTTGATTGGTTGTGTGTGTGTGTGCGCGTGTGTGTGCGCAAGCATGCACGTGCGCATGATTAATGGTTTTGTCTAGGAAATGATTTTGGCTGCAGATACCAGAGACAGTGAGATACACTACAAACACGTGTTTGTCACTGATAAGGTCTGTTGAGCACATGCAACATTCAGTGTTAACAACATCTCACTAATGAAGCAATCTCTCTCTCTCTCTCTCTCTCTCTCTCTCTCTCTCCAGTCAGAAATCGGGTTTGGAAAACTGGAGACCTACATCAAACTGGATAAATTGGGAGAGGTAAGATATGAATCTGTGTTGTACATCAGCTGTCATGAACAGTGATATTAAAGGAGCACAATGTCGTTTATTAGTGATTTGGTCTCTGGCTTTATACAGATCTCTGGAGTTTAGAAGTAGTTTTTTTATAGACATGTTTGTTATCCATAGTGTTTGCTGTTATTATAACTTTAATTGTACGTGACCAAAATCCTTATTAATTTTCTTTGTGTTGTGAAACTTTAACTGACCCAGAGACACTATAGTGCATAAAAACATTTATTTTTATATATCATAGGGGACATACGCCACAGTCTTCAAGGGGCGGAGCAAACTGACGGACAACCTGGTAGCTCTGAAAGAAATCCGACTGGAGCACGAGGAAGGCGCTCCGTGCACGGCTATCCGAGAGGGTGAGCACGTTTTTGTCTCTCCTCCAGGCTCCTCCGAAACCCAAGATGCTGTTGTTTTTTGTTGAACAACCGGTATTTCGTTTACACATGAGTGATTTCTTCTGTGTCTTCCTCACTTTCAGTGTCGTTACTGAAGGATTTAAAACACGCCAACATCGTCACGCTTCACGACATCGTGCACACGGACAAATCCCTCACGCTGGTGTTTGAGTACCTGGTGAGGAAACTTCCCATGATCCTCTTCTGCCAGTGAGTTTGTTTCATCATGCAGTCCTGTTGATTGATTTTTCCATGACTTCCTGCAGGATAAAGATCTGAAGCAGTACATGGATGATTGTGGAAACATTATGAGCATGCACAATGTGAAGGTACGAGTGTTACACACGCGTGCGATACCTCGTTTGCAGTTATAAAGCCGTTTGTTTCACGCAGAACAGGTTTGACGCTCCATACACAGTTGTTTTGTTGGTTTGAAGGAAATGCTTTCTAACCTGTGGCTCACGTCTGGTTCTAGATTTACCTGTTCCAGATCTTGCGAGGGCTGGCATACTGCCACAGGCGTAAGGTTCTGCACAGAGACCTGAAGCCACAGAACCTGCTGATCAACGAACGAGGGGAACTCAAACTGGCCGACTTCGGTACGTCCAGCACAATGTTATCTATTAAATGGTGGTGAAATTTCCTTATAATATCCGCTTAACCGAATAATTAACTGTTGTCCCATGCAGCCAGTTCCTTACGTGAATAAATACTTAATTGATGCGTGCTGTTGTGGGATTACGTATTTGTTTAAATAATTTTCTCTTGTTTAACATCTAATTGTGCGTGTAGGTCTAGCACGAGCGAAGTCTGTCCCCACTAAGACGTATTCCAATGAGGTTGTGACCTTATGGTACAGACCTCCAGATGTGCTGCTGGGATCCTCAGAGTACTCCACACAGATTGACATGTGGTGAGTGTAGTGTGTGTGTGTGTGTGTGTCATTTCATGACTCTTTATTAAGATTTATTGTAGATAGATATCATGTGGATTCAATCTCCAGCACTCCCACGGAGAAAAATCTTATTTTTAACCTCTCTCTCTTGCGCTCCGTTTTTCTTTCTCCCCCCCCTTTCTCTTTCTCTCTCTCTCTGTCAGGGGTGTTGGATGTATATTTTATGAGATGGCCGCGGGTCGGCCGCTGTTTCCAGGATCTACTGTTGAAGATGAGCTGCATCTTATCTTCAGATTACTGGGTGAGCTCTCACACACACACACACGTCTCTCATAGCCATAACATTCAAGAGCCTGTGTGACGAAACACACACTTCCACTCCAGACATTACAGCATTGGCAACACACACACACACACATGCTTTCTCTCACACCAGACGTCTCGTTGTGTTCAGACTCTGATGTGGTTCTCACCTGCTTTAAATACAAACTGCAGCCATCTGAGTTCAGCCATGCCTGTTAAACACACACACACACACACACACACACACAAACACACACACACACACACACACACACACACTCAGAGCTTTTGCATGGAAACTGTGAGGTCACATGGTTAGGTTACCACAGTTCATCCGGTCTGGTGTTGTTGACACTCCCCTGAAAATGTTCTTCTGTTCCTGGAGTGAGGAAATAATCTTTAAAATAATAGTTGGTTGAAAATGTTTTAAATGTAATGTTGCATTTTACACAGACTTATAAATTTAGCTTATGATGTTAAATTTGATAAAATGTTTTTTTTATTTAAATCACACAATAATATCAGATGGAAATACTATGCTACTTTGATAAATACCAGGTACTGAATCATCATGTACTGAAATCAGAACGTGTTCAAACTAAAGGGGAAATCAGGAAGTGTTTGATTACTGTTGTGTTTTTGTCCGGATCAGGTACACCGACAGAAGATAACTGGCCTGGAATCTCGTCCATCGAAGAGTTCAAATCCTACAATTTCCCCAAATACAAGCCTCAGGCGGTCATCAATCACGCACCCAGGTACCTGTGCTGGGTTTGTGGGCGGGGCATCATCCTGACCTATAGCGTGCGGTCTCGTATATTTGTCGTCAGTCTGTGTACTTGATGAATTTGCTGTTATGTCTGTGTGTTTGTTTTGCCACACAGAGCAAACAACCATGACCTCATTGCCTGTGTGTGTGTGTGTGTGTGTGTGTGTTTGTTCTTGCTGATGGTGGGGTGGAAAAGTTAGTGTATGTTCTGGTGTACGTGCCAGTGCGACAGGATATCCTGTGGAATTTCTGAGGCCATTTGCTTCCTGTCTTGCGTATGCCAGTCTGATGTCAACCTGCTGATGGTCACATCTCTCTCTCTCTCTCTCTCTGATTTTTTTAGATTGGATACTGAAGGAATAGAGCTGTTGTTGTCTTTTCTGAGGGTAAATATGAGTTTTGCCATAAATATACACCTAAACAAACAATGTGAAGTTTTATTTTGAATCATTGTCATGATCTGACAGACTGTATTTGATGTTTTCTGTGTAGTATGAGTCCAAGAAGAGAATCTCTGCAGACGAATCAATGAAGCACTCGTACTTCAAAAGTCTGGGCATGCGTGTGCACACACTGCCAGAGAGTGAGTAACCCCCGTACACACACACGCACGCACACACATGCACGCACGCACAGCTCTTGCAGCACTGCATAAACTCACACATAAACACGCCTAATGTTCTGTGGTTCTGCAGATATTTCCCTATTTACACTGAAGGAAGTTCAGCTTCAGAGAGATCCCGGATACCGGAACTCCTCGTATCCAGAGACAGGTTCGTTAGTGGCTTTAATATATTACTGTTGGCAGTTTAATTCAGTTAACCTGTTATATCGGTTGACCCTCTGTTGTGTCGTGGTTTATGAGACACATTTTGCAGTTTCAATTCTAAATGTAACGGCTTTATCTAACAGTCCAGGTGAGGGCATTGTCATGTTCCTCACCAACAGTCTTTTTTGAGGCACTCTGCATGTCTTGCTCATCACTGTCTTCTTTCTCCTTGTCTCTCTCTCTCTCTCTCTCTCTCTCTCTCTCTCTCTCTGCTCGCAGGAAACAGTAAGAACAGAAGACAGAGCATGTTGTTTTAAACCCTTAATGAACACACACTCACACGAGCACACACACACTGGACGGATGGACTGATGGCTCCTATTCCGTGACTGTGTTGTACAGACTGACTCGCCCCCCCTCGCTCTCTGAGGGAGGGTGTTTGGTGTTTGCCTGCATGGTGAAAGGGGATTGGTCGAACCCACTGTCTGTCTCCCCCCAGTGTCCCGCCTCCAGCATGCAGTTTTGAGCCAGAACGCCCAACGCCCCTCATCTGGTTGCCCTCCCCCTCTCTTGGGTGACGTTAGGGTGTGTGAACGTGTGTGAGCGTGTGTATATTTATTGATTGGGGGTGTTTTGCTGCTAATTGACTACTGTCTCCCCGTAACTTCCTCACCCTTGGGCGATCCCAATTCTGGTTGCCATGGACACATCAGTCTCGTTTGGATGAGTTTGTTTGTTCTTTTTAAGATTATTATAATTCATTGAAATGTTGATATCACAGCGCTCTGTGTGTTGTTGATTTTATCGAGATGGAACGATCATACGAGTGTGTTTTGAATTTTCTTTGTTTTCGTGGCATTGTGAATTTCACTTCAACAAAACCGAGTGACAACAGACTTGGCACTCATACGCAAAACAGCCCCCTTACGAATATTCATTCCAGACTCTGTTTTAAAGTACGGTTTCGAAAGAAACCCCCGTTTCCTCCATCACCTTGCTTTGATGCAGGAATTTTTCATCTCGATGAAGGCCGCGTCTCCCAGGCAGCTGTTGGCCCACCCGACCCGGGACCATCTCAGCCAGGTCAGCTTCAGAAAGATCTGGATCCACCAGGAAACTACTGATGGATGAGTGCTAAGTTTGTGAGGTTTTGGTGTGAACATAGCATGGACCCAGCGAGGAGTGAGTTGAAATCAAACACTGGACCAGCAAGAACCATGTGTGACCTCACCAATGTATCCAAGAACCAGACCATCTTCTCCTTCCTACCTGCCTTTTGTTTTGAAATCCTTTTAAAGTGATACGTTCCTGTTTGAACTGAAGTGCTTGTATGCCACTTTTCTTCAGTCTTCTGTTTTTATTATTTTTTAGGCATCATCAACCTGTTAAACAAATGACTAATAGAGCTCGTCTGTAGCTTTTAAGCGTGCGTGTGTCTGTGCGTCTGTAATGTTTGTACAAGAGTGTGTGTGTGTGTGTGAATATGGAGATTTGAACTGTATAGAGCTGCATTGCTCTGTGTTCGTGCTGGCTGTGAAGATGAGCTAGTTTCATTAACAGTATTAAGAGAATTGTTTTTAATGTTACACTTTGACACTTCTGTGAATAACGGTGTCTTAATGTGGCATGTTGGAGTCTGACTGTCCCACATTTGTGCTTGATTTTATTCAGAAGAGATAGAAGATATTGTGTGTTTTAAAAAAACTGAAAAGTAACAAAAAGCTTTTTTTGACGCCTGCATTGGACCAATGTTTCTTTTCCATTTGTAACATGAAGCAGACAGAATACGAACAGGTTTTAGATGACTGTTTTTTCTTATTTTGAACTGACAGATGGTAATTAATATTGTAATATTGGAGCGGGTTGTTTCTGGAGACGCGTGCGTGCGTGCGTGCGTGCGTGCCGCGTGGAATGCGTGCTGTCCTATAAGCTCCGCCTCCGTGAAACACTGACGCTCCGCTGCATTGACCGTTTAACTCTTTGTACTGCAGATATTTATTTCTCTTATTCAGTGAAGTAAACATGGTCTGTTTCATACAGAGACCGTCTGTCCTTCATTGTGTTCCTGTGTGTTTGTCTGCATTTATTTCTCCTCCAAATACGAGGTCGCCGTTTTACATGCGAGGCCGTTGCGTCGCATTCGGTGCTTTATTAAAAAATACACAAGCACGTTTTATCCACTTTCAGATAAGAAAAATAAAAAAAGCAATACGAGAATACAATTTTTAATTTCTTAATGAAAAAAATATCCGGAAGCTATTACAAAGATTTTCTTTCCAATACGAAATGGAATTTCGTCCATTACAAAAATGTTTTTAAGCAGAAAAATAATACAAATACACAAAAAGGCACAGCCGGTAGTACATTTGAAGCACAGTGCGTACAATGCAATATCATACAAAAACAGACAAACAGAAACCCAGTTCACAGCCTCGGAAAGAGATTTGAAGAGAGACTTAAAATGTTATAAAATGTTAAATTATTGTGAAAGCACCTTGTGTGATTCAGGTTTTTCTGGAGGCAAAGAGGAGACGCTTTCTGAATGGTTCTTGGGAGGTTTTTGGAGGTGCTGAATGTCGCATCACTGCACTTACAAAAATGTACAATCATCTCACTATGATTTACACCAGTAACGTGGCTACTGAAGTGAAGGCAACATGTTAAAAAGCTAATCTGCTAAATGAACATGTAAATGTTAAACCATATAGTAACCACAAGTTAACCATGTTTTTGTTCAAACAACCAGTTTAACCATGGTGTTTGTAGTAAACTGTGGTTATACAAATGGTAACCAACATGGTTACTTGCACTTTCACTAAGATTAAACCGTGGTTAATTTTTGTAAGGGTGTGGTACATTTTTCACAACAGACAATTGCCCAGCGCTGTAGGTTCCAAAACAAAAATAAAAGGTCTTAAACATGTTTACAATAAACTGAGGTTATAGATTCTACGGCTGCCTTTCCACTGACTCACCGTCGCGGTTGGGTTCTTCATGTTCTTTGGCATTATGTCATCATTCTCTATTTAAGGCGCTTGCAGAGGCACTTTGTGAGCTTTTTGGATCGTAGCCTGAGTTAGAAAAACAACTACACAGTAAGCTGGTCCTTTTTTGAAATTAGACCAAAAACGTTGGAAGGTGCTATGGGTGTAGATGACCACAGGGGGGCGAAGTGCATTCTGGCTCAAAATATGACACAAAGGTCCATAATGCCTTTATAGTGTAAGAGAGTAACTCTGGGGACACACAGATGATGAAGGAATCAGGATTTGTGCGCGCTGGAGGACAGGAGAAGAGAAGATGGTGAGGAAGATGAGTCCAGGTTGGGAAGAGGCATCGGCAGGTGTCCGTTCAGCAGGGTGGGGAACTGTGAGTCAGAAAGCAAACAAAACTCTGAGGTAATGCTACAGGTACTCAATTACCACACTGTACCAACAGCCTAATGTTTAGTAAGTGGTCTATAAACAAAATATGTGAGTGATTTTACGAAGAAGTATCAATGATGACTGGATGTAACTTGACCTAGACCAGACAAGCTGCAATCTGTAACTTTTTAGATTGCAAATAAAAATCAAGTACATAACAGATCAGTGTTCAACACAATCTCAATAACTTACTCCGATTCCCAATAGTATGTTTATAAATATTGATTTATAATTTGAGCTGCCGATTCCGATTACCTGGAAATGTCAGTTTGGCTTCATTTGACAGTTTGGCTTCATTTTTCTCATTTGATAATGAGACTTTAGATCTTTATGCCCCTTTAAGATGGATTAACTTTCATGAAAAATATAACAACTCATTCTTTTAATTTTGCTATAAATGATACCATAATGTGAACATCATAATTTCCTCTATTATGCTTCAGCAGAACTCAGAAACTAAAATCTGAAATCTGTGGTTCATACGTTCACACAAAACAAACACACACAGTCATTACTCGAGCATCACGGTACGACTCGGAGAGGAACTTCCTGTTATGCGAGCGCTGACTACACAGAGACACACACACAGTCTTTTTCAGTTATCACCCCTCCCTGTTTTAACAGGAAGCTGTTTTCACCCCCCATATCCAATGCAGAGAGGAAACATCTGCAGCTTATTTCCAAACTAATACACACACACACTAGTCAATCCATTGCCCGAAGTACCCTAAAAACATACACGTGCGTAACCAACTAACGCTGTGGAACTCTTATACAATGCTTCCCCATAACCGATATAGAAATTCATCAGAAAGCAGAATAGCTTATTCACACAAACAAAACTAGGCAAACCGCACGGGTTTTCCACCTCAGCCAATAAAAGTCAGGATCGGCAACCATGTGACCAACCAGAAACTCGCCCTACGGTCACTGAGGGAGGAAGTGAGAGTGGGGGAGTATGTCTGTGTGTGTAATAGCACAGTAAAAACGCTCACATGAGATGTCACTATTCCTGCGGAGGCGGAGCCAAGCAGTCACCGTGGTTACCTTAATTGTTTCCTGCTGGGGAGGGATGTTTACTGTAAAAACTGGACCCTCCCCTGAAAAGGCATAAATATACAGTTTGCTTTCTGTCTTGCGTGGCTTGCTTGGTCTCTCTCTAACACACACACACACACACACACACACACACTTTCCCCCGGGTCAGAACAGGAAGTGTCCACAGGATTTCCCCTCTCGCTCAGACTGAAATGTGACACCAGACACAAAAGTGCTCGTCGAGAAAAGACAAGCACGCTCGCGAAAACAAACAAGATCACTTTCCAAATACCTCTCTGTAACACGCTCGTGTGGATCAATGCTAGCGATCTGTAGCTTCAAAAGGTCTGTACAAAGTTCTTAACGTTGGGGGATGTAGTACACATGCTTCTTACAAACCGCTTTTAGTTCCCGATGGCCCAAGACAGGAAAGAGCGATTAACAGGCCCAGACAAAATCTGCAGATGTGTGTCACATTTCTGCACTCAATTTGAAAATATTAGCATGTTAAAATGTGTTAAACGCAGCTTAGAGTACAGCTCTCTTGTCGATATCTAAAAGCATTATCGAATCAGCCAGATTTCTTTAATAAATCAATTTGAGATGTGGAAAACTTTGTGAATGTTGGACGTTAAGATTCTGCTTGCCGATGTGGTGTGGGCCTGCAGAAGACTGTCCGAGAGCACCTTTAAACACACACACACACACACCCTAACCGTATGCATCTTCCCCTCTCATCCAAATTCCCTTTTCACAGGTGTGAAAGCTGCAGGTTTAGTGCATTTTGGGAGCTTTGCACATACCTGAAAGAGCGAACCGTGACCCTGTAGTCTTGCTGGGCTGAGAGGCGCTACGGGACTCAGACTGCTCCAGAAATGAATGGAGGACAGCAGGGGACTGGGAGTCAACAGCAAACCGGAGGGAGTCTGGAGAGAGAGCAGATCTTGTGAAAGGGGTGAGCAGGAACATGGATGTTATTTGTGTTAGTCATGGATCATGAGTTCTTCACGTCCTTCTGAAACTTTGGTAAGACTAACGTGCGTCTCCGCGTGTTCAGGCACGTCTGTTTTGGCCTCGTTTAGCAGGTGAGAACTTGCGAAGCC
The DNA here is from genome assembly GCA_036877575.1 of Botia almorhae. NCBI lineage: Eukaryota > Metazoa > Chordata > Actinopteri > Cypriniformes > Botiidae > Botia > Botia almorhae. The sequence continues at coordinate 327,669 of JAZGTJ010000001.1, forward strand.
CGCCACGCAGAAGTCTGAGCACCGCTAATACTGCTAATACGGCTAATACTGTAAATATTCAGCGATTTCCTGAATTCCTATCACATAAACAAAGCAAATCTGAGTGGTAAGCATGCATGATGCAGCACAGATGAAACGCTGTTACGCAGTAGCAAAGCTAGCCGGAAAGACAGTTGACGGCTGATCGATGTCTGCGTTTTATCCTGTTTTACTCAATCTTGGTGTTATGAAATAACTGTCTGTTCCCACTGTCAAATGTCACGTAAAATTGACATGTTTTTCTTTTTCGAATGACATCATCAAGCCCTCTTTATCCCCCCATCCAATCCTCTGGCTCCGTTCTGTTATGCAACGCCCACATTCTTTACGATCCAATCATAGACTGACGTAGGAAATCAAGTCCCGTCGTTCATATATTCCTCACTGGATATCCTGTTTCACTGAAAGATCACAGAGGAAGGTAAACAGCTTGTGAGTGCAGTTTCATGTCTTTAAAGGGAAAGAGAAGGAGCGTCTGTACGAGTGAGTGAGTCACTCTGGAGCAGCAGCAGCTTGTGGCTGTAGGGAAGCACATGAAGTCGATTTCTCTCTCACTTTTCCTGTTTTTCTCTGTCCTGTGTCACGGCGCTGCAGTGTGTGAGATTACAAACATATGGCTTTACTTATAAGTCTCTTCACTCTCGTATACCCCCGTCTGTCTGTCTCTCTTCCTGTCTCACTCTCTGCCACTTTCTGTCTGCCTGCCACAAGTTTCCCACTTCACACCCAGTAAACTTAAAGTCTGAAATGTCTCATAGTTTAGCTGTAATAGCAGTATCGGTGTGTTTCCTGCGAATCTGTTACCAGTTGCTCTGATTCAAAACCTTATGAGCTTTCTTGTTGTGTACTGAATTTACAGACATATGCCTTTTAAAAGCATTTTACATACATTACATTTACATAGACACCAACAGTTACCATGGTGACACTGAACTGTTGGTATCTGTACTTTTGGTATTGAATGAAGTTTAATTACATTTATTATTGACGTGACTTTGTTTGTTGCAATCGATTCTGGAATCGCCTCCTCAGTGGAAGATTCATGCAGAATGTCTTAGTTTGTTGTTTTTTGTGTCTTTTAAGCTGTGTAAAAATTAAAAATATGTGTGACAGTTTATTACCTGTGCAGTGAAGAAGGCTGGGGTGAGTGACCCTGAGGGTAGTGCTGGGCTGTTGAGGGCGATGGAGCCCAAGTCACTTCCTGAAAGCAGGATGGAAGGGGCGGAGATTTCCAGCCCTTTGGGTTTCCTGGCTTTGGGAGGAAGTCCATTGCTACTGGTCCTTCTCTCAGGGGGCGTGGCCTGATTCTGAGCTCGCTCCCTGTGGCCAGATGATAAATTCAGAGGCTGAATGCTCTGCTCTGATTCGTCTATACGAGCCTCTGGGCTCCGCCCCGGCCGCAGCATATGGACGGGACTGTGGGAGGGGGAGGGGCTACGGGAAGAGCAGGGAGAGGGTTCAGATGTGAAGAAGACCTCTCCTGAGGCAGGTGGCGGCGAGGAGGTGTGGGAAATGATCTTCTCTGTTCGATTGGTGACAAACCGGATCACCGTTGGCCCCTCCTCCCCTCGTTGTTTCTCGACTTTGATTGGACGCAGCAGCGGAGGCGGGCTTTGGAGGGAACTGACAGTGAAAGACGAGTAGAGACCAGAGTGAAGGTAGTCGTTCCTACAGGCGGGGCTTCTCAGCGATGACAGGGACAGTTTTGGAGACTCCTCCCCCTCACCGCAGTCAGACTCCGCCTCTTGCATCATAATACCCCCTGCCAGGTGAGCCCCTTCCCGACCGAGCTCAACTGCTTGAGGGTCCATTTTCAGAATGTCAGGAAATGACACAAACTTATAAACGAACTTCTGACCAATCACCTTCTTTATAATGTTCTGCAAAAGAAAGAAAAAACACAATGCGGATTACGATTGGCCGTCAGACGCAGTGTCATATTTCGTTGACGTTTGAGTGCGTGTAACCTTGTCGTAATAGTAGCGCAGCGCTCTGCTAAGCTTGTCGTAGTTCATGTTGGTCTTGTTCTTGCGCAGGCCCCAGAGTTTGGCCACTTCCTCAGACTTGAGCAGCTTGAACTCGCCGTCATTGGACGTCCAGCAGATCAGATGTTTGTGGCTTTGGTCCAGCAGAAGCTGTAGCAAAAACTGCCACAGCGTGATTGCGCTCTCCATATCTGTCACAAAAACGACATAATTAGCCTTGTTAGCACCGACTGTTAACGTCTTTACGTATTCATAATCTGGCTGTCAGCTGCCTACAAAAAACTCAAATAGAGCCTGAGGTGGAAAAGAGACAAAACTGAGTTTAACAAAAAAATACATTATTAAAGAGTTATTGACACAGCAATTTCAGTAACACTGCGCATCATCTCATGCAAAGAAATGTGTCCCGCTGTCTACCTAAACTGCCTTTTTATCATGTGTGCACAGTAGCTAAAACAGGAAAAGCTAAATAAGGACAAACAGGAAACACCTCTGAACACCTCCAATTGCTCTGGAGTCCGAGTGGCCTTTTTTTTTGCACGTAAGAAATAGTTAGAAGCAACTGTCCAGTGTGTGTGTCAAACGAAACGACTGAAAAAGGAAAAAACCCTTGGGCCTAGCATATTCTGCATAGGATCAGGTGATATAAGATTGACACCCACACATGTACAGACACAGAATGTCTAGGGACAGAATAACTAGTTATGTCTTCATCTAGTTTGACCGTGTTTAGTGTTTTTTTCCAGGCAAAATATTTTAACCATCAACCAATAACTATAAGAGTACTATAAACAGACTATAAGAAAATATGTGATTGCGGAAACACATGATTAAAGAATTACATGGTTACATAATTAAATTTTACCACAAGCCTTGTTTGTGACTGATCTGAAATGCTCTACATAGACAACAACTCAACCACAGTTAAAGATGGCTCTTATGTGACCTGAACTTTTAGCCTATGATGAATAAGAATTCATCCTCTCGCTTTAATTTCCCTTTACTCTCTCTCCCTCTCTCTCTCTCCATGAACAGAACATCGTTCCTGGGTGCACTCCCACAATCCGAGCAAGCATTTCCTGTTCTGTTGCACATTAACGCACAGACTCGTAAACAACAAAGAGCCATCAGCCAGAAACCAAACGCTGACCTGGGAACAGCTTTACCTCTTGCTAACAAGCCACATGTTTCAGCATTGACCATCTGACTGATCTAAGGTCAGCTTACAACATGCAGAGAGTCCAGGAGGTTGTATTTTGTATTTTATACAAATAGACCCACAACTAGACAGAGTTTACTATCAAGATAAATATGGAGTTTGTCCATTTGTAACAAGACCTGTTTGTGAACATGAAGCCATGTCAAAGGTGAAGATAAGAGGAGCACAGAACAGTTCATTCACATGTACCAAAACGTAAACCACACACACACACACACACACACACGTACAAGATCTCTATCTGAGCTCTGCACAGGTGCATTATAAAAATACCTGCTGAACCAGTAGAAAAATGAAGTCAAATACTTCCCTCAATTATCTACTCAATTATCTAATCAGTCCAACACACACACACACACACACACACACACACACACACACACACACTGGATGAAAGCCCATCTAGGAGATCAATAGTGTAGTTTTTGTGATCGATTTTCCAGACAGATAACTGCAGTAAGCTGTTGTATACACTCGGCCGTGCAATTGGACGCAGACAGGAAATGGCAATCCCATGAAACAGGATGTCCGCAAAGATATTTGCTCGCATTCCTATAAACCTAAAAAACTTTAGCCATAACCAAAACTATTCAGAATTTGTGACCTGTGTACTTTGACAACACGATTTGAGCAATGTTGAATTTTCCTGGACTGGTTTCTCGAAAGCCCTCAAATTTTCCAGCACACAGAGATTTCGACAGCGTCCCCATTGTGATGAAGAGTGTTGAACGCTGTGGAGTCTGTCACAGAAGTCAGTGTGGAAGTGGGTCTATGGAACGAAAGATGAGGAGATAAGGGTTTCCTAGTTAAATAGGAATACGTTCCTTCATGCATTGGACTGTGGAATAGTTTCCAACAGGATTCAGTGTTAAAACCCCAGCAGGACAGGAAGAACCAGGTTTATATTTTGCTTGGAGTGCTTCCATGTGCCCTTGAGTCAGGCACTCAACCTCTGTGTATTCTCGTGACCTCTTTATTCCTGCTTCAAATGAGTGATATGAAATATATAGAACATTGCATTTATTGTTAAACCTGTGTACTTTACCAACTTGTACAAATGCTTTAGAGAAAGTGAGAGAGAGAGAGAGAGAGAGAGAGAGGAGTGAGCAGGAAAATCTGGCTGGAAGTCAGACAGGACCTCAGATTGGAGTTTAAACCTGGAAGCTGTCAAATGTGTGTGTGTGTGTGTGTGTGTGTGTGTGTCTTAACACACTCCTCAGTTTTAACAAGCGTTGCATCATACCCTTCAGTGACTGTAAGTCAGTCAAACTGGGCGGGCTGGAGTTTACTGCGGTCTTCCTGCTGCCTGAGCCAGAACTCTCCCCAGACGAAGAGATGGAGAGAGGGAATGAAAGACGGACAGAACGGTAGATGGAAAAGATGCAGACAGAATCACAAGTGTGGAGAGATCAGACAGGAAACATGTTTCATGGGTCAAGAGAAACTCCCTGATTGTAGCCTCGCGTATTTTGGGGACATCTTTGTGATCATTTTGAGAAAGATGATTGTGCTCACACTCCCCCCGTGAGGGTCTTCACACCTTCACTCAGTCAAACTCAGAGTTCTCGACGCCATAGAGATTAATTGTAATTATTGTAATTAATTGTAATTATTTCAGAATATAAAGACTTTTAAATAACTTGCAGTTTATACATTTCAGTGTCACGTTGGCAGTAACGTTTGCTTTAATGAATTGTGGGTAATCTGTTTTATTACAGATTTGTACTCTCTTTTTAGGATGGAACATCAGACAGAAAAGAGTAAAAATACAAACAACAGAATTGTGGTGAGAATGGAGGATGTGCAAAGAGGATATGCTTCCACGACACTGCCAATACAGTCTACACATCATTATCAGGAAGTACTGTACACACACACACACACACAGGTTTGTTACACTGTATTAGTGAGGCCATCTGATAAACTTCTATTGTTTTCAAACCAGACTAATGATGTTTTCTGTCTCCCAGCCCTGAACCGGCCCTCACACAAACCCGATTTAAAATCAAAATCTGTTTCAAAATCAAAAACTTCTGCATTTATTTCTCATTATTCAGACATACCTTTATAGCAATTTAAAGGTAAAAACTCACCCTACCTAAAACATGTCCACACTCACACACACACTGTCCTGCTGTTATTTTTTTAAACCCCCAAAGCAGTGAAATAAACTGGTTTCCTGCTGCCGCATCCTCTGAGCGGAGCATCTGCGGTACAGGACCGTAAAACTGTCTATATCAGGACTTCCTACAATTCTCTTTGAAGGGCGTCTTCCTAGGAAAGGCGATCTCAAACTGAAAGGTAGGAATTCCTGCTGCGGGGAGCGGCACGGGAATGTGGGGACCACACGGATGCTGTGCACAAACGGGAGGTTTCCTCTGCTTTTTGGGTTGGCACACACACACACACACACACACACAAAACAGACAAGTTGTATTTGACACCCTGATGACAGATCAAATATGACCCACGGATTCCTTGACATATTATCCTAATCAAACAGGATAAACACGAGATCAGGAATCACCCCACCATTCCCAAACCTCGGGGCTGTTTGGAGAGATGCCTGCGCAGCAGCGCATGGCTGCAAAACTCATCAGCGATGTTTTTGTCTCTCTTTTTTTGTCTGTTTTGAAATGAGCAATGAAATCAAAACAGTAATTTGTGGGAAAAGGACTTTATATGACAAGGAACGATGTTGTGTCTTTCTCCGACTCAACATCATCTGAGGACACAAATAAATAAACGTCAGTGTGTACTAAACATAATACTGGAGTCGTGTCGAACAAACATTGTTATGACAGAATCTGGACTGAATTAAATTTACAGACAGAGTTTGTGAAATGCAAAGTAAGTTTGCCTCTGTCGTCTGCATAATAATTACGCGTGCATCCAATTTTTTGATCTTTTATTTTAGCGATTATGGCTGATATTGTAAATCGACATGATTTCGCCCATTTTACATCGTTTTACTGTACATCAGAAAGTGGTACACACGTCTTATATTATCTGCTTCAAATATCTCCCTTATCAGATCATATAGATCGCTTATCATATCCATCACTTAATACAATGCTAATGATAAAATGATAAATATAAGGATAAAGTCACAAATATATCATTCATCATTTTAACAGTTCTGTGATGAATGTTTAGATGCCAGTAACAAACTATTCTTCTCTCTCTGTACAGTCGCAGGACAGCCAGAAATACAGCAGTTTTTATTCATTACTCCTCAGCTGAGAGACGCATTCAGCACTTATAAGGACACAGTCTCGTTACCACGGGCTCAGTGTAACGCAGTGAAGTTTGGAAAGGCTTGGAACGCGAGTGTACTTATCTTTAATACCAACGGTAATCGCCGAGTGATCCGCGTACCTGCCTACGTATCTATCCCACTAATCTAACCATTCAGTATGTAGACAGGAGGAACAAGAACTGTTGAAGGATGACAGGATGATAGTTCCTCATAAACAAACTGACTACAGACTGCGTTCTAAAGCTTTTGGACACATCCGGCGCGCTTGAGTGCCTGTGCGAACAAACAGCAGCATCTCAGGTTAGAAATTGTGCAAAATGACGCACTCTGGCGCAAAAGACACGCTCACGCCCGTCAAGTCTCACGCAGCTGGCGCTCAGGGACAGTTTGAAAAGCAAAACCCGAAGCGCAGTGTTTTGAATGGCCCCGGACAGCTTTTAAACACCAAACCCGCCGCACAAACCCCTCCGCTGTAGCGCCAGCGGAAACTCGTAATAAGATTAGTTGGTCTGCGCAGACATGACTTCTCTATGACTGCAGTGGAAAATTCAGGGAGCTCGTGCTAAAGAGAGAGAGAGAGAGAGCGAGGAGAACGTCTCTCCACGACCACATCTCTCCAGAGAGCTGCAGCTCCTGAAATTACCCAGACGGTCTGAGCGTGTCTGGTCATACGGTGGCTTCCTAAACTACCCAAAAACCTAAAAATGTGTAAATTATAACAAAATATCAAACCACACGCACGAAAAGATTTTAACAAAGAAACTAGATTTTAAACGACCAAACATAAACTGTTTAAATGTAAAGAAACTTCCTCGTTTTCAAACTTACTCTGTGGTTACTGTGCTGAGCTACACCTGCGGTTGACTCTCCAGAAGCACCTGCGGGAACTTCAGAGGAACTGACTTCACCTCTGCTCAAACTTTTGCTCAGTGTAAACACGGGCAGGACACGTTACAATGCTTCAGATAACAGCTTTTCTATTTTGCTTTATTAAACAGTACAGGTCACAGAGTTTTAGGCGTGGCTTGTATGGGCCACTGCGGACCATCTCCATCACCGCTGATGTTTTGCGATCATAAAAATAAACCGTGACGCGTCCAGATGCGCGAGAAACATCAGCTTTAGGCCTGAACTGAAGTTCCTTTGTGCGCCCCAGTGACTCATTTTCAAGACGCTGTCTGCTGCCAGTTTTAATCCGGAAGCGCATGGCAATTACTCTGCTGCTGTTTCCAGACTAACCAGACTAGCGCGTACTAGCGCCTTTAAAGAGCCAGTAGCCAGATTTCAAACCAGTTTTTCAAACCGCCTTTCCTTCGAATGTACAGACACTACATTTATTTATAAAAATACGTATCCTGATGTCAGAAGCTCAACAGGTACGCCAGCCTTCGTCAACTGTGCGTAAATTGCGCACAAGTAACGGGAACGCTGGGCACTTTGTGTGCGCTTTACGTCTTCGTTACTGATATACCAGAGCCGTTCTTTTTATTTATATATTGCGTTATTCGTGTTTACTGTATAATCATATATATTGAAGACTGAAACATCAGCGCTGGACATTTGAAATCGCTGCTTCATTTGGGTTAGCTTCACTGTACTGACCGACTTTCTGGGCATATCAAGTTTCAGTCGTGTACTTCGGAAGCTCTCTTTTAATGCTATTAATAAGTAACCAGCTTATATATTTGTAAACACTTAACATCGTTTATAAAACACCGACACGGTGTAGAAGGTTTATTCACATACCTGTGCGTAATGGTCGGTCCTTTTTCAAACAGAATTCCGTATAATGCGCTGTTTTTCCATGCTGTCGGCCGTCTCGGCAGCTCTCAGTCGGACTGTAATGAGATCCTGTCTGTTCTCTCTCTTTCTCTCTCTCTCTTCTCTCTCTTACTCGGAGCAGGAAGTTGGTGCAGGCAGACAGCGAGCCGGCTCACTTCCTCTCGCCGTGCGCTATTCCCCAGGCGCTCGGCCCGTCTGTGTAAACACACTTTTCCTCCTCCAGCCACCATCCGCGGATGCGCGACACCCGAGAACACGCGAACACACACACACGCTCGCGCGCGCGGATACGGACGCGCGCACAGGCTCTAACATACTGTAGACAGAATCGGAGCGCACTGACGTCACCCTCTTCCTGTCCGGGAGCCGCCGGGAGGAGTCCGTGTTCCTTCCTCCACACACTCGTGTTATTTGTGTGTGTGTGTGTGTGTGTGTGAGAGAGACTGACTGCTTTTGGGGCCCAGATTGCTGAAAAAGCGCTCAGAAGTTTACTGAATTTAAGGGGGGGGGGGGGGGTTATTTTGTGGAAAAATCGTTCATAAAGAGGGAATTCGAGTGATTCAGCCAACAGATGAAGCCTACGACCTCATTAAACACTTTGTGAAATTGCAAAATGTTCTAAATGAAAACCTGTGAATAATCAGAAAGCTTTAAATCAAAAATAACTTCTGTGCATAAATTAATTTGGAATATTTAGGGTTCTGCACTATTTCTAGGCACTTTGAGATTCAGAAATTCATGTATATTTAGATTTTTATATGCCATGGTAATAATGTAATGTGTAATGAAAACAATCAGTGTTAATAAAGAGTCATTTTCGTCTCAATGTTAATCAATACATGGCTTTCCTGCAGCTTTCCTGGAGGGAAATCCAGTGACAGGAAGCTGGATTCTTCAAAACACAATCACACACACTGTGGTGTTTAAAGATTGTCTGTTTAGGCCAGATCTGTTCATCTATTAACTGTCAACCGTTAAATTACTTACTGATGCCAAATCAACAAATCTGAAGAACATATGAAAACAATTAAAACGTCAGTGAGTATCATAATCTTAACATTTCTGCTCATGTTGTGCCCTCTAGTGTATCCAAGCGACATTGCAACAAACGGGGCAGTTGTGGCCTACTGGTTAGTGAGTTGGACTTGTAATCAGAAGGTTGCTGGTTCGACCCAGCACTGGGGGGTTGCAACTAAAGTGCTAACCCCCACTTGCTCCCCGGGCGCAGTAATGTGCTGCCCACCGCTCCGGGTGTGTGTGTGTGTGTGTGTGTGTGTGTGTTCACGACTTGCAGTGTGTGTTCACTGGTGATGGGTTAAATGCAGAGGTCACATTTCGGGTATGGGTTACCATATCTGACAAATAGGTCACTTTCACTTCACAAATTACAGTGAAATATCCTAACAAAATATGAAAATAATAACAATAATTTTATCTTCCAATATATATTAAACCTAATTGATAGAACAAATTACACATTATAAACTAGTAAATCCACGTAGATTACATGAAGATGCGACTTAAAACAACCAAATGAAAACAACATCAGTCGCACTCAGGAAACACTATTTACTTTTTAATTAAGTATTTATTGTGTTTTTTAACATGCACTAAGCAGAGATAAATATATCAACGACAGTCGAAGGTTTAAACTCTCTCATTCGCGGAAGCGGTACGGCGCTTGTAAAAACAAAACTACGATTCCCATAATGCAACACACGTGCCGGCACCACGTGACTCCGCGAGGATTAAAATCCAAGCGCATCTCGAGTCGGCTGCTCTCTGTATCAACCATGGCTCCTGTTTCGGACCCGAGCTCCTTCTCCAGCCCCTCTAAATGCGCCACCAAACACCTGAACATCACTTATCACGTCGATTTTGACAAGCGTGTGTTGACAGGAAAGGTCGCGCTGACTGTGGAGGTTCTGGAGGATAAATTCTCGTGTCTGGTACGGTTGTGATGTGATTTATCAGAGCTGTCATTGAGCTCTTCTGCTTATAAACAGTTGTGCATGCATACGATGCTGTGTGCAATGGTACAATTCGTGCTTTAATGTTGATTAACGTGAAACTGATACATTAACGGGAGTTCGGTTACGTATTTACCGAACTTGATACTGTAGTTATGAACCAGCAGGTAAGGAGATAATGTGTGACTTTGACCTTACTGTTTGTGAACTTCTTGCATTCGTTTAATCTCGCATATTCTGTAGGCATTATTTATTACATAGATCGATAAGTATGGCTCATCATTTATTAATAACAGTTATTGCTCGTGGACTGTGTACCTGGTTTACTGCACCGGAGCTGAACTCTGGCTTCAAAACGCTTTTCTGATCTTCACATGCAGAGTCAGCCGAGATAATAAATACCTGTTTGATTAAATAACTGCTTGTTCAATTTACATTCACAACTTTTGTTCGTCAACATGAGTTAATGCATTAATTACCATGAATATATATTACAATATATATCAATATATTACAGCATTTGTTTAGTTAATACGAGTTTGTGTAGCGAAGAGTCGTTAGTGTTGGTTCATGGCGCGTCCACTAATATTGACTTTTAACAGTTTAACAGTTTTTGATGTTGAAACGTGTTAGTAATGGTTGATTAATACATGTTGTAGATGTATTGTTAATGTTCATTATTAGTTCATGTTAACTAATAAAGTTAACTAGTGTTAACAAGTGGATTTATTGTAACGTGTTGCTGAAATATGATGGCCGTCACTTCAGGTTTTGACAGAACTGTCATGTTGTAATGTATGATATCAAATGAAGGCTTTTGAAGGAAGTTCATTTAATTAGATTAATTTTATTAATCCTATTTCACGTAAGAATTTCTTCCACAACCTGTCTGTCTCAAATGTGTCATTATAATATACAATTAATGGGAAGTAGTAAATCTTTTGCTGGGGGTCATATTCATTCTTTCAGTGAATGTTATGTCCAAAGCGATTAACATACGAGGAACTAGAAATGAGCGCAGTTATCAAATCGATTTCAGTGTTTGTTCTCTGTCACTGTTTTTGGTAGACCCTGGACTCGAAGGACCTGAAGATATTTAAGGTTTCTGCAAACGGTCAGGCAGCCCAGTTTGCTGTGGGGGCTCAGCACAGTTTTAAGGGCTCCCCTCTGGAGATCAGCCTGCCCTTCCAGCTGTCACGGTAACGCCACTGACTCCATACTGCCAGAGAGACGGTTTATCAGGCAGTTTTTTATCTCTGTCTCTGACTATACATTTACCTCACTAATAGCATTCAGTACTAATATAAATGAACATTGAACAGTAAATGCATAAACATGTACTGCTGTCTAAGGCAGATTTAATCTTTGTTGGTTTATGGCTGAGACGTGTGGTTTGTGCGAGGGCGAGATAAAGATAAAAAGAGAGAGAAGGAAAAAGAAAATATGTGTGTGTTTTAAACCTTCAGAGAAAACTGAAATATTTGTTTAGAGTTATAAAATAAAATGAAATAGTTATATGAAATAATGTTTTTCCACCATATATGCTTAAACTTAATCTAAAACTTCTCAGATATTAAATTATCTAGAATAAATTATATAGAATTTATAAGTTTGCAGAATGCATTTTGTCAGTTAATCTTTAAAAATCACACGCAGCAGAGTTTTGGCATCCACAGCGGTTATACGCTCACCCTCCTTTTAATGGCATTAAAATCATGTTTAAAGGTGATAGCTTGTAGGTAAAAGTTTAATTAGAGGATGTGTGTTCATTTGTTCTGTCAGTGGGCAGCATGTGATTGTGGAGATAGACTACGAGACGTCCCCTGGTGCCACAGCTCTGCAGTGGTTGACCCCCGCACAGACTGCTGGGAAAAAACACCCCTATCTGTTCAGCCAATGTCAGGTACCGCCACCCATCTCCCCACAAATACACATCTTATCAACATGTGAAACTACGATATACAAACCACAGTGCTGAATAATGTCAGTCTAGTCACGAACAGCTCACATCACCATCTCACATCTTTCCAGGCGACAGTTTTAGGTTGTAAGATTATTTCTGTTAAAAATTTAATATTGAAAGTTGTAGAAATGTTCAAAACGTCCATATTTTTGGCGTTGTATTATTTTTATTTATTGTTTTTATTCTGTAATGTTTATAAAATGTTCCACTAACAACTAAAGAACAACATTTTTGATATACATAACATCTAAAGTTAATAAAGTGCTACTAAACGCGACGTTACTGCGAGAGGGTTTTTGCTAACTTTTAGAAAACGTTAACAAACGTTCTATGAGCGTTACCACGTACAAGCGTGTGTCTCTGCTGTTTGTTACCGTGGAGAGAGCAGACACCAGTGTGCTGACACCAGTGTGATGTCATTCTTCTGCAGGCCACTCATTGTAGGACTATGGCACCTTGCCAAGACACTCCGTCAGTCAAACACACGTACTACGCACAGGTGTGGAAACAAATGATTTATTATTCATTTCATTTCATATTATGTAAATGTAAAATTACAGAAAGGTTTAGTACAATGAAAAGTCCCTATTACAACTGAAGTGTGACTCAGTGTGTTATCTGTGTGTGTGTGTGTGTCAGGTGTCTGTCCCCAGAGAGCTGGTGGTGTTGATGAGTGCTCTGCGTGATGGTCAGGAGTCTGATCCAGACGACAGCAGCAGAATCATTTATCGCTTCAGACAGCCCGTGAGTTTCTCTCTCTCTCACTCATTTCTCACAAGTAAATGTGTGACACATGAATCTGGTGTTTTTTTAAAGCAACATTGTTGTCTTTACTAGGTTCCTATGCCCTCTTACCTCATTGCTATTGTAGCTGGTGCGCTGGAGAGCAGGTTACGTTTTCTCTTTCTCTCTGTTTCCTGTTTATTCCTCATTTATTTTCTCTTTTCTGTTGTTTCCGTCTAAACCACTTACTTTTAGTTCTGTGCTATATGCCTTGAAAACGATCATACGTCTATTGCATTCAGAGAGTCAGTAAACAGGTGTAAAATTACAGTGTAAAGCTAAATTACAAATGTTTAAGTACAAATGAGCACCAAGAGCTTTTTAAAACTAGCTGTGAAAGGACATCACACGGTGACCAGCTGCAGAAACCAGCAGCTTCTTAAAATTGTGGTGTAAGTGTGAGTGTTGTTTTTGGTTTTCAGGGAAATTGGACCCCGGTCCAGAGTTTGGTCTGAGAAGGAGTTTGTGGACCAGGCAGCGTTTGAGTTCTCGGAGGTGAGATGCTGATAGTTTTGATGCTCTAGATTCCTTTCTAGACTAATTTCTCCTTCTGCTGAGTCTTCAGTGCTGAAGCGTGTGAGATGCGTGGAGATACGCGTTTTCCACTGAAGCTCTTGTTGGTTAACACTTAATTCTTATCGGTTTCCATCTGACTGATGCTTGAAAAAAATAGCAGCAGTTTTTTCTGTGTCTGTCTCTCTGTATCAGACTGAGACCATGTTGAAGACCGCTGAGAGTTTGGCAGGGCCGTACGTGTGGGGACAGTATGACATCCTGCTTCTGCCCCCCTCTTTTCCATACGGGGGCATGGAGAACCCCTGCCTTACATTTGTCACCCCCACTGTACTGGTTAGTAGAATCACCCCTTTGTAAATGTCAGCAGTCCTAGTTACACCTGCTATTAACGTCAGATTCTGGTGATCCAGTCGCAAACGGACCAATCACAAAACAACACCAGTTACTGGGTGTAGATGGGGACCAAACTGCTTTACGATCCACTTGCTCAAACCACTTTTAAAGACGTGTGTGACCACAACACATTTGCATGAATTTAGAGATTCCCCCCCCCAAATCTAAACACGTGTTCACAAGAGACTGATCTGAGATCTGTGTAAATATCAAATGCAACAACAAACCAATCTTGACTGACTTCCTGTAACTGGATCAGCTGAGACAAATGTTAGCACCAGCTGTAATCAGGGCCAATACGATTCAATTAATGCTTAATAATTAATAAAATGAGTCATGTTATTGATACAGAATATTAATAGAATAAACATCATGTTTTGGTTTTCATTTGATGGTGGTATTCTTGTGTTCTGTCAGGCTGGCGATCGGTCCCTCGCAGGCGTAAGTCACCTTTAATTTGAAGAAAACTTCATTTGTTCTTCATGTGAATCTGTTTTTACTTGACACTCATCTGTTATGTTTGTGAATCTGTTTGTATTTCACACTCATCTGTTCTGCTTGTGAATCTGTTTTCATTTCACACTCATCTGTCCTGCTTGTGAATCTGTTTGTATTTCACACTCATCTGTTCTGCTTGTGAATCTGTTTGTATTTCACACTCATCTTTTCTGCTTGTGAATCTGTTTGTATTTCACACTCATCTGTCCTGCTTGTGAATCTGTTTGTATTTCACACTCATCTGTCCTGCTTGTGAATCTGTTTGTATTTCACACTCATCTTTTCTGCTTGTGAATCTGTTTGTATTTCACACTCATCTGTTCTGCTTGTGAATCTGTTTGTATTTCACACTCATCTGTTCTGCGTGTGAATCTGTTTTTATTTCACACTCATCTGATCTGCTTGTGAATCTGTTTGTATTTCACACTCATCTGTTCTGCTTGTGAATCTGTTTGTATTTCACACTCATCTGTCCTGCAGGTCATCGCTCATGAAATCTCTCACAGCTGGACTGGGAATCTGGTGACCAATAGAACCTGGGAGCATTTCTGGTGGGTTCACATGGTCACATGTTATTGGGCTCATAATAGTGACACTGTAACCATGACGATTTCTGAACAACTTAATTTTGTAGTTTTTTTTAAGTTTTCATATCAAGTCTAGGTGCAAGAGATGTGTAACACTCTCTCTCTCCTTCTCTCTCTCTCTACAGGTTGAACGAGGGTCACACAGTGTATATAGAGAGAATGATTGCTCGCAGTATGGAGAGTGAACAGCTTAGACAGTTTAAAGGCATCGGAGGATGGAAAGAACTGCAGGAGTCTGTAAGACACACACACACACGCATACACGCACACACGCATACACACATACACACACACACGCACACAGTTCTCAAAATACACACACACATCAAAATCCATTAGACTGAGTTCAAGTGTCGTGATCATTAACAAAACTATACAAACACATTAGAGTTAGGGGTTAGAGTTAGGGGTTAGAGTTAGGGGTTAGAGTTAGGGGTTAGAGTTAGGGGTTAGAGTTAGGGGTTAGGGGTTAGGGTTAGGGTTAGGGTTAGAGTTAGGGGTTAGGGTTAGAGTTAGGGGTTAGGGTTAGAGTTAGGGGTTAGAGTTAGGGGTTAGGTTTAAAGTTAGGGGTTAGGGTTAGGGGTTAGGGTTAGAGTTAGGGGTTAGAGTTAGAGTTAGGGGTTAGAGTTAGGGGTTAGGGGTTAGAGTTAGGGGTTAGAGTTAGGGGTTAGGGGTTAGCGTTAGGGGTTAGGGTTAAAGTTAGGGGTTAGGGTTATTTTAGGAAACAGGAAAACTGTGAAAAACCAAAATGTACAAAGTTCCTCTGATGTCGTCTTGTAGGTGAACCAGTTTGGGGAAAAAAATGTCCTTACAAACCTGGTCCCAGATCTGCAGGAGGTGGACACAGATGAAGCCTTCTCCTCTGTGCCCTATGAGAAAGGATTCGCTTTGCTTTACCATCTGGAGGAACTGATGGGTGGTCCAGGTAGACTCTTACACCACGACACGTGTGTGTAAAATGTGTGTCGCATTGCTGGAAAAATGTTTGACTCCATTGAACCCGGTTTACCGGTTAACCTGATTTACCTACAGAAAACAAATGACCGTTTCTGTCTTTCGTGAACTTGTAGAGGTTTTCATGGGCTTCGTGAAGTCCTACATTCAGCTGTTTGCCTACAGCAGCGTCACCACAGAAGAATGGAAGAGCTATCTGTTCACTTACTTCAAAGACAAGGTTGGGAGTTCCTCAGTATGAATCTGATTACTGCATCTGATTACTACATCCGATTACTACATCCGATTACTGCATCCAATTACTGCATCTGATTACTGCTGAGTAATGTAGCTTGTATTATTTTTATTTGTCATTGTGGATAAACGCATCTGCCTGATGGATAAACGTTTCTCTTGTTCTTGTTGTAAAAAGGATTCTCGGAAACGTTGAAATGTAGTTGATGTTTACGCAATCTCTCACGTTAACCCACAGCACACGAGATTGTCTTTCTGCTCCGATTATCGTGTAACTGAGCTTTCTCTGTTTCTCCATCAGGTGGACATCTTGAATAAAGTGGACTGGAATGCGTGGATGCACACTCCAGGAATGCCGCCCGTTAAACCAGTGTAAGAACTGGAGCACGATCTGGATTGTATGCGCGTGTGTGAACGTGTGATCTGGATTTAACCGGCTCTCTGTGTTCTCAGATACGACAGCACGATGGCTGACGTCTGCACGGCTCTGTGTCAGAGATGGGTGCAGGTGAAATGCTGCTCTGTTACGTCACACAGATTCACGAGTCTCTTACAGAAGTCCAGTGTGAGTTGAGCTCCTGTGTGTCTTCCTCTGTGTGTTTGTCTTCAGGCTAAAGAAGGAGACCTGGCGAGCTTCAGCGAGGCAGATGTGAAGAAGCTCAACTCTCCTCAGCTCATTGAGTTCGTGGCTTTGCTTTTGCAAGAGGTACGACTTCAGTTTCAAGAACTGTGACATGAAGTGCAACTTAAATACCCAGTAATCCCTCTCCAAAAACGTCTCATTAAAATAAGCTAAAACAATTTTAAATTAAGGTATTTCTTAAAGTATTTGATTGGTTAGAAATTGTGGGCCTTCAGATATTGCTGTGGACAATGGGTGGGGGGNCTTGAAGTGAACTGATTTAGACGCACTGAAAGAGAAACACGTTTGCTTGTTTCAGAAACCTCTGCCTCTGAGTCACGTGAAGAGGATGGAGGAGGTTTACCAGCTCAACAGTGTTAAAAATGCAGAAGTCCGTTTCAGGTCAGAGCAAAAGAAACATGGTCGTGATGTCGTTGTTTTTTTATCCGCAACGAGTCACACTGTTAAACGAAGAGTTCATGATTGATGTATTTCAGGCGATGTGAATGTGACATTTGTCTTTTGCAGGTGGTTGCGTGTGTGTGTCAGGGCCCGCTGGGATGAGTCTGTTCCTCTCGCCCTGAAGATGGCCACTGAGCAGGGCAGAATGAAGTTTACTCGACCCCTCTTCAAGTACCTTCATTCATTTGTTCTGTAAAATTTGACCAAATATCACTTGTTTCAAAATCTGATAAGGATGAGAGGAACAGGTTGTTGCAGAGCAAAGACAGTTTTGTAATGTTGTTGTTGTTGCATTGAACAACCAAACACTTGATGGTTTGCTGTTGTGTAGATTTCACACACTTGTGTTTTTGAAGAGACTTTTAAAGTCTTTGCTGATCTAATATTCTCTCTCTCTCTCTCTCTCTCTCTCTCTCTCAGGGAAGTGTATAATTTCCCCAAGTACAGTGAGGAGGCAGTGAAGACTTTTAAGGAGCACCGTGGCGCTCTGCACCCGGTCACTGCGACGCTGGTGGCCAGGGATCTTAAACTTGAGAGTTAGAGAACTCTGGAGCACGACCCTCTCACAAGCTCAAGGCTACATACTGTTTTCCAGGCTCAGAATTAGCCTTTGAATATATATCTGCATAGCAAAGCTTCAGCAAACAGGTTAATGTGCAGTATGAGATTCTTATGCTTGGCCAGATCTGTCACGTTTTATCTCAATAATGTTTCAGTCTCAGGGTTTATAAAGAAACAAACCTTCTCTGGATCTCTGTATGAACAACAGCCTTTTGTACTCCGAGTCAGTGTTCTGTAATAAACCATCATGTGTACCATCAGTTTTGTACTCTGTGTTCACATGCGCTCATGAGGTGTGTAAGTTGCCCAGGAGGGTTTCTGTATCACAAACATCAGTTCTTGTGTGTTTGAACTCCAGCATGATCTCAGTGTAAAACGACACGCGCACCTCTCATGATCTGAATCAAACACAACAGAATGTAACAGCTCTTCTGGAGTGACTTCCATTTCTGTGAACTCATGAATGAATGAATCTGTTAAAGGTGAAGCTTGAATAATCTCACACTGACTGACCATCACTACATAAACACATGACGAAAACAGGACAGGCAGATAAACAGATGACGTTTCATGAAGTCTCTGATTATAAAAGTGAAGACACACAACACCAGCGTTCTGCTGTGTGTTTATTATATACTCGATTCAAGTGAACAGTGCAGTGTGAAGTATTTCATCGTACCAAACATCAGATTTACATCTTTCACAAGCAGGGGCGGTTTTAGGCATGGGCGAACACGTGGTCATGACACGAAGGATGCTGAAGGAGCCGCGCAGAAGCTGAGGGGGGCGGGGCGGAGTTAGTTGTCAGAGGGCGCCGGGAGGGAGTCTCACCCGGGGCGCAATTCAATGCAGAACCACCACGGTTCACAAGCCTCAGAGTGACGCCTCTGTGGTTCACAGTTCTCGTCTCAACGTTTTAAAGTTGTTGTTGTCACGTTCATCAAAACACGAGCAACTGCTACAAGTTCAGTGGCTCAAGGTTTGAATGTTTGACTTTTGGGTTGAAAGTTGTGGTTCAGATTTCTGTACTCACGTACAAAACAAAAAATCCACAACAAAAACGCTACAAATTCGACAGCTCATATTTGAAAAACTCAGTTCAATATTAAGTTGCTTTAAACACACTACATGTTGAAACATGGGCTAAATAACAAGCAAACCTGGGTTGAAACTCCGGGTACAATGCCAGTGAAACGTGTGCATGTGGTTGTGTTGACGGTGCTTTAACGTGCTTCATTTTAATCCATGTAAAATAAACGCAACATACATTATCACACAGCACCGGTCTGTCAGAGGGGGTAACCTTACAGTTCTGTGTAAAACATTCACCTTGTCCACCACTAGAGGGAGCCGTCACACCACCTGTGCCCTCCACATGCTTCATCGCTAACAAATGACAAGTCCATATTTACATTTACATTCATGCATTTGGCAGACGCTTTAAAAGCGACTTACATTGCATCATACTATACATTGTTTCTGAGTATGTGCAATCTCTGGGATCGAACCCATGACCTTGGCGTTGTTAACGCCATGCTCTAACCACTGAGCCACAGGAAAGCCATACCTGTGAATATTACAAAAACTATGATAGTAATCACTGACAAACATTTAAAGACAGCTCAGGCAGAATAGCAAATGAACAAGTTAACAGAAATACCACCATGCGCAAACAAATAAAGCCCACACAGACAATATTTTACATGAATAGATTAAAGTCAGAGCTATTAGGACAGCATATTTGAAATGTTTTCTAGTGTGTGTCTCTATAACCAGTTAACAAATAAAAGACGCACGTTTCTCTTCCTGCTTTTTTCCGCACAGTCAGATCTGTTTCAGCAACGTCACTCCCATTTACGAGCGCTTGTTTTGTCAAAGTCAGACACAAAACCCCGCAGACCTTTAAGTGGGTAATTCAAAATCCTGAAGGGGAAGTTTTCACAAGATAAAGAAAAGAAAGGAAAAAGTTATTACGTTCCTTCACAATAGCTCTGGTTGAAGTTGTGCCTCTTCTGATCTTCTCGCAGCTGGACTTCTGCTTTCCAGCCCGTCTCCTCTGATCTTCAGTCATCCAGGAGGCCTCAGCCAGCCGGCGAGCTGTCAAAGTAACGCTGGAATCAAACGCCACTCCATGCTCGGTCATGATCAAAGACACACAGGTAAGGCAGCCACAGAGACACACAATCACCATCTGAAAAGTAAGCCGTACACCCTCCTCCTTCCCTTCTGCTTTTTTATCTTCTGACTGCACTGAGAGGGCAGAAGCGTGAGGCATATTGATCGGTTCAAAGCAAAGCGATCTGGGTTTGAAGACGTGGGGGGAAGTTTGTTCTGGGCAAAACTTTTAGACAAAGGGAATGCTGGGATAGAGGTGAGGGTGCTGCTTAAAGAGTTTTGTGATGGCTGAAAACATTTCTACTGGCTTTGAATGTTTCTTTTCCCCCACTGATCATCCTCAAAACAGTGACACATTGATTGTTCTTCTGTTTATGACAGAGTTATAACACACACACACACACACATACACACATATATATATATCAGGAGTGAGAAGGGTTTTATTTTGGGTGTAACTATAAATATGGGAAATTTACCATACGTGCATTGTAACAACATTGTTGCATTGTTTTTTTTACATGTCAGCTTTGCTTGCATAAACTTCAGAGTTGATCTACAAACACCCTAAAAACAACTCACACAGTTTTTCATGAGATTGAGAAAGACGTTTTTTCAGGGCATTTGCTAAATATCAGAGACCTTTGATATTTAAGCACTTTTAAAAAGTCAGACGGAAGGAAGGCGTCTGTCTTCATGTCTCATCTCTTCGTGATTAATCTCATCTCCACCTCTTCCAGCACAAATATCTGGAGACGAGAGCCTCTGATGAAGAGCTTTTGAGTGTGTGTGATGATTATATTGATATTAATGTAGGTTTGATGACTTTTAGCGTGTCCGTCTCGTATTTAACCTCCATGATCATGAAAGCCACAAAGGCACGTGAAATTAAAGGATCCTCAGGCGAGATGCATGATTATTAAAGATGTAAACAGAAGATCACATGACTCCTCAGTGCTGGACACTGTGTATTATGTCTCGTGGATCTTAAATCATTGATTAAACGTTTGAATCCCTTTATGCTCACCTGTCAAGACAACAGAAAATCAAGTGTCATTCTGACACATTTTAAGATGAGTTCGATCAAAACAAGTCTGTAACTGGGGAATCAACTTGTGTGTTATAAATGTAAATAAGAATTTATACACGTTGTCTTTAAAAAGATTGTTTAAAATCTTTCACAAAAAGTCATACTGTTACGAAACAACACAAGGGTGAGTAAATGACAACAGAAAGTCATGAATTGGTTTCAAGTATTACTTTACTATAAAAAGTGTCAATGGACAAACGTTACAACAAGATCATTCTCACGCAATATTCCATGACATCATTGTATTGCAGAAAAGGAGTAACAGTGCGGTTTCGAGCTTTCAGATTTGGTTATATGTATGATATTAATAAAGGGGTTGAGACTTCCCATTTGCACCCGGTTCAATGGATGAGAAAGAGGAAACAGATCCAGATTTATATCAGACCGACGGGCAAATTGTGACAGACAGACAGAGATCACTGACATCACAGAAAATTACCTGAGCATCACACCTGCAGCAGCCAATCACAGGTAAGACATTTAACCCTATACACACACACACACACACACACACACAAATATGACTTGATATTTTCTGTCCCATCGACAATATGTTTAAACATGGAATAACTGGTTCAGTGACGTTCAGAAAGATCAGAGTTATACACTTAACATTTCATTTCAATACAACAAATGCTTTCCTCAGTTGCTGTTTTTATCTGGTAGATCATATGGCTGTTTAAACATGATGAGATTCAGGCTCTGGTGATGGTCCGGCTTGGATAAACTCTGTTTAGTTCATATATATTGTTCAGTTCTGCCAGTTAGTCTAACAGATCAACTCAAACTAGCAACAAAATCCAGAAAAATTAAACAACAGCTACAATACAGAATAACTGTATTAAATGAAATAGTTGTTTTTCAAATGTGTGTTTTTTAAAAAACAGGTCAGATCGGCTGTTTTTATATCTTTATATGTATATCTTGTCAGCTATCTTTAATACGTTAATACATCACTGCAGCTATATTCAACCTCATTATAATGTTATTTAACGACAGTTAAATTTTCTAGTTCACTCCTATATAAACAAAGTTTACTGAGATGGCAAACTAATTAAAAATGAAACACTACAAATATCTGTCGTTGGATTGCATGCTTACATTTCCATGTATGCAGAACATTTTGCTCTTAATTGCTAAAGCTGCTAAAGTTAGCAAAATCATGACATGATTCCCACGTGACTGAAGTGTTGATAAGACACACAGATAAGAAAATATTGAGCCTGTCAAACTCAAACTCAAATATAACTTGAAGCAGAAACGTCTTCATATGTCTGGTACGTCTGATAATAACTGCCCTTCAGTAACAATACATTTCCAAAACTGAAAGTCTGTTTACAGAACACGAGTCTACAGTGACAAAATGACTTGGCAAAAAACAACAACTAGGACAAAACAAAACAAAAGAAGAAGAAGCCGCAGTCGTCGTCACATTCTGTAAAGTTACTTCAAAAAAACTTCCTCAATTTGGCTCCCATAAGATTGTTGTTGTACAGTTGTATGTACTCAGGAAATGGCACCTATCATGAGATCTTTGCGCTCGGTTCTTCATGAAGGATGTGGCTTTTGCCCTCACTTTAAAGAAAACCAGTTATAGGAACAACATTTGAAAACAGGCCATGATCAGAACGTGAGGTATGACCTTGCAAAAAAGGCTCGTTGATTTTTTCTGATACTAATTCTATATTAATTACAACGGTTTATTAAAACACCATTAGATCAGAATGAGGGACTCAGGCTACGTCTAGAAGCAAGAAGGACAGCAGACGTACATGATGAGACGAACATATATTATAACAACGTTATATATCATAAAAATCACGTTATTATGAAGTCGTTAGTGGAATGTTTTAAAAATGTTACAGAATTAGCTAAATGTTTGAATAGTGTTCCTAAAACCATGGAATAAGGTCTAAAACTGGAAGTTTTGAACGTCCCTAGAAGTTCGAAAATAAATTTTTTTACATTTCTGTTAATGGAAACGTTACGGAAATGTTCTTGCAACCTAAAATTGTTAGCTGGGACGGAACACATAAGAAAACGTCACAGACAGGAACAAGGTGCACCGGACAGAACCCACCGACAGGTTAATATTATTTATATAGAGAGAGAGAATGAGAGAGAAAAGAGAGCGAGTGAGCGAGTGAGAGAGAGAGAGAGGTGTTGATCAGTGTCAGAGTGTGTGAGAATCATTTGTGTGGTGATGTGGACAGGACAGACCAGGTGAAAATAGAGAGGAAAAGATATCAGACATTTGAATGACAATGAGATAATGGAGACGTCTGCGAGAGCAGGTGTTGAGACAGCTCTCCCACAATGCACCTGGTCACCTGCCAGGACCACACTTCAGACTTTAAGCCTATGGTGCATGTGTCCATTTTATTGCTGTTTCAGTATTAAATCTCCCATCAAGATAGCCTGTGATCTTTTGTTTGCTAATCAAACCTCTAGTTTACATATGTGAGTCAAAAATGACACTTTCAAGACTAAAAATGCTTTTTTTATCTAACACAAGAAAAAGAATGAGACAGACGACATGACCTGTTTCACAACACAGAAAGCCAGAGAACTGATGAGGGATGTGTGCAAAAAAAATAAGAGAGAGAGAGAGTAAAGTGCTTTGGGAGGAAGTGAGGCGGTGCGCTGAGGCAGGAAAGCGAGGGTGCCATACTCACCTCTGATTCAGCCCTGATTCATTCAACTGTGATTGGTCAATATCGGCAGATCGCCCACTCACCTCCTAAAGGTCAGTTACAAGATGACGGTCGTGGACACAGTCCTGTGTGAGTGAAGACACAACACGTGTGAAAAAAACAAGACAGATCCCACTTAAAAACAACACTTGGTATATCCTAAAACTGGCTTTAATGATGGCGTGTGCTCGAGCGCCACATGTTTGTGCCAAACCTGAGGATCCAAAAACATTCCAGAGACTGTCTTGTGAAGGAAGCAGGAAAATCTGCCCTTTTGTGCAAAGAGATTTACATGGTCAGCGTTACAAATTGAGTTGACTTAACTTAACTGACAGGTCGACTTAACCTGTCAAATGACCAAAACAATCTGACAACAGTGCTTTAACGATAAGAAGTTAGCTTCTTTGCTAAAAGGTGACTAGCTCTTTAAACTGGACGGCAGGGCTTCTTTTATCTGATGTTTAGCTAACAGAATTGAAAAAGTTTTGTATGTCGCAACTGAACGTTACTTGTCAACAGTGACCCCTTGTGCGCATCTGATGAACTGCATGTGTGAAGCCGTGAAACTTCATAAATTCACCAGCCCTGGTAAGTTAATAAAGGGCAGGAGTTGAAGATCTCGGAATTTACATTCCAGACTGCATATTGTTTAATGACAGGGAGGAAAACTTGAATTTCCTCATTGAGGAGCGGCAGTATTAGAGCTCTCATGAGCAGTGCTATCAAACCGAGAAGTGATGAAGGAGCTCTCCACACGCTCCAACTCCAAGTGCTGTTTGAGAGCCCTTAAAACCGAGACCATCTTACCCTGCCTGCCCAGCATCTGCACCGCCCTCGGAGGAGCACCTCACCCCAGACGAGGTTCAGGCACAAGTGAGGCTCAGCTTACCTCGTCCAATCAGTGACAGCGGAGAGGTTCATGGAAAGGTGAGGCAAAGCTCAACCTTGGCCAATCAGAAATGACATTGTATGTCTGCTCTCTCCTCCTTCTTGGCTTTGACCGTGGCACCATATCTGCTGCTTTTAAGAGTGTACAATGGCTCAAGAGGAGCACTGGTCAGACAGACACAAACATAAGCCTCTTACAAGTTGTCATTGTTTTAGACAGAATATCAAACCAACCCTCCAATATGCTATTTTAAGGCATGTAATATGGGGTATTAGGGAGTATTTTAGTCGAGTGTGTTGTAGGTTTGGGATGTACTTTTCCATCTCCAACTTGATCCATTATCCAGACTCACTGACTTGGGCCCGAGCACAGAGGGAGAGCAGATGGAAGCCAGTGAGCGCAGAAATGTAAGAATGAGCTGTGAAAAGAGCAAATAAATAGGTGCTTCTACTTGAAAGACCGGCAACAAAGACATTTGAGGACCTGAGAGACGACATGAGAGAGGAGGAGAGAGAGAGCAAGCAAGTGTTATGTCTCTCAGCCCAGAGCTGATGGACGAGCCAAACGCCACACAGGGCCGTTTCCGAGGGAAAGATTTTAATGAGGCCTGTGGGGGGCGGCGTGGGGGGGCGTTTGAGCTCATCAAACTGAAACACATCCTCTGAGATCACACACACACACAAAACCTTCCTTGAGACTTAAACATTTAACAGGAGCAGGGCTGGATTTAGACCTCTGTGAGGTCTCTCTGCACTGAGGTCCATTTTACCTGAGGCTACGATTCTGAAGTTTAGTCTGTACTTCCTTTGTGTCTACCTACACAACCAGCTAACCATTCCTGCTAAGACCCGTTAGCCCGCAGGCTTTTACATTAGACTGTAAATCACTGGTCAGAGCTGACCCCATCCCGACCCCAGATGCCACCCGAAAATAACGCCGAAAAGGATCCATGAGCAATTTAAATATTCCGAAGGAAATGTAAGTGGTGCCGAGGAAAATGTGTTACGATGGTGGAATGTTGTCAGTGGTTGTCTGGCCATCGTTGTTCTGCTGACTGAGTGTTTGTTAGCGGTTGTTTTGTCCATATAATTGAATAAAAACAAAAATTGCTATTAAATTAATAAAGTAGTCTCGTAATTTTAAGGAATATGTGAGTACAGCGAGGGTTGCTTCACCAAATCCTACTAATTCTTGTTTTTAATTATAAATGAAAATGTCAAAGATATGAGAAGCAGGCTGCAGCCTAACACGTGCCCGTTTGCCAGCCTTGGATCGTGATAAACTCCAAATATAGATTTTTATTGTTCTGTAAATTGTAGTAAATGGGACACTGTTTGGGATTTTGTGGAGATAGTGCAGCCTGTGACAAAAGCCCAAGTTCAGTGACATTATTGTGCAGAATGAAGCCTTATTACCATATTAACTCTGTTAAATTCCCCTGTTGTCTTGAGAAATACTTACTCGGCCCGTAATGGCAACAAATAGTGGTCCAGTGTGGATACAGACCCAAGAGCAGTGCAAGGACTATTGTCCAAATAAAGGAAGTGAAAACCATCAGTGTGCATGGAATGCTGATTGATGGACAGGAACATTTTTGAGCAGCATTTTGGATCGTCTCCAGCATTTTGGATCGGTGTGAGGAAAGGAAGGACTTGCCAATTATGTTGCTCTCCGGCTTCTGTTCCTCGTATAACGCGGCTCGTTTCTTTCTCAGTGCTGTCTGGTTCTCAGCAGGGTTCCTCTGATTGTGTGAGGTCATCACTGTCTCCATCATCTCTCTGATGGGATACGGTCCTGATGCTGCATAACTCCACACATCACATATCTGATTTCCTCTAACATGACGGAGTCAAACACAGAGGAGATATTTCTTGCCTATGTAACATAAAATCTGTGGTGATTGACTTACATGTAGCTCATGATGTGTAACACATCGAGGGTGAAAACAGATAAACAGGCTGTGTGGCTCATTTCTTCCTGGAAACGATGGTCTAGGGCCCAGTTTGGCCCGTCAGTTCTTCCAGGGTTCTGGCGCCTGTCCTAATCTCTCAGATTCCCCCTCCTGTGAGCCCTAAAGTGACGTTTTGTCGGTCAGGTTAATTTGCTCCTCATCATTCAGGAAAAATGGCCCAAATCACACACTTCCTGTCTTGCAAAGCCATGTTCTCATAAGTCCATTATGTCTGAGGTCTCGGAGAGCTGAACGGCATCTGTCTCCATCGGCAACAGTCATGCTGTTCTGTCCAGAACAAAGTCTCCTCTCTGGACCGGTGGTGATGTAGAACAGAACCAGTGCGAGATCAGCGGCCCGGTTTGCTGCGTGCTACAGCACAAACAAAACTTCTGCTTTACAGAGTCAAAGTCTGAAATATGTGCCAACACGACATCTCAATGAAGTCAATATATAGAAAACAATAAATTCAGCTTCTACATTAAAACACATTTAACACAGAATGAGATTTTAATGATTAATTATTCACTTAGACAAACAGAACATCTGTGTTACATCAAATGTGTCAATGAAAATCATACTGCAACACTAAATTACACTCAAACATTTCCCCAACAGATCATACCGAAACTGTGCTGAAATTATGCTTCACTAATTATTACACTCATATTATACTTCATGTACTAATGTGGTTTTATAATTATAAACTGTTTTTACGAAATGTATGTGTCACATTTCCCAGTTGTGTCACTTTCCACTGTTGTAATGTTGTGTTTTCAGCGTCCAGCATTAGGAAACCTGCCATGTTTCATTCATTCTCCAGCGCTGATGTGCCCCCCATGACTGATGTCCAGCAGAGTCAGTGGGCCCTGAGGTCTCCTTTCTCCTCGTACCCTTACACCAACCCAAACACAGGGTATGACTTCAACAACCAGCTGTCCACATGGTCGTGGTCCAGATGGAAGGTAGGGTCAACCCCCTGACACCTGAATGTTACTGAACCTCACACGATTAAGCAGTCAGATTTTGTTTCTTAAAGCCAAAAAGAAACAGGTGACTACCAAGCTAGTAATGAAATGAATCTGTTAAACATGCTGTTATATTTCATCTGTGATTTTCACAAAGCACACAAAGCAGTGCGATGTTGCGCTACGTTTTGCTAAAGGATTACGAAAAAACAAAGTGTGAACTTGGCAACTTTGAACCTGTGTTGATTTATGGTATTTAGCAGAGGAACTGGGCTAAAAGCGGTTAGCACATTTTTGAGTGCTAGCAGTTTTTCCAGAGCTGATCTTAATGAAGTTACATGCATCATAACACACACACATAGACTGACATCTTGTGTGGGGGGTCGGGGGGTCTCATGATCTGAGAGAGGGAGAGTGTTAATCAAGGAAGATATATGCAAATGTCAAAATTGTTAATCAAATAAGAACTGTAGGACTACGAAAAAGTATGAAAATTATTTAAAAATCTATAAGAATCACAAATCACGGATACCAGGAATCAATCGTTGTTCAGACATGCATGTTTCACATGCGTGTTGACGTGACTGTAGAACTCCACACGTGTGCGTTCAGAGACTTTTTCCCTCTTTTGCTGCGTCGATATTTAACGCAGTAATGTGATTATAGACGCATACAATGCTGCAGAGTTAAACCGCAAACCACCCAAACAGCTCTTTGTGTCTGAGGACTGCTGCTCTGGAATTCCAGTGCTGTGGATTTGCTAGCAGCATTGTTTCTGAGAGTCATTTCATACTATGTGCTGACAAATACACAAGAGCTGTGTTACGGTAATCACACTCCCCATGGTTAAGTGTTTATTTTGACTGTAAACAGCACAAGGTCTTATGAGATTTGAGTTCAGCACATTTGGCGAGTTCACAGAAATGCTCAAAATGTTAAATGAGGCAGGCACAGTTGAGTTTATATTAAAATTCGGATCTTAGACACATTCTTACACTTCCTGTGTTTGGAGGTGTGTCTCCTGGAAGTGTGCCGGTCCCTCAGCCTAAAGCAGACACACAAATACACAAACACACTTTTTCCCAAGAAGAGACAGATCGCACGCTATGTATCTATACGACCCCGGACTGTGAGTCTGGTCCTGGTGGGTGTGTCAGAGGTAGGTACTGAACTGAGGGGTTTATGGTCCAGAGGTATTATAGAAGACTAAGACAGGCTGGAGGCCGGCATGGGTGTCCGATTGGATCCCCAAATGACTAATAGGACCAAAGCAGACCACCCACCCCAGCTGGCTAAGACCCAAACTCAGCCTGACATCCTGCAGCCCAGCAGAATGACAGGAGGGTGGGCCGGTCTACAGACGTGTAACAGGGAGAGACAGTTTAGGATTTACTGTAGGCCAAACGTGGGAAAGAACTTCAGAAATTCTCTAGATGAAGTGTGGGACAGTGTACATAGACTGAGTACATAGTGCTCTGTACTTCATATAGTCTTGCACAGACAGACGTTTGACTGTAAAGCCGTAAAGTCTGGTGCACACTGGAGCTAATTCTGGTCATGAACCCCCATCTGCCCCACATGTAATGTGACCATATAAGGCAATAAGTTCCTGTTCACTGAAATATTACTATATAATAATGTGTGTCAGGAATAACCTTACGGACACGTGACATGACCAGTCCATCTTAACTCTCCAATCAGCAGAGCTCTTAATTAACCACCAAATACAACATTCCCAGACGAACCCTGATTGGTCACAAAGGCTACTCCTGTTGGTTGAGGGCGTGTCTTACGTTTGCCTCTCTTTGATCCAGCGGGGTCATTGTCCACTAATAGGATTAAATCAGTTAACTTTTAAATTCAATATATTGTGTGTAAAAACTCAATGGAGAGCAGTTTATCTGCCTGACCTCTGTGGATTAGCCTCCTCGTCCAGATGCTCCAGACGTGCCCCCCCTCTGTTCCTGGTAGGACAAAAAACGGAGGAATTCAGTCAGAACTACAAATGATTCCCAGGTCAAAGGAATACATTCCATCCGTAGATTGTGTTAAAGCTTTTTCAAAGGAGAGAACCAACCAGTCATGCAGTTTTTTCCACTAACATGGCGCCAGGGTGCCCCTCTGTATGCGATTTTGCCCATTATAAAAAGGATATATACAGTATTCGTTTGTATGTATTAGTATCATTATATGTATACAGTATCCGGATTACTGGGTTTCGAACCTGTGACCACAATTCTCCAGCTAGCATTTTTTTGGTTTATTAGGGAATGTTAGTTAGAACATTCTGGGAATGTACGTATGTGGTTACAAGCAATACATTCTATAAAGTACGTTCCTATAAGGTCAAATAAAAAAATTACCAAACGAAGACCAAATGCTAACGTTAGAGCAACGTTTTGCATTGGTTTGGTCGGTGTGTGTGTGTAAATCATGCTCATGTTGGCAGATTCGTCTGTTGAATCCTGATTTAGCGATTACGACTGAAAGCACAGATTACATAGATTACATTACTCATCTTATTATCCAATGAAGACAAATTGTTGATGGAAATGACATTCTGTTCTGGAACTGCTTCAGTGTAATAACATAACAGCTTTGGCACAAGTTGAATGGGGGAACTGGTACATGAGTCTCACCAGAACACATCTGGCAACAAACAGAACGTTCTGAAAGTTACCGAAGGCCCCATGAACAAGCCCATGTTTCTCTCATCTGGGATGAATGCTGTATGTGTAGCAGGTGTCTGCCAAAAATTCCTGTCTTATTTAAAACGCTCGGCCCATACCAGCCCTGTAATCCTATTACATCTAATCGAGTCTGCAGTGGTTTTCAGCTTCAGCCACTAATAAGATTCAAAGGAGAAAGGTTCAGGACATGGAATATATGCTAGCGTGAGCTTTCAGAGATGAGTGGAGAGTATCGCTCTGCCCTCGAGGCCCCTGTGGGGTGTGATCTGGCCTAAGGGCCCTTTTGGGGACCTGGGGAGGGTCTGTGGAGGGTCTGTTTGGATTTGCTGGGATTATTAAGATTCTGCTTTTTATGTTCTCGTTTTGATTTAATTTAACAGTAGTAGTAGTAAACTAAAGTGTTTTCCCTACTGAAAAAAGCTAGTTTTACAACCACAGTAAATGATGCGAGTAATTTTAAAATAATTTATACAATTATTCAACAATGATACATATGTACTTTCTGTACCGTTACTATTTTATTTTAATCTCTCTTTTTGTCTTTTACAAACATTCTTTCTATTTGCACAATCTTTCGTTTGTTTTCCACTAACTGGAGCTTCTTTGATTGTGAACTTCGCAAACTCGACCAACCGGACACTGTCTCGTCTTCAAAGCTGTCTGTCTGTCCTGACTGACCTTTGACCTGTGATCAAAGCCAGCCCGTGTCTGCATTTGATGATAAGACTTGTATCAAACGGGGTCACTGTGGCCCCTAATCTGGTGTATCATCAGGGGCCCTCGCGAACCCCTCCAGGCCAACAGCTCGGCCCCCCTGATGACTCGCTGGCGCCTTTTTTGGGAATATTCCTCTTGGATGCTGTTTTACACAGGAGCAACTTTCTTGTGGGGATAATGGACCATGAAGATGGACTTTGATATTTCAAATCATATTATCATGTCCTACAGGTTTCATTTTAAAGCGTTTACAACAGGCCAATCCTCTGCTAATAAAACTTCAGTAAAGAAGCATTCTACACATTCTGCAACTTAACATAATTAATGTATTTGCATAAAGAAACTGAAGTCTATTTTTAGGACCTATAAGATCCAAACACAGTTTTAGTTACTGTAACAGATGCTTCACTCTGTTGTATTTATCATTATTCTCAATGATAATTCTCATTGGTTAAAAACAACAATCGCAATTATTAAGCAATATAATCCATAATCTAACACTGTAGGGTTTTAAAGTCGAATAAAATCATAAAGTGATCAAATACACATACAGTATCTACTCATTGTTAATATTGTGAAGAATAAAACAGATACAGGGATACCATTAGCCAGTAAAGACGGCCAATCCCTCCCTCAGGAAGTCAGATTAATGTCAGTCAAGATCAGAGGAATACATTATTAGCTGCACAGCATCATCTAATCTCAATCTGATTACTCCACCCATTCAAGAGATAATCTCTACAATAATGTTTCTGTTGATTTCTAAATCCTTCTGGCATCCACAGAGGTGTCAATAAAAACTCAAAACTCCTGCACCAAGCTCCCGACATACATTTCTTAAAAAAAAGGATTTCTTTAAACCTCTTATATAATCATTTGGAAATTTGCTGACGTGGTCATTTACTCTGGTTATCTCTTCTGCTGATCTGCATGGATTGTCAGTGTCATAGAAGAACCATTTTTGACTGTATGCTTCCATAAAGAACCTCTGTAGAACCTTTCTGTTTCACAAGAGGTAGCTTGTAGTGAAGATAGGTTCCTTAGACTATTAACAGGTAAGAAATGGTTCTTTGTGGAACCACAAATGGTTCCTTTATAGTATTGCTGTGAAGAACCATTTAAGAACTTTTATTTTCAAGAGTGAACAACCTCCTTACTGCTCCAAGACCCCCCAACAAGTCTCAGAGTTACAGAGATTATCAATCACAAAAGGAGAAAAGAGAGAGAGAGAGAGAGAGAGAGAGAGAATAAATGATTCACTGGATAATGTAATGTGGTTGAGCACAGCTTGAGAGAGTGTCGGGTTTTGGAGGATCGCGGGCATTCTCATAGCTGGCCCGTCTGCACAATTAGCCGTCTGACCTCCGACCCCAAGCAAAATAATTAATGAAAAACAGAGAACGAAGCCAAAATGTGCAGAGCCATTTGAGTGAGGGAGGAGGAATAAAACATCAAAGAGTGTTTGTAATTGGCCCCATTTCTTTCAATTCATTGACTCAAAATAATGGCTTCAGGTTCATTATCAACAGCTCGTAAGCTTAGGAGCGCTAAACTTCAGCGGGACCGTGTGGATCGCTGCCTGCGGGTCGATGGCGTAGCGTTAGCCGTAGATGTAATGCACGATACGGTTGTGTTTTAGAACAGACGGTAAATGTTTGTGCTTTGAGAAAGATTTTGGCTATCATCAAAATGTTGGAATATAACTGGTACGGTCAGGTGAGTCGACTCGACATTTAAAGCTTAATATATCCACTTGTGTGTTGTTTTAGTCAGCCATTTGTTTTTTTTTGGGGGGTGGGGGGGTGTACTGCCGATATATTACTGCAGCTGTCACATTAGGAAATATATTTAAAAGACTGAAATGATAATTTTGTGACTATCGTTGACTTAATGTCTGTTGCTAATATGAGTGTTATCTGTTGTAAATGTATACTTCTTTAATGCATCA
Organism: Botia almorhae; assembly: GCA_036877575.1. NCBI lineage: Eukaryota > Metazoa > Chordata > Actinopteri > Cypriniformes > Botiidae > Botia > Botia almorhae. The sequence continues at coordinate 360,557 of JAZGTJ010000001.1, forward strand.
AATTAATCCGTAATTAACAAGCACATCACAAACTGTCTGTATGATGCACAGTTTGTATAACGTGTCAGCTTGACGCTACATTGGACAAAATAAATTCAAGCCGGTTAATTTAATTCTCTTAATTGTATCGCTGGTGTCGTGTGTGTGTTATGGTGACAGGTCATTAAACGCTTCACATTTTCCACTAACTGCCTCACAACATAAGCGACTCAGACAAACCGCTGATGTAGCGTGTGGATTAAACGCCAGTCATAAAATTACAGCAACAGACTTAACAGGTCAATTAATCTACATTTAGATTTTGTATCATACACACACAAAAACAAAAAGATCTCCTTAATTCAAATTATGATTTTATAGCCGCGAGCAACATTTCCAGTTTAATGTCCAGAATCTCTACAAAAAACGTAACTGCCTTTAAATTAAAAACTGACAGAAGTTTGAATATCTAGATCTGACACCATTAACTGTAGAAGAGAGAGTCTGGACTGATGTTTTGTGTGTAAACTAAAGCCTGTGTGACTACTGTAGCGTAATACTATTAACCATCTGCGCAGTTAAACAGGCCCTTGAAGACTTGAAATCCTCAAGTATCACGTGCAGTTAACCCTGCTCACGCGCCGGCCTTCACCAGCACAAGCTAAACTCCATCACCAGAGCCCAAATGCTAAAGCCACCAGCATGTGATGAGGTAAAATACCTCATAACTGTTCATACAAACCTAACATGCTCAAACACACAACTGTCCAGCCCCCAATCCATGCCCAAAGCTGCCCCTGCCCCCAGTGGGGGTCTCACTGCTTAGATTGACTGGTGGTTTTCTCATACCTGGTTGTACCACATCAGATACTTAATAACCTAACGTCTTTAGAGAAGCATGCGATGATAAAAGGAGAAGGTTCAGACCATGTTAGCATCACTGAAGTCCTCAGCTGAGAGAGGAACGAGAGCAGAAATAAAAAGTGACGGACGCTCAAGAATGTGGGATTCCCTCCAGCTGTCTGTGTTAGTGTTCGTCATTACCGATTCATTCGCACCATCTGACAGATATTAACCATGTTACGATGGTTTCAAGGAATTTAAAAGACATTTGGGAATGTGAGACCTTCTATTGGCAAATTCAAAAATCAGAAACTTATTCTTTTTCAGCAGTAGTGACTTTGCATTAACTTAAAATTTGTGAATCATAATGTTTTGAAATATGTACAGTAGCCCATTAATAAGTATTTACTTAAAATACATTCATGTTAGCATTTGGCATTATTTTATGCTGCAAGGAACTGACTTCATACGTGTCCTAAAATCAGATCGGCAGATTAAAATAAATTACAAAATATTACTGCTGAGAATGTCATTTGTTGCAGAACTGATGCAAAGAAATTTAAACATTTTTGATATGTTGCTCACACAACTGCTTTTTAAGGTCACTTATAGATTAGCTACCTGTTATGCTTGTGGCTGTACGTGCCAAATTTCCCAGCGTAATATCTTATTTGATACGCCCCAAACCCGAGGCGATTTCCTGCTTGACAAACGCATCCATTTCCATCCAGATAGACAGCAGCTTTCATTGAGTTTTGACGACAAGAGCCCGTCATATATGGCATTATGTACCAGTGTTTGTTCTTCTCCTACCATCAAATTAAATGAATCAGTCTGGGCGGAGGGAGTGTGGAAGAAAATGACATTCAAATCCAATTTTTATAAAGTGGACCGTAAACATCAGTGTATTCATCTTCAAATACTGCCTGGATATTAAAAATCATTCGATTAGGTCATAATAAAGAAGTTTCCTCTTCTGGAAAGTTTCTGTAGCACCGTTGACGTGCCGATATTTACAGTTTGTGTGAATGAAGCTTTGTTTTGCTCTGCTAGCGGACACTGTATACATGCTAACCGCGAAGATCCATTTTAGCCTAATATAATAGAGCCTAAAAACAGCTCAGCAGCTAAAAGTAGACGGTAAACATGCATAATAAAATAACTGCTAATAGCATTAGCAAAAAGCCAAAGATTAAATGAATAAGGAGTCTGATCAGCCTTTGCAGTTAATCATTGTATCCTGTAATTAATAACAATAAATTGATTCTGTATTTAAGTCCTTCCTTTGTATACAAACATTGTAAATTGTACATGACTTTCCCGACACCCACAAGCAGATCAGATCAGCACCTAAAATGACCAATGACATCCAGTGTTAAGAGACAACTTTTAGAGAATGTTTCCTGTTAGCTGGGTAATGTCACAGCCCGACTGGCTCACTGTGTTTCTATAAGCATCCATACACGCACACAAATCCTGTGTAGATACTCCACAATGACACACACACACACAAATGACTCGACTTGAAGAGAATGTTGAAACAAGCGTTTCTTTGTCGCCCTTTAAACCGTGTATTATTAGTTCGGTTGAGGTCAAAGTTGATGTAATTTACTGCTTATGCTTCATTAAACCGCTATTGCATTATTTCATTTGACACAATTAGATTTCAGCGGTAATGAATGTATGTCCAGCAAAAGCTTTTGAGCAGCAAATTTAGCCACAAATGCACTTTATGTGCCAAAAAGAAAAAAGTTAAATATACTTGATTCTGGGCCAAAGGTCGTAGGACAGTTTCCATTGGAAACGGCAACACTAACTTAGACTGAAGTCAGCGAGTTGATAACTGGAGACCGGGGACAGAGCTGGAATATAAACCTGCTATATTAACCGCTGGATCATATATGTGATTCCACTAAAATGACTTTGTACGCAGCTGTACCTGCTATTTTATTGCCAAACACCTGCCAAACGTGTGATAGCTGTAATCTTGTGTTTGGTAGCGCTCGTAAATCAGAGTTAATTTGATCAGATAAGACGAGACACTGTGTTTAAAGTCTTAATTTAATCCCTCATTTAATCTTATCCGACATTTGAAATAAAACAGGATGTGTTCAGCTGTTCCACGGTCACATCTCGCAACAGATAATGACACGAAAGTTCTTCTGCTCTTAAAATAAAACCGTAAGTAACTCGGATCCTGTAATAAAGACTTCATTTTTAAATAATGGATAATAAAACAGGCCACAAAATACCCTACACATACATTAAAGGCCTGGCCATATTTAAGGATACAAATATATAGATACAAAATATAATAGAGAATTAATGGGTGCTTTGACTTGGATCAGTAAACAATCACCTAGCAACTTCTCAGAACACCGTAACAACAACATAGCAACACCCACAACATCATGGCAGGGAGTTATGCATACATTTACATTCATGCATTTGGCAGACGCTTTTATCCAAAGTGACTTACATTGCATTATACTATATATTGTTTCCAAAGATGTGCAATCCCTGGGATCGAACCCATGACCTTGGCGTTGTTAACGCCATGCTCTAACCACTGAGCTACAGGAAAGCATAAGAATCAATACGACCCATATAAATTAATTCGAAGCTGTGAATATTGTAACTATTTATATACAGTACAACAATCAGTTCAAGCTGTAGTTTAGTCCCCATGTGGGCTATAAACTGAAGCTCTGCTTACTGTGATAAACCCTTAAATTAACACACGATCCGCCATTAAAATCAAACTCTCCTCAGCCACAGCGTAACAGTGCAGACAAATCCATTTAGGTGTTTCAGACTGGTGATTACTCAGGCCCAGATAAAGAAGCCCTTTCAAAACCACAGATTACCCACAAGCCCTTGCTCTGAGAGTGCGGGCTCTGTTTTGTAAGTCTGGAGTGAAGTCATGTGATCTGGTTTGGTCTTTTTTGTGATTTGAAGGGGATCAGTGCAAAGCAGGGGGTCGGGTTCGAGAATCATGGGACGCGGTTAGATGGTTCCAAAAAGTTGCCGGGGCTCCAGAATGGAGCATATATTCATTTTTAATACAAAAGCTGTTTGTTTGATCTGTATAACTGCAGCTACATTACGAGGGGTTTATAATGTTTATTTGAAACTCAGGAAGTTTGTATCCACGTTTGTATCGAGTCGGATTGGACCACACAATGGCCGATGGGTCAGAATCATGTAATGTGGAATTCGTCTCAGGTGTGTGTGTGTGTGTGTGTGTGTGTGTGTACAGTGTGAACAGTCTGCTTTGTGGGTTCTGATGAAGCAGCGAGTAATTGATTTAAAGCGATCATTGCATTAGATGTAATCACATCTTTTCATAAAACAGAGGAACTAACTTTCCATTCATTCAAGATGGATCGACCTGTTAGCAAAACGATGAAGCTTTTTATGTAACGTCGTCTGTAAGTAACATCATAATCTAACTTATGACAGTAAATTATATGAAAACAAACTGTACCGGCAGTCAGAACATACTGTACCGTATATCCACAAGTCTATGATAAATCTATGATGTTAGTGCACAAAACAGTTCAATATTAAAGCTGTTTTCGAGACAGACAGCTTACGCAAACTTTTCCAGGCAAAATATCATACAAAAAGAGGAGCAGATAAACAAAAACAACAAATGTGTCTTTGGACACTTTTAGCTTTCCAAACGAATATTTACATTTAATGTGATAAACATCACCTGCGGTTACACCCGTGGAACTGACATCATACATAAACTAAATTAACCTGGTAACCAGTTGGTAACCACAAAATAACCGGAAAATATAATCTCATTTCATTTGATCTGATGCCTTTTGATTTGATATTTATGCAGGTGGAACCGAAGTGTCTTTTTGGGGCCGTTGTATCCCCAAATGTTCATTTTATTTTTTGAATCTAAATGAAAGAGTTATACGTCTTAGATATTTTGAAAAACATTCGAGTTTTTGTTGATAAACTGGATTGTGAGTTTCTGGAGAGTTTGGCACTCCCATCCTACACTTAACATGAATGTAATATTTAATTTATATATGAATCATTAAAGCTTTCTGGTGATTATACATTCCGTTTCTACTGGGATAAAACAGCTCTCAGATGTGTGCCGGACTTTGATGTCCTGTCTCAGAAGCGCACAACTTTTACAGGAAGTAGCTAATGTTTAATACATACTGTATGTGGGCCCAACAAAGGTGAGAGTTCTGACCGGGCCCGGTAAGAACACAGAAAAACGGCCGAGCAGGACTAAATACACAAACAGTGTCTATAAACACTAGACAAACAGCTTCAAAGGCCCTCTGGTCCATTACTAGAAACTCCTCAGCACTTCCTGTGAAACAGGAAACAGGGAAACACAAGGACGTACGTCCTGCTAAATCAGATTCCTCAGCTGTTTTCAGTCTTTACGAATCATCTTCAAGTTCAGTCGCTATAAATCTACAGCGTTCGAAATTGTCCAGTTTCATAATCGACTCGGTTCTGAGATTTGTTTATCTGACGTCGGCACTAAATATCTTATACATCTGTGTGGGAAAAGAAACTAAAATCTCTGTGATGCAATATACAAATTGCCCTGCGGGACAAAAGTTGAACAGAAAACATTCAAAACAATGAACTTCCCCCAAGCTTCGCTCAGTGCTTTTAAACAGAGAGACTTCAGTGACCGGCACTATGCACTGCTGTACCCTTGAGTGTGTGTGTGTGTGTGAGAGTGTGTGTGACTTTTGAAAGATCCCAGGCTTTAACAGACCTTAGTGAATTCTTCTACGTGTGCACATATGCAACAGTTACTGGTGTGTTTAGATTTATTATACTAAAAGTCATCCGTGCACGAGTGTGTGTGTGTGTGTGTGTGTTAAAGTGATAACCTATCAACAAAATTTGCTGAATAAGCCTCTAAAGATGGTCAGGCAGGAAATAGCAAAGAACAAATACCAGCCATCATCCTCCGTTCCGAAATTCTGCCTGTGTCAGGCTTTTGAGTGACCACTAGAGTCAGAGGAGCCCCGTTCAGAGGAAGCTGTGGAGCTGAGAAAGCCCATGTGTCATGCCTTCCTCTGCAGACCTGCGATACTGCACACACAGCTCAGGAAAGCCACAAACACACACATACAGCAGACCGAACTGATTCCAGCTCAACGGCCTTGTGGTGTGAAGGCAGAGAGCTCTGAGTGTTTGTTCATGTAGTGTGTGATACCTGCTGACTGACTGCAAACGTCTCTGACTGGACCATGAGCCGCTGCTGTGTGGTGAAGGTCATCTCACTTACTGAGATCCAGCTGATGCCGGTATGTAGCTGCAATGAAAGAGAGAGAGAGAGAGAGAGAGAGAGAGAGAGAGCTGGCACTGGAATGCATGTTGTTGCATGATTGCATGTGAGTTTTTTTCAAATATTGTGTGTTTAATATTGTTTGTGTGTTTTATATCAGTAAGAGTCGACATGTGGTGCTTCATTGTGGTTAACACAGCAAAGCAGTGTTGCACTTTAGATTGTATTGCTGTAACCCAGAATCTATTCATTGCTGTGCTGTAGCTCAATGGGCAGAGCGCAGAGCAAGGTAATGGGTTCGATTCTCAGACACACACTGATAACTCAAACGCACTGTAAATCACTGCATAAAAACATCTGCCAAATGACTAAATAGTGCTTGTAATAAAAAAAGGCAAAAAGTAAAAAAAAAGCATCAAATACAAAAATGGACAACATTTCAAAATCTGACTCTCAAGATAATAATAAAAGCTTAAATTGAATTTGATTCATTTGTGTGTGTGTGTGTGTGTGTGCGATTTTACTTTCTCTTCCCTTTAGAAAGTGTTGTGGTCTAACAGAATTGATTCTAAGCAGAAATGTTTGGTATATTATTCTTCTGGAGAAAAACACAAAATACCAGCTCTGACTCAACATATACTGCAGTATAATACCATTTAAAATCACATTTTATTCATTAATGTCAGTACACTCACCCTGACATTTGTTCTTGTGGGCGTACAAGGTTTTGTCCATAATTTCCACAGCCGGTAAAAATCGCCCCCCTCTGTGTTTCAAAACTGTGATTTTTCTGAAGTGAAACTGGATCTTGACACATCCTGAAATGAGATTAAGCAACATCAACATAAGAGCAACAGATTTGTCCTCATCACTTAAGACACAGCTGCAGGTTTTCTGCACACACACACACCTACAGTCCACGCGGAAGGTAAAGACAATATTTGGCTCATTCACATTATAACAACACGTTGATCTGAAATTGATTTGTGTCTGTTTGTGTCAAACTTATTAAGAAAAATCATTTTGATTGAAGATTTCTTTCTTATGCTGTGAAATTCCTACAGTTTGTGCATGTGAAATATGTTGTTTGTCAGTAGAAATCTTACATAAACGACATTAAACTAATTCTGTATCTTTAATAATGTAACATAGCTTGGCATATAAACTAGCTCTTAACTTGAAAATGTTAAAAGAATACATTATGTTCTCTGTAGATGATGTAAACCCTCTTATTTTCCACTTTTGTCAGCAGGAGTGAATGAATGAAGAGGTGTGTTCATATTTTCTACACTAGGGGGCGCTGAGCGGCATGAAAGCTGCATCAGCGTTAGATTTGTTAAAGGTTTAGTAAAGTAACAGTCTAGACTGTCTTTACTCAGATCTGTTGCTTTCAATAGATCATCATACAGTATTTCCACCGAGAGAGCTAGTGTGACCCAAAACATTTCAGCTTTAATCGAATTTAAGGCTGTGATGAGTTATTTGTTGTATCTCCTGAGTTTACAGCAGAGAGACATGCCAAAAACACAGCGAGCAGCGGGAGGGATAAGCAGGGACGAGGTCGCAAGCACACAATGATTTCTTTCACCTTTGCCTGGGATAAGAGAGAAGTTACACTCCGAGTCTCTTCTGAGGACAAATCCAGTGTGTGTGATGAAAAGAGCTTTGCAATGCTTGATAAACAGAGACAGACGTCCACTGAACTGTCGAATGTGCGTGCAGAGGGGAACAGAAGATCCGATTTGGTCCCCAGCTCTTTGAGTTCATCCCTCAGGGGCTTACATAAATTTCAGTGTGTATTAAAAAACAATATTTTTTATTTAAGAGCTGAAGAATGAGCCAGTTGGACCGGTCTTCCAAAAAATTCAGTTTCACATTTATTGAGCTAATTATGTTAATTGCCATGTTGATTGAATTAACTTGACACTCAATCATACGGTTGGCCGTTTTTAGCCAAATGGTCAGTAAAAGTTCACCATCATAAAAATAACTTAACAGTCATGCTTTTGTGAGCTCATACAACACAATGATGGCTAACAGGGGCAACCCGTCACCCCAAATGAACGACCTCTTCCTATATTTAACTTTACAACATGTTGAAGACTAAAATTAGAGGAGCGACCAGTTCACAACAGTTAGTTTTGGAAAACGGACAGAAAACAATGTTGACCAGTGAGTCTTATTCAGAGACAGGCCTCTAGGTCATTTGGAAACTGCACAGAACAATCAGTGCTTGTTTCTGACCTCCTTAAGCAGAAGTGGCAGGAGAAGGAAGTCTGGGATTGGCCGCTTCACGCAAACAGAACTGGGCGGTCCCACCGCATGTGTGATATAGGGATAAACAACTCTGCTGGAGTCATCAAACCAACTGATTACTGGGACCTGCAAGAGAAGGCAAAGGTCTCGGCTTTGGCTCAGATTAGGCCTATGAGTTTCTGCTGGTAGCTTCTAACAGCCCGAGATCATTCATTAGTGCTCCTCAACCGAACACACAGAGGATTAACAATGCCACACTTAACTGACTGCGGCTTCTACAAGATGAGAGACGGAGGCCGTGTTGCCAGCGTAAGGACTTCCTGTATTCTGCTTTGACTTGTGTAAAGCGCGGGCCGTGTTGGTACTTGGTCATGGTTACTGGTTTGATGTTTGGCTGCTGTTGTGTTGTGTTAGGTTTCTGAACGCTGTGAGGTTTTACTTTCATGTGTTAGATGGTTAGAGATGGTTGGTGAACTCTACTGAGATCTCTCAGCTGGTGTCTGATTGCTTAAACTGAGTGGAACAAGAGCCAGTTTGAGTTGAACGAACCTTTTGTTGGGGCCTATTTCATCCTTACAAAAACTGTTATGATCCATGCATGTCATTAATGACATTCATTTGTAGACATACAGAACCTGCAGAACAGAAAACAAGCAGTTCAGATTTTTTCCTCTTCCTTCCAAAGGTTCAAAACCATCTGGAGAACTCCAAGTACCATCTTCACCAGAACCAAGCCCAGCAGGTCAAGCAGTATTTAACTTTGGGAAGCAAACTCTCCGGCCAGGCCCACCCAGTTGCCCACCCTCATCCAGGCCAAACTCTGGGCACGGTGCCCATCATGCGCAACGGACACATGCCACCCGTGCCCGACAGCGGCGCTCCGGGCAGCCCCGTCACCCTGCTCACACTGGCGACGAGTCACGAGAGTGAGGTGAGGACCCTCTGTGATGTCATTCGTCTGCCACTGTCTCTTTCTGTACTCATCAGTAACTTCAAACCTTCAGCCCTGATCGCGTTTTCAAAGTGTCAGCGCATCTGATAAGAGATGATGAATCGTCTTTTATTAGATGACACAATGACAGTGAAAATGAAACTTAGCCAAAGAAACATTGCAGAATACGTAGCTAACAATCGTATGTTGTAAGAACGTTTCCCTATTAAAAATGGCATTTTGAAAGTTCTAGGAATGTTCAAAACATTTATACACATGGTACTAATGTTACTGCTTGGTTATAAGAATGTTATTCAAACTTTTTCAAAAACATAACATTTTTGAAACGTTCCACCAACTACATCAGAATATTTTTTTTTGATATATGATATATGGCATTAACATGTTCCACTATTGATAACTTAGAACTTTTGGAGATCATTAACCAATGTTCTGAGAACGTTCCCTGTTAGCTGGGTACAAAAATTCAGCTGCTGTTGAGAAAGAGCAACGGTACACTTTAATCCATGTTTTCTTGTAGTTTCCAATGGATGAAGTTATTGATGATCTTATTAGCCTTGAAACCGGGTTCAAGGATGGGGGTGTGGATTGTATGGAGCCGGGCATCATAATGCAAAACAACGTAAGTATAAGCCGTGGTTTCTTCATTTTTATTGTTTTGGCATTAGTAACAGCCTGTGAAAGTCATTTAGCTGACGCTTTTATCCAAAACAATCCAGAGCGCACACTATCTGCAGCTCCTCACTGCCACGCCTAAGGAGTGGGACTGAATACTACAGAAGCATGGGTACGAGAAGAAATTAGTGGTAGACAAACAGAGGATGAGATTTCCTTTTCCAAAAATAAATAAACAGGAAATGCTTTGTGTGGACACAAAAATCCTCAGATTAATCAAACCTGTGCGCATTCAAACACGTCTCATAGGACAGACATGTGCCGGTCTTTAGTAAGCTTCAGAAAAATGTTTCGTCTTTGTCCAGCTGTGAGTCACAGTTCACTGGTTCTGTGGGGGATTGGGGGGGGTTGGAACAATACAGATTAGCCTGGTAATGATGTGAAGAATTTTACAAGAGTCTGATGTCTGTGTTAATGAGTGATCTCCATGTAAACGCTCTGCTGAAAACAGAAAGAGAAGAGGAAAATGGATGTGGTCGAAAAAAACTCCACCTTAAGCTCAAACGCGACCGCGTTTTGCTGAGAAACTGCAATTTAACTCAAGCTGCTGAGAAACCCTGAGCTAAGCAGCTGGGCATATATATATGTGTGAGAGCAGCATGAGTTTTGTTAAGGTCATACCGGCATTCACAGGCAGACAAAGAATCGCTTGAGACATCATTACAGCAACACCTAAACTCACCAGAGACGTTACTGAGAGAGAGAGAGAGAGAGAGAGATATTCCTCTGTTTTATAAAACCACACAGAAATCACTCACATGTAAACCAGCCATTCTTGAACTTTTTTTTGGGGTGACAGGCCGCCAAAATATTGTTCTTCCAGGTCCTGCCTCAAAACAATGACCTACATCCTTAGTTAATTATTTTTGTAACGTTTTTGGTCAATTATCGTTTTTTATCTTAATTAGCCAGTCAACTTTTTAACCGTCAACAGAAGTTTGACACAACAGTTTGAGTTCCGTTGACACAGTGCATGATGGGAAACAAACAAGGAAAAGGTCTGGAAGACAACAGCGAGGAAATACATTGAGGAAGACGAGCGAGCGAGAGTTTAGTTTTTGAGAAAGCAGTCAGGCAATGGATTGAGCTAATATTTCCTCTCCCCGTGGGGTCGTTCAGAAACGATATTGAGCGTAAACGGATCAATTAGTTCTAATTAGTCACACAGCGCGATGCATCAAGCCGCTTCCCGTGTCAAAATATCAGCCGACATGATGGGAATGATTATGACAGGGCAGTCCAGAGGCTCTGGAAATCTTTCATTTTGATAAGCATGCTCGTTCCTCCGCGAGATAATGGAGGGCATGTAAGAGCGGAACTAGCATTGCTACAGCATCTCTCTGCCACGTCTTTCTCTGTAATGCTCTGACCTCTTTAACCCTTTTGAGAAGTTGGATTTCATCCATAACAAATGACTTTTAACTGTTTTGCTCCACGTCTGCGGCTTCCATGAAACCGGCAGCTGAGAACAAAACCCAGTAAATTAGATTCTAGATTCCAGCATTGTCAAGCTAGTAACGAATGTAGAGAATCATTTTGAAACAATGTGCGCAGACAACACTCTTCAGTTAGCGTAACATTGTACCATTGTTTAGTTTAAAACTTCAGTTGCTCTACCTCCCAGAACTCTGTCTGGGGTGTTCTGTTCATCCAAAACTCACAGCCAGGCCAAAACACAACCTGAGCTTGTTCAACTTGCATAGATATCCAGAATTCAATGTGTTTTGTTAACAATTTCCATCAGTTTGAGTTTGATTTCAGCTTACAGACTGTAGTTCTCTTAGCACACACCAATTAATACATACTACTGTACTTACATTTATTCCATAATAGTTTCTTACTGGGTTGGCATATAAAAATAATATTTGTAGTGATAGTGTTTGTGTTAGTTTTAAAGTTAGTTTTTAACAAAGACATCCAGTGTCCAAGTTTCAGCCAATCAGAGCCCATTAAACACACTGCATACAGGATCATACACGCACACTCTCTCCACTTGTCATGTATAAATAAATCCTGGCATCTCGACTCATTTTCTTCTCTCCTCTGAAGGTGTCGCTAAACAACAGCATGCTGGAGGTCTACAGCGGTGAACAAGGTATGATCGCCCCTCACGACGGACTGACACGCCCCTCATGTCCCTCAAGGCGCTCAGTAAAAAGTGAGGTCACAGGTACAGTGCACAGCTGAGCACAGCCGCCTGTCCGAGCGGGACCTGTGCTGTTAGCGAGGGCATTTCAACATGAAATGTATCCAAGATCGGTACAGCAGCAGACTGATTTACATTCCACAGTTTAGTTAGTAAGTCAGCTAACTAGTACTCAACTAAAAACTTACTAAAAAACTAAAAAGTTACAAAAAAAGTTGAAAAAAGTTTTAAAAACTAACACTCAAATCTAGTTTCGGCATCATTATTTCTATTCTATAGAGTTTTGTTTACATAATTCTGGAAGTTCAGGAAAACAAACATGGACACACTGGAAATAAATCCAGCAAACGCAGACAGACCCAGATCTGTTATTCCCGGCACTACAAAAATCCCAGCACAACCCTGTATGTCTCACATTATTAGCAGCAGTTTAATTTTAAGAGACAGCACGCTGTGTGTTTAGCTCACCTCATTTTTCATCATCAACGCTTCAATGAACAGAAAGTGCTAGCATGTATTCTTAGCATGACAGAAGTGGCACAAGGCCTCTTTGTGTGCCCCTTTCTCTTATGAATGTCATGCATCAAGTAAAACTAATTGATTCAGGAAATAGCAAAAATGCCTGAAGAAAATAAGAGCATCAGTGTGCCGCTCGTATGAGGACGCTGCACACGGCCCTCGTTCGGTTACGCACGACTCAAACGGCTTTATTGAATCAGCAGAAATGAATTGAGAAATCCAATCACTGCTTCCAATTATATAATTTGGAAAAATGCGAGTATGAGTGCGGGAGGGTTTCTCCTGCCCCCCTCTCAGCTCGCCCCAGGATGCCAGAAGATTAGTAAACAGTTGATCGCTGGGTCAGGAAGATACACAGTGTTTACTGTTGTGGTGTTGAGGAGTCTGGGGTGTTCAGAGAAAGAAACAGGGCTTGCTCTGATATCAGCTTGCGGTTTGTTGAGTTTGCTTCTGTGTGTGTTGGACTGAGGTCACTGGAGGCTGGAGGCATTTAAAACTAAAGGATGAGACATAATTCATTCATCAACGTGATGTTCACATTCCTTCTGCTCCACGTCTCTGATTGGTTGACGCGATAACCAATAACCTTTACTTTCCTCTTCTCTTACAGAACACGACACCAGAGTCCTGGCCAAAGAGAGACAGAAGAAAGACAATCATAATCTAAGTAAGAGGTTTCTCTACAAGATAACAATGACAATAATAATGTTAAAAGGTTATTTAACCCTCGTGTTCTGTGTGGCCTCTAACGGCGACCAAAGTCTAGTTTTTAATCGTTTCCAGATTGGAGTATTACTGATTTTTACTGAAATTTTATTTGAGTTAACATTTTGAATATAATTTGAATCAGTAATATCTCTCAGATGGGTTTTTGAGGAGAAAATATGAGATTCATTTCAAAATGACAATATTATTATTGTTTTTTAAATAATATTCGGTGTCTCAGGGAGCCCAAACGTAAAGATCCACAGAACTTGAGAATTAAATATTTAATATTTAATATCAGGCGGCTCACACTTAAATGTGATTAGTTTTTGTATTACTGTAAAACATGAACAGAATTTCTTCTGTTTAACATTAATATGAGATATGCGGTTTATGATTGAATTGTTACCGTAATTTTCAGTCGAGAGACGGCGACGCTACAACATCAACTACAGAATCAAGGAGCTGGGAACGCTGATCCCCAAATCAAACGATCCGTGAGTTCATATCTCACCCAGTTCACACAATAACAGTCAGACTGAACTTAAAGTCACGCTGTACCTGAAAAAAAAAACTATGACATCTGAGATGAGCTTATGAAGAGATCTCAAAATGACACTTAAGTAGAGAGAGAACGACGGTCTGTTGCTCGTTCTTCAACGAAACCCAGACAATGATGGAAGGTGTGAGAGTAGACCACCATCAACTGAACGTTGAAGTTCAGAGCAAAGTACAGCCCATCGGAGCTGAAGTTTAAGCAGTGAGCCCACAGATGAAGTATAGTAGACACAGGGAAAGCCATCGCTCCAGCTTAATTGAACTTTTTATCGAATTTAAATGGAAGTCTGGCGCTGTCACCTTGCCATTAACACAAGATGAAGGAGATTATTAGCTCCGATCAGGCTAACATCTTATTCCAAAGAAAGAGACAATTTCATGACACTTTGCTCCTTTTAAAAAGTAATGGTATCGAGAACGGCCGCACTTTACCTCCGATTCCCGAGGCCAATTTTTTTTCCCGATTTCTTCCGACACCTATTTTTGCTCAGGGATTAATTTTACCATACAAGGGGCTGCAAAATGGACCTTTTTTGCAGACGTACTTAACTATTCCATTAAAATTCCCATTCAAAAGGCGAGGTAATGTCCGAGCATGAGTAATTGGCCATGTAAATCACAGTTTCCTAGTCCTGCCAGGAAAGGAGACCCTTGTGCTGCTTTTCTCTGTGTTTGAAAGTTCTGCTGATGTAACTGCAGTGTTGAGAAAGGTTATCTCTCGCATTCCTCCCGCAGTGATATGCGCTGGAACAAAGGGACGATTCTCAAGGCCTCGGTGGAATACATTAAGTGGCTGCAGAAAGAACAGCAGCACGCTCGCGATCTGGAGAGCAGACAGAAGAAACTGGAGCAGGCCAACAGAAGACTGCTGCTACGAATCCAGGTACAAAGAGGAGAGAACAAGGGGAATACGGATATGAGACCGTGTGACAATAAGACAGAGATGAGAGCAGGTAAAAGAAGAAGATGGTTAACACTGAATGACACGATAACACAAAAGGAACAGATGAAACCATGCTGGGAAAAAGACACCAAGATCTGTTCCAACATGGTCTTAGCTAGTTTTTGATGGCCGACGGTGGGCTGCGGGGACTATATTTTTATAAAATGCTACTTAACTTTACAAATGTAATTTATAGAAAGGCATAAAACTTTACACGCACTAATACAATTAGAAAACTTTATATAGTTTATATAAAGGGAATAGTCTATAATCTAGTAGACAGTGGAACACCCTTCTCTGTGTGTCCTAGCGCTCCGCTGCTATTGATGTTTATAACTGGCTTTCCATCACTGCTTTGAAGCACGGCTAGCTGCAGTAATTAGCTGATTAATAAATCGCGAGCTACAGCTTCGTCAGGAGCGGAATGGGCCTGGAATTAGATTATGAGGGCTAATAACTTTGAAGAGCCGGGCTTCTCGTCTTCTCTCGCCTCAATTTATGCATTTCATTGCCACAGTATTGACATACTCGTGGAGCGGGCACGACTCGCCTTCACACGTGAAGACACGGCAATTAGCTCTTAAAGTAATTACCCCGAGACTCGCGATCCAAAAGCTAATGCTAATAATGCCTCCGTTGAGTGTCTGAAGATCCCGGCATTGAGCGGAAACGTAACAGCTCATTTAAACTGTCTCTGTTATAAATAACACGTGGAGTCATGGCAAACTCAAAATATGAAACAATGGCGCTAAGTAAAGACACTTACTGGAGTGGTTAGCTGGGAAGCTGTGCGCGGGCGCCGATTTTGTTCTTTGTGGTTCTGGCTGAAGGTAACGGTCGTGAGCTGCCTTCTGGTGTGTCTTCCACACAGAGTTTTATATTTAACTTAAAACCTCAAAAGTAATTGGCGAATGACTTGCATAACTGCTGACCAATAATACAAGTGATAGTTATTTTCTACATGTATATATTTTATTCTGTGTTTAGTTTGAAAGAAGACATTCACAGACAATGTAGAAATAAATGTACAGCGAATGCTAGTCAGAAAGAAAGAAAGAAAGAACGAACGATGCAGAGTGAGAGAAGCAGTGGTTGTTATAAAGATGAGTCACACCTGACCAAATTAGGAGACTTTTTAAGATCATCTATCATGTCCTGTCTGAGTTCACCCGAATGGAGCGTGTCAAAGGTTCTGGTCTCCTCTGGGCCTGTAGGAATGGAGGGCCAGTTCATTTCTAATCCACCTGCCTGTTTCTCTGTGTTTGACAGGAACTGGAGATCCAGGCCCGGGCTCACGGCTTGCCCAATATGGCCACTTCCACGGGAGGTGTGGAGCTTTCATCTCACCTTCTGAAGCAGCACCATCAGCACCCACAGACCCAGGCGAACATCCAGGCCCCACCTCAGCCTGCTCAACCACCCCTGTACCCTCAGGATGATCTCAGCGGACAGGAATACATCCAGAGGACGCCCGTGCCGGCAGCTGTGGGTGTGGGGAACCCCGGAGAACCCAACGAGGGCTCCACCACCTTCTCTGACCCTCTCTCTCATTTCACCGACTTCTTCAGCAGCAGCTTAAAAGAAGAGCAACGCCTGAACGAGATTCTGATGGACGACCCTCTCTCTCCCTTCGGCACGGACCCGCTCCTCTCCGCCGGGTCGCCCGCCGCGTCCAAAGAGAGCAGCTGCAGGAGCAGTTTCAGCTCAGAGGAAACAGACGACCTCTGACCTCCACACGGGCCCTTCCTACATCTGAAACACTGTGTAACTGAGCTCTCAGTTTCCACTGGATTACAAACATGACGCAATGTTGAGTCAGACACATCAAAAAAAGGGAGACTGACTGATCTACTGTATAGCCAGTTGTGTATTATAGACTTTACAGTGATAACACTGATCACATATGTCCGCTGGACTATTAAACTCTCTGAAACATAAACCGTATTGTAATATGAAGCGGTTTAAAAGAGTTAAGAGTGTTTTTGTGCCTTATCTGAAGCTGGCTATTCCTTTTGAGACCTGCGAGCAATGCAAATGTAATTAAACTAAGCAAACCAAAACCTAACACGTTTTTCTATATTTCATACATAATGTATTTTTCCAGAAACGTACCTGTTCTCGTATTTATGTTTTAATCTCTGTATTCTTGAAAATTAAAAACACACATTACTGGATCTAACATGGTTCTTTTATATATAAATACACATATAACTCTGAGGGTGTGAGACAACACAATAAACTCTGTTTTGATCATCTAAACACAATGTCATTTTCATTTCTTTCATATTGCATTTTTATATTCAACTTAAGCTTGTAAAATGTGATACAAGATGAATATTAATGTTAAAAACACTATTTTTAACAAGCATGGCTGAGAGTGGCTGAGAGCTTGATTGACAGGCTGATGGGCCAATGATGAGGACGGATGACCCTCCTAAGGCAGGCCACTAATGATGTGGAAGAAAACCTCATTTCATGTCAGTGGCCGTCAGAGCAGAAAGTTTATCACAGAGCAGTCATAAAAAAATCACACACGACTCCAGATCCCAAAGCAGATGAGTTGTGCTCCACACACACACACACACACACAACTAATGATCATCAATAGTTAGCAACAACACGCCAGACGTCCTGGGCAGCTGCTCTGAGACTCTTTCATTCATTAAAACTTTTATTTTTCACTCGTTTGGGCTCCCCGGAACGGACGGCCTTCTAAAGAAACATTTCATTAGCAGATATTATTTAACTAAAATTGGAAAATGAAATAACACATTAATAATACAACAAACAGCGCGCGGGCCAAAAACATGTCAATGCATTTCGGCAGATATTCGGTGCTCATCAAAGCTCGGCTAAATTAATGTTTGAGAATGTTATTAACGCATATGTTCATCTGTAATGAAATCGAAACGCGCGCACGTATAATATCGCAAAATAAAACGAGCGCCGATCCCGCGACTACAAAGCGCCGAGTGATGTTTACGCGTAATTGGCCAGAGCAATTACCAAAAGTAAATATAGATTTTCATTACACTACAAACACGCAGCGGCCTCGTTTCCCTTTCCCAGTCACTTCCAAAGCATTTCCTTCAGCAAACACAGCCTTTTGATTTATTTCAATATGGACAAAAAATTGCATATAAAAAATCAAATATGTTCAGACGAGAAGTCGGCACACGTACTGTAGTGCCCGCAATTGCTACAGAGGCTGAAAACGAACTGATATCGAGAGAGAGCTCTTATATTATACAGAGAGCTCTTCAATTTCTGTAGTTAGATAAGTAAACACCCTCTGAGGAATACAAAAAACCCTCATTTTACCAATTACAACAGTGTGCTATTTGCATGTGCAGAACCAGCCCAAGACAAAAGAACCTACTCTTAAATATACCTAACTGTACTTATGAGCAAAAGTGACTTACGTGCGCAATTGCACGGTAGCAAAGTTTTAAATGAGCCTCTTGGCGTTTGCACCTGTACGGACTATTTTTCCCGGCTCTGCTGTGGCTGACCAGCAGAGGGCGCTATCAGACCGGCTCTTCACTCTGTGTGTATTATGCGCCGTGTTCTCCTGCAGAACAAGAACAAGCTTCAAAACTCGACGTACATGTTTCATTGTTACCCTTTCTCGTGCATAAATCAAAAATCCTACAAAAAAAAAACAAGCAAAACAAGATCTTACGGGCATCTCATATTTTTAAGAGCTGCAGATATATTTCCTTTCTGCGTTTATTGTCAAGATTCAATGGAGATATTTTTTTGTGCCTCCAGAATTAACAAATACTCACCTGATGGTGAGGTCAGTGGTCACCATTGAGTCCTTTGAGTGATCTGATGCAGAAAACACACATTACGCGCAATATAAAGCGTATGTTCTGAATTCGTGGGCCGTAGAGTACGCTTGTTACGCACAGCAGTTAATTAAACTGACAAGGGTTGCTTAGAAGTCACTTATTGATCCTCTTATCCCTCAATAATATTATAAAATAATGTTTTGTATAATACAAAAGTGACTATTCTGGTGTGTTAGTCGTAACCGGGTTTAGACAACGAGTCTGAAAAAGCGATGACATCATCGCTACAGTAAAGACTGATGTCACATGACCCCAGGTAAACCCACATGACTACACAGCCTTCCCATAATCCTCTAGGGCTGAGCCTCCTTTTTCACGTTTATGGGACCACACCCGGCAGTCTGTGACAGAGTCCCACATCACGGGCCGGAGAGCGGAGGATTAACGACACAGCAGAGGGAGAGAGATGAAGAAAAGCTCTCAGCTGGGGCAGCGCTATAAAACTCCCCGAATGTGATTTCCAGAGATCCAGTGAATTGAACCAGATGCCACAACATCACTTCAAACAAATTGACTTCCAATTATTTTGACGCACACTTCCAGATGTGGCGCAGATGCAGAGAGGTATCTGAGCCCCGCCCTGCGCTTTCTTCCACCATAAAGACGTGGAGCGGTCGAGTGTGTTTTAAATCACTGCGATCAGCGCAGGATGTTGAGACGACCACTGCGGATGTGGAGGAAAGAGTGCGGTCATTAGAACACAGTGAACAGAGCTCCAGACAGCCATTAATAGACAAGATCACACACACAGAAAGAGAGAGAGAGAGAGAGAGAGAGAGAGGTGGTCAAGACATTTTCTTAATGCTAATTTACCTCCTGCAAATCTGTCACGGAAAAGGAATCAGACAGAGGACACTTAAGATTTCTGCATATTAATATTAATTCACAGGTTGAGTTATATGAACTAGCTGATATGCAGTGTAAATGCACCAGAACTCGGCATTGTTCATTTCACAAATTTAGCACAGGAAATAAACCATGTATTTTGCACGGCTGTAAACAGAGCTGCTCAACAAATACAGCCGGGTTTTCGACAGCCAATTTCGAAACAAATATATCGTGAGCGTGGTGTTATTTTTGAGTCATGTCTGACATATTTAAAATACAATTTAATATCGACAACTGTACATAGAGGGACTGTGATCACGAAAATTACAGCAACAGTTCTTTTACTGTAAGCTACTGTATGAATATCTGTTGAAGCTGATAATCAGCTCTAGTCTTCTGTTCTGTTACTGGTAAAATTTGACTGTATTTATCTTTTATATAAAATATAATAATATGTATTAAAATATAATAATATATTTACGATCATGGGAGCAAGAAACCCAAAAGTCAAGCAAGGAAAATAAACAAAATTATTATATAAAAATTAAAGCAAAGAAATGTTATGATGTAAAAGAAACATTTTAGACTCCAGGTCAGTAACTAAATAACATTCACCGTGTTAATTTCTTCATACATGAAGAGTCTGTTGAGGCAAACAAGCTCAGGTCTCAGATCAGGTTTTGTCCAGGCTCGCCCGAATGCATGCCATAACTGAGACAAACAGAGGCATACCAAAAACATACCATAAAATAATTAAATTAATACTGTGTGTGTTAGCATTTGCACAAATTGTCTCTTTTGAATGCCACTCTATTTTAAAAGTAACATATCTCAAAATATACAATAGTTTATATATATAAACAATAGGTTATTAAATTGAACGATCTCTAAACATCTCATGTCAAGCACAGAAGCACAATGCCGTCTGATATTCTGTGACCCTGTGGGAGTGCTGTGCAATTCCTTTATGCTTAATATCTATAAGTGATCGGGGGCAAAGTGCAAAACATTCCATTATACACACTCCCGTGTTTGTGTCTGAGCTCGGAATTCTGGGAATTCTGAAAGATTCCACAGGGGCTCTTTAATTCTGGAGCCTGTGCTGGACTATGCTAATCTGTCTGAGACCCTTCAGTCTCTCCTCCTCAACCTCCGATAATCGGACTGTCCTTGCTCGGGTGACGGACGGCAGCAGCAGCGACTGATTTGTAATTCAGAATGAGAGCCACAGGTCCAGGGGCGTGCGACCGCTGTATCGGACTCTCTCCATCTCGAGCTGCAGGGAAATCAAGAAGCAGAAATCACACCTGTGTGTGTTGTCATGAAGCCAGACAAACTGCCACCAACACTCTCTGCGGTTTTAGTAAGCATGTGCGTGTAAAAGCATGCCTAACTGCGCATGCATGTGTGCACTGTTACGGTTCTGGGTTCAGCAGACTCGTTACCATGCAGAGGTAATTGCCGTCATGCGGGTCGGCCCGTTTGACCACGACTGCGTTGCATTATTCATCTGCAGTCCCGCAGAGGGCCACTGCCACGCCCTTTAGAGATAGACTTATATATTATTAATATGTAATTGTTTATTAAATGCAGAGTCATGACCTTATTATGCTTATTACAGCCAGTAGAGTATACACTCACTGTTTGACCATATTCTAAAGATGTGATGTGACTCCTACAGCAGCGCACGATGAGAGAGAGAGAGAGAGAGAGAGACATGCCGATGAAGAGGATGATACGAATGAGGAAGATGTGGGCCTAACTGGTACAGGGTCAAAGGGAGTCAGACTACATATTTATGATGGAGGCCTATGGCTGCTTTCGTGGGTCATGGGTTTAAGGACTCGGGCAGGCTGGGACAGCAGAAATTCAACCCAGAAAACTGAATTATAAAATGCGGCGCTTTTCTGACAGATTTCCAAACTGAACAGTTTTCCCGGCGGTAAAATGTCACAATGTGTGTTTCTTTATAAATCACACAGTATGTTAGTTAGTTAGTTAGTTAGTTAGTTAAGTTGATTAGTAGAAAAATGACATGGGAAGCTGCAGAATACTAAAAATACTGCCTTAAAAATTGGAAAATTATTGAATTAATGGGTTATTTGGGGTGAGAAGTCATTTACTGGAAGTGTAAACGGTCAAAAATTACAAATGATTTTGTGTTTTTATTGGCTGTAAATTCAGGTCACTTTAATTCATTTCAGCTTTAATTGTTACATCCTAATGAATGGGAAGCAGCTTTTAAATGACTGTTCAAACACGTCAGGGTACGAGCATGAAGAGATTAGATCTGGTTCAGTGTTATTTTGTACCCTGGACGGGCCGCACTGACCACTAGAGGTCAGTGTTGGAACAGAATTCAGACAACAAACAGAACGCCTGAAAACTTCCCTCACACAAACCAAGCCAACAAACTGTAACATTACAAAACAACTCATGTACCCAAACACAGCCTCACTCATGGCTTTAATTTAACACAGACTAAACCAGCAGAATAAACCCAAACCCTAAATTTGTATTAATAAGGACACGGGAACTGCACTCTTGTGAGAAAACCACAGACATCCAAAAGCTTTCTGAGGAAACTGTTTGAGAACACAAGAAGAAATCATTTCATTCTTATCAATACAAACAGTATAAAACCAGTTACACAGACGGAATTTTTTACATTTGCCTTTTAGTCTGCAAACACAGTTTTACAATTTATATAAACGTGTGACAGTGTACGTTCAGTAAAATATCTGCCAAGGACTCAATAACACTCCGGAGTGTGAAAATTAAACAAGCTTATTAGACTATACACGTGTTTGAGGAAACAGGAGAATCTGTGTGTGGGTGAGGGCAGATGGAAGCAGAGAGATCTTAACACGGGTCTTTAATTGTGTTTAAGCGCGGAGGGTGAGAGCCGTTTTTACTTTGTCTCTCCTCAGACACATTTACACGACTTGACTTGTGATCTGTTATTACAGCGCGCACATATTGTACCATAAAATCAATTTAAACAGTCAGACTGTATTTGGTAAAGAAGACTAAAATACAGTAGATGTTGTAGTCGGAAGATGAGATTTTATTTCATTCCTTCTGTTGGACTGCAAGCTGACTGTGATATGTGTGTGTGTGTGTGTGTGTTTAAGTATATTAAGTTTTATACTTATTAAGTATAAAAAAAGCTTTGCAAAATTTAAAAAAAAATCTACTAAAAAAGTCTGTTTATTAATAAAAGAATTATAAAATTAATGAAGCATTTTAAAACAAGGAATTTGGGTATTAGAGATTAGCTTACTGTATATTATTATCTATATTATTATCGTATATATTTTTTGGGTATTAGACTGTCACTGTATATTATTAAATATATATCTAGAATTTGGTATGTATATATATACTGTGTACAACAACAATACTCAGTAACAATACTAAATAAATAGAAATAAAAAATAATATAAATAATAATCATGTCTAATGAATATGCACTGATTAATTTGTGGATGGTAACTATGTTCTGTTGCTATGAGACACATCTTGCTGGCTTTAACTCGACGGCTTCTATGAAATCAGTACGGGACTGAATTTAAGACACCTAAATTGATGTGTGATTTCCTCTAAATATATATTTAGCCCGGAAGCACTTCAGTAAATCCCTCCATCCGTATAAGTTCCTAACGCCTTAAAAACAACGAGCGTTTCATAAGTGTGTGTTGAGTAAGCAGACTCACTCCAGTGTGTGTTACAGTAAATAACACACACCTCATATCTTGTTCCGGATTATTCCTGTTCAATTAAACACGCTGTGCGGGGATCCTTCTGAAATAAAGAAAAATGAGAGATAATTATGACAAAAGGAACGGGGGGGGGGCTCGTGACACCCAACTGTAAATGCAGTAAACGCAGCTTTGTTGCTTCCGAGCATCTTAATATGGTGAAATTCAAGCACCTTTCTTCACCTTATGGAATTTGTCATGTTCAGCTGGAGCTGTCATATTCGAAACTGTGTGTGCTAATGTGTGTAATCTGCTTTACAACACATCCGTGATGATGGATATTTCTCTAGCGGAGGTTTTTCCGCCTTTTTCCTCCCTTGCGGTCGTTTCGGTGAGGTAATCACTCCACACTTATTAGAAAGTCTGTTTGGTAAATAATGATTTCCACTGAAGGATGCTAAATGCGAGCGCGGGACTGATGAAGTGTGTGTGTGTACTGTACAGACTGGAAAGCATGTAATTAATGGTGTTTATATTTATTGCTGCCTCTATTTATTTGCGCGCGGGAAAGTGTGAGTTCCAATGCGCATGTGTGTTCAACTCTTTTAACCCCGAGCTGCAACACACACAGTGTCTCTGTTTCTATCAGCTCATTGTGACTATTTTTTATATATGTGCCGTTTGTGTTGTGTAGCTGTGCATGTACACCTACCCAGAATCCTTTGCTCAGCTTCCACCCACCTGATGTCGGCCGGCATGTCTTTTGTATCAGAGCTATTTTTTTCCAGCAATAATGAAACTCAAAACCGGTTTGCAATTTACAGCAGCGAGAGTGTGTCGCTCTGTTCACGCGCAATCGCAACTACGCAAAGTGATATTAAGAAAGTGGAAAAATACACACATAAAATCCATGCACAGTGCTAAAAATGTGTCCACACGAAAAAAACACATCAGAGCCTCTTACCTGCGTACCACTTTAAAAATGACAGACTGCTCACTGAAAAGAAGGGGAAGAAAAGAGACGGAGAGAGAAAGACAGAGAAGGAGAGAGAGTCTTAATCCCTCTTTCTGCCTTGAGAGGAGAGGTGATAATGTTGAGCTCTTAAAGTCAGTGTGCCCCTTTAACTACACCACAAAGCTCTGTTTGTCCACCAGCACACCTGACACCAGAATATCATCCACCCTGCTGTTTCCTCCACACAAATAAACACACTCGAACAGGGCCTCACCTCTCCCCTTGAACCTCTCTGCCTGTTTTCCCTGCAAAGCTCCATGAAGGGCTGAAGAGAGAGGCTGGATGTGACCGACTGCGGTCTCCTGCTCTGAGCTCTGAGCCGCTGGGAGCCGTGGCCAATCGCCTGCAAGACCCCACACCTCAGCACCAATGTGATGATGGAAATCTGCCCACTGTGAGGTTCCTGTGCAGCTAAAGGGGTCGGGGAGAAAAAGCTTGTCAAGGGCAGCGTGTCAGAATAGGATTTAAAAAAATGCCAAATATATTCCCACCAAAAATTAATTGAAAATTTCAATTAAAAAGGAAACATGAACATGACTTTAAATTAATAACGCTGACTAAATTAGGTTATACCAACAAAAGTCATTTTTTAGAGCATAAATAAAAATAGATCTTGAGGCAAAAACAGTGAATTTAATTTTAAATTTATAGCATCCATTATAAAATAAAACATTAATAGATAAAAATTAATTAACAGATAAAAATAAAATTAAAGACAACATTGGCGGTAAATGAGATTTTTAGAAGTCACAGAATGTATTTCAACATGTTATGTTTTTGGAAATTAAATCATGGCAGTATCACGATTTTGTGGTTTTATATTACCAGGTTGATCTTTTCAGGATTTCAGGATTCTTGTATGAATTACTTCCTGTGATTTTCTCAGTCAGAGTGAAACAGGAAATGAAGAAATCACAGATGCTCCAGAGAGACCAGTCTTTTCACCCGCCAATTCATGTGAATCAGAGCTCCACCCACCTGCCGAGGCCAGCAGAGGAGATTCGGGGACTGCGTTGCTTAGGATAAGCTCAAGATGTGCTGTTCCTCACAGCTGTGGGCCGTGATGCACCTGTAGATCAGCAGTATGGAAACACAAGGTACATCTGAATCAGTAACTGAGCTTTTGTAATCATATAATCCTCCCACAGCTTTAAAGCAATCAAACACAATAATCGTAAACTGCTCCAAACGTCGCTTGGAAAGTCAAATTTGGTGGATCAGTTCTTTCAGGTCGATGCACATAACTGATTCAAACGAGTACAACCAAACGCCAGTGCAAGTGCCAGAAAAATGATGAACAGTTTTATGCAGAACAGATATAGAAAAGATATTGTGCTCTTATGAAGCTTCAGTGTTGTTAGCTATTATTTATTAGTAGTTTACAGTGCAGCTAACTACATTTTAAATTTTTTTTAACTTACTGTAACTTAAGTACTGTAAATTACAAGTAGCTTGTAGCTTGGCAGTCTACAGTTTTAAAGTAACTTCCCTAACCTGAATTCATTACCCTTTGTGCGTCGTTCTGAAGAACGACATGTGTTTTCGTTCAAATCAGCGGGAATTTATTATTAAAGTTTTGTGCGCGTACGGAGCGCGCCGCAAATTGTTAAATTCAAGAAGACAGCCGATGGTCTACATGTAAACATTTCATAACGTCAAAAGAAAACCTGCGGTTTACCGCAGACGGCACGCCATAGACAATACACCTTAAACAGAGACGTAAATGTGGTACTTTTTGCAGCAGGCCATCTAATACCCAACACTGTTTTGAAACCAAACCTTTTAGACCAAACGATTTCATCAGCAAAAAATGTTTTATTTCAAATCAAGCAATACGTTCCTTCTCTGACAACAATCTGCTAAACTAAACACAGCGTCTGGTTTTAGGTGTCCGTTACCCATAATTCAGTCTGGCCTCCTACTGCAGACAAACACAGCGACGCTATTTTCACACGTTCTTTATCTTCTGTCTGCGTGCCAGGATTTAACGCTAAAATAACAGCCGCGGGTCAGGTGGTTTTGCTCTGTAAACTCCTCATATGTTAAAAAGGACGTCACCCTTCTGTCAGAATGCCTCTCATCTTGTTTAACCAGGTGGAGCCTCAGTCACTTTTGTTTTGATATAAACCAACTGCTGAGGGCTGATACCAGTTTAGTCTGAGAAAATCAGCCAGAGCAAACAATTACATCTCGGGGCCCTGCAATACTGCAGCATCTGTCAACCATTAACCGCGTATCAATGGGAGGGAGAGAGAGTGAAGCTTTAAATTGGCCAGATCCAGTTTCGAAACCAGTAAATAAACAGAGATCCGTGGCATCATCCCTCATTAGTGGTGAACGGGCCCCTGGCATGGGCAGGGAGGGATGCACACCTGCGCTAAGGGGCCCCTTGTCACTCACACCAGTACAAATGCAAAAACCATACGCACCGTGTAACAGCCGGACTGCTCCATCGATTTAAGCAAAAACAACAACAAAAAAAAGCTAGACTTTAGTGCTTGCTCGCACAAAACTCTGGTGTTGATAGGATGTTGTGAGTGGTTGCCAGGGCGATCTTAACGGTCGTCAAGGTGTCTTAAATGGTTTCCGGGAACATCACTTGTCAACTGGCCTTCTGGGCCTTCTCACCACCTGCCACATATCATAAACATCCACCGCAAATAAAATAACAATTGCCGGTCAATAATACAATCAGTTATCTAGTATACAAGACCAAACATGCATGTCAGGATGCATTTACTGAAAACATGCCCTAGATTATATTTTCTCTCCGTTCGCGCAGCTCTTCAGTGATGAGAAATCTGCTGCGTTAAGCAATTCCGGTGTGTCGAGGCGACTGAATCGCGCTCATAACACTCAGGGGTCCCCTGGGGAGGCTAAATTGCTACAAAGCAAGGAAAAGCTTTTGCATTGATGGGTGAAAAGTGAGAGCGCTCATACTGGTAACAGGATCCTTTAGAGCGGGTATTCCTCTGCAGAAACACAAAGCAGAAGAGAGAGAGAGAGAGAGTGAGAGAGAGAGAGGTGAGGAGAAGTGGCTCTGTGCTTGTTTCAATTGACACACCTGCTTTGAGAAACCTGACTCGAACTGTGGGGTCTAAAAGTTAATGACACCCTCGGTCTGGCCAAGAGAAATGCTGCTCGCTGACTGACCTGATAATAATTTCAAATTTGCTGACAGTTATAAACTCATCACGCTGCAGCCTAGAGTTCGCACGACTCGCACAAAGAACGCCTGTGTCTTCAGTTTTAGTCCTGCGACTAATTCACTAGCCCTCTCGGCTGGCTAAATTAGCACCCTAAATTACAGCCCGAAGTATTTGCTGGTTAATAAGGACGTTTCACAATGGATGTAGTTGTGCGCGTTCTTGCTTCAGTGCCGGTCACGGAAAACAGCACTACACGTAACGTGCCATCAGTTTTGTTTCCATGGTGCACCTAAACATGAGGCACAAACACGAGGACGCGTCATGCATAACGCACGACACCGTTTGACTCATATACAGTCACTGTGACTTCTCAAACCCCAAGTGCATAGCAGACCCCTCATTAACGTTCTGTTTATATGTGTTTCTATACTGTACGTTTATTTAGGTTTGCATGTGTGCTTAAAGACTTCACAATTAATCTCTCCATGTCTAGAAAGTTTCAAATAAAGCCGAGGTTTATTTTGTTGCCATTAGACAGAATGTGAAAAGTGTGCTTTGCTATCTTTGTCACTTAAAACAGAGGAAAGAAACATCTGTCTTTTCCTCACACCCACTCTCTCTCTCTCTCTTATCAAATGCCTACTTTTTTTTGCATTGCGTGGGTGTCTTACTCAGGAGAATTCACAGACCTCTCTGTAGTACACAGACCTTCCGTCGCACAATACAGCAGCACAGCTTCCTGCTGCCCATTCTCGCTAATTAATATTAATTACCTGCAGCCCACCTGACAACATGTAGCCAATAAACACGCCAAACCAAAAATAACTTCATCTAGTGCTGAATGGATTTACAGAAACACCAGCACGCACGTACACTAAATATATATGTTAAAAAGTTATAAACATAAATGTGTGCTTACAGGTTCAAGTTTTTGGACTTTGAAGAAAACAGTTAGTAACTATAAAATGTATTAAAAGTTAAAAATAAATAAAAATAAACATTTAAGATGAATAATTAAAAATGTAACATTAAAAAAATAGGAAACTCGTGTTCATTACCCAAACCAGTTATTTGTTGTAATAATTTTTAATCTGTTACTCTGATTATATTAATTTCTCAATGTATGTGATCACAAACCTTCCGAGAGATTACAAATATACAAAGATATTAATGACACATCATATTTCTGTCATCGCTCCTGGTACAGACATCATAGTGCACCCTTATAAGGGCTTTGAGAGTTCCTCCGTAACTCATCGTGTGAGTGTTGTGACTGCATGCAGCAAGAGAGAGTTTCTCCCAACTTCAACTTTTGGGATTTGATTGCATCATGTGTGAGCTGACGAACACAACCGCATGGAACAACAACCGAAAAACTGTCACGGCCAATAAGGAGGAGAAAAATTGTCACAGCCTTCCAAGCACACTTCCAAAAATCACTCGGGCAAACCAAATCAGCACAACCGCCTTAAAAAATGAGGAAAACAGCCTCAGACAGTCGGTCGGAAGCAGTGTCCAGCGCCCCAGATGAATAAGAGTCGAATGCAGAAATTCTCTGCCACTATGTCAGTCAAACACGTTACGGCCAACCCTCATGCTTCAGTGCAACTCTAACACTGAGTCTGTACACACTTACTATTAGTCACAGACTGTGTGTGTGTGTGTGTTGGAATGCAAGGACAGCTGAAGGTCGCTCAGACATGGAGGCAATCACCCTAATGAAAACAAACGAGAGAGAATCTGTTCGCTTTGAGTAATCAGACACACCAGCCGAAAGAGAGAGAGAGAGAGAGGGAGATCTGAAGGGTCAGTATCTCTGCATTGTTCTGTGATTTACTGTTTCCACTGCAGGTCCACTTGAGCGGAGATTTACAGGCACGTGAAAACAAAAGCGTGGTGAAAATAACTCCACCACAAACACAGAGACTCGAGACTTTACAAGCACTGCAGAATCACAAGCTGCTACTATAAGAGAGGAAGACGCACTCCGTCTTGTTTAGTGAAGACTGCTGGGTAATAATGGTGTCACATGGTTAAAGATTTGAACTGGTAACAAAAGAGGCGAGACATAAACTCTTTACGATGCCTTTGAGAATAACTCTTAACCTTTTTGTTACTGAAGAGGGACGGACGGATGGTGCTTTAGATACATTTACCAAATGCCTACTTTTATCCTTTCCTTTTATTTATATTTATAAGGTTAAACATTTCCCAGCTAACAATTCTAGGTTGTAAGAATGTTTTCCTATTATTCCTTTTTCACCAAAACACAAATATTGTTATTTTGAAAGTTCTAGGAACATTTTGCTCGGTTATAAGAACGTTTTTTTAAATTCTGTCATTTTTATAATGTTCCACTAACAACTTAAGAATAACTTTTATATGATATATAACAAAAAAAATCAAAAGCACGAAACATTTTTTGATAACTTTGAGAGAACCTTTAAGGAGCGTTAATCAATGTTCTTTGAACATTTCCTGTTGGCTGGGTCTGTCATTGTCCTCACCTTCATGCTGTTCCAAACCCGTGTGTCTTATGTTCTTCTGCAGAACACGGAAGGAGAAGTTCAGAGGAACGGCCTGGCTACAGCTGGAACAGGCTGTAACTCCAGGCCTTTATTTTGTGTCTTCTAGAAGCTCTCGAAGCTGAACGGAACGCACATGCCAAGAAAATAAGGCAAGAAAATGTGAATAAATGTGAATGTCGAGACTGGATTCGTCTCCTCATTAGCATGGTGGCTAATTAATGAACAGTTGTAAATCAGTTTAAACATGAAGGCAACAGCTGGTGTTCCAGTATCCCCCGACTGAGAGAGCGAGCGAGCGAGAGAGAGAGAGAAACCGAGCAGAATCATTGAGACATTAGCACCGATCAATAAATAGAAGCCCACTATTGCATATAAACCTTCCCAATGGAGGCACAGCCTGAGGCAGAGTAGACAGGCAGGAAACATTGACTTTATTTGGAGCCCTCTCTCTCTCTCTCTCTCTCTTCCTCACACACACTCATTAAATCACGCACGCCCAAAATTGCTCTTGACTGAGCAGCAGGTGTGTGATGGGTTCCGGCGCACCTGAAGACGTCTCAATAAAGACATTATTGTGTTGTCAGAGCACACGAGACTGTCGTTCTGCATTATTGATGAACGGTAAGTTACTGTAAACGCCCGTGAGCAAACAGAGACTCGACGTAAGCCTGAACATCAACTGTGGCATATAAATGCTTTACTGTTATCTGCAAACCAACGAACGGAGAGAACATATGATTCCGCTAACCTATAGCTTCCTCCAGGTGACTACTGACTTCCGTAGCACTTTACGGGACTAAACGTGTGCAAATTTTGGGCCGATTTTCACCGCAGAAACAGCGTGTACGTTTTCAAAGTGCATATGTGCAAATACAGTTTATTTCATCAGCGTGTAGAAGCGCACCAGCACACAGACATCCTCAAAACAGACCTGAAAGCCACAAAAACCCAACTCTGAGTTTTTTAAATGATGCCACGGTTTGGACGTGAGAAAAACACTCTTGGCAAACGTAAGAAAAAGGCCGTGCGGTTCTCTCGGTCCGTTTGTAGGCTCTGTGGGTCAGCAAAAGTTGCTTTGTTTGAAGGGAAAGACTCTGCTCCAAGCTGAGAGAGAGCGAGCGAGACAGAGAGAGAGAGATTTCATCTTGACTGTGTCAGGCAGTAACAAGCATCTGCGCAGGATGCTGTAAACAGCTGGCATGACTCCAGCGCTGTGCGGCGGGGGGTATGACACTTCACTCCCTCCATCACTGCTCGTACGGCCCCTCTAATGGACCCTTCAAACGGCCGCAGAGGCATTTATATTTTATTTGTGTGTGTGTGTGTGTGTGTGTGTCTGCTCGCTGTAGCCTGTGGTTTTGCCGGCTGTTGACACCGATTGCTTTAGTAGTATGAGATCTGGAGTGCAGTCAGAAGAAAAGCTCAGGCTGATAAACACAGTTAGCAGAGGCAATACTGTAGATGTGACCAAACACTATAAAACCATCCACCAACACACAACCCGACACAGTCATTACAAGCCCAGGTCTTTAAGATTTCTAGATTTCCATCACACCTATGAGCAGAGTGCATCTATTAAAATAAACCCTATTTTAATTAAAGCTGATCCAAATGACGGCCATTTTATTGATTTTATTTACTTTACTTGGAAAATTCCCAGTTCCCAACTGGAAAAATACTTAGTTCCCAACGATTCCCAAATAAATGAACAGACCCAGCGTTCTCCATTTTGAGTACAAAGGTATCAGTTAGAAACAACAAACATCCGGAATGCCTCATTATGACACAATCTCCGTTTTGGAATTCTGCTCGGTGAACGTTATCAATTTTTCATGTCGATGTGGGAATATTTGTGTGAATGCAGCAAATATTTCCTGGTGCTACCGGGAAACAAAAGGGCACGTGTGAAACGCCGCTGGATGCGTACAAAACACCACTGCCAGACATATCTGAAGGTTCTCCTTCAAAGCGACGCCCGCCTCTGCGGCCGCGCCGGGGGATTTGCGCTATTAATTGAAGTTAATTTTCTGGGAAATCAGTTTGCCGGGCACGTCTGGAAGATGGATAGCTCCGGCACGTCCCAGCGTTCAGGAAATGACAGTCGTCTTTTACAGCCACGCATACTTTTATCATTTCAAATCAAATTATAAACAGGAGGTCAGGCACAGGGGAAACCGGCTGAGGGAGATCTGCATAAGATTAATTAGGCCGGCCAGGCTAAGACAAGGGGAATAGAAAAAAAATCAAATGGCGAGGTTCAGGGACGAAGGTTCATTGTTTTGCGGGAAGTGGAACAGAGTCAATTGGACAATAGATAATTAGCAGAAGCTGCAGCCGGTCAAAGGAAAGGAAGGTGCCGGCCGCTGTCTGTTTCTCC
Organism: Botia almorhae; assembly: GCA_036877575.1. NCBI lineage: Eukaryota > Metazoa > Chordata > Actinopteri > Cypriniformes > Botiidae > Botia > Botia almorhae. Next base: position 392,869 of record JAZGTJ010000001.1, read on the forward strand.
CGGCCTGTAATGCAGAGGACCGCGCTACGAACCCTGCATTTAATTAGAGCACTTTGATACCCACAGGAGAGCTCTGCCCCCGGGCATCCTAAACACGCCCTGACGCCAGCCAGCCCCAGTCGCTCCCTGCACTCCAATTAGAGACGCACCAAGCTGGGAGGAGTGCCTTCTCCTCTCCATACAGCCAAACAAACCCACACTAAATTGGCATCTGGATTAAACGCCGTGCAGAGATGCCCTGAAGGGCGACGTGCTGTCTCACCTGGGCTAATCTGGGTGCCGTACGCTGTCATTATAATAAGGATTAATTTTGGCTGGCGAGCAGGACCGAGCCGGGCCTCGCCGCCGCCGTGGCAGCTTCCCGAACGGAAAACGCATTGGGAGGGCAACAGCGCAGTGTGCAATATTAATGTCACTGCGGCTGAATAAATGATAACAATACTGTGAGCTTTGCTGTGTTACAGTGGTGTATTTTTAATGCACGGGGAAAAGGCCGACATCGCGCGTCAGGATGCTTGGCTCGCGCGCGCAAACACGCGGCGCATGAATTATGCAACTGCGACGCTTTCATCTCAGCATCTGCATGTTTAGTAAACAAACTGTTTCTCTTCTGGCAACAAGACGCGAGTGTAAATAATAGATATTTAATTCCGCGCCGCTTGCCAAAGGATAGCAAGCGCTTGTTGTGTTTGCTAATTTGTTGTATTATTCAAAACAATTTCCCCAGTCGCTTCTTATCTCAGCGGGGTGATAAACAGATACGCATAAAAGCAAAAGAAATCAAGGCAGTGCACTGTGAATGTGCTAAGATCAGCTCCGACACCCCAGCCTAAATATTTATTTAGCACAACAGGATCTGCTTACGAGAAAACACCATTGTGTTCTGACATTCATCTGGATATGAAAGAGCATGTGTATTCAGATGAGCACAAAGTAAACATGCCAATACACAAAGACACGACAATCCCGTTGTGGACTCTAAACATGGTGTTCTCCAGCGCTGTCAGAACAGATTATCTCGTGATGAAAACACATCGCATGAAGCTGCTGGGAAAGAGACACTTGAAAACAGGCCTGGATGGTTAGCCAGCGGGCGAGACCCAGCTGACAGTGAAGTGACGAGCGTGTTGTTTGTTTAGACTTCAGTTTGAAGTTGCGTGTAGTTCAATATGTGCTGTTAAAGATGATCTTTATCGATAGAGGCTGTCAAACAAACATGTGCTGCTAATAGCAGGATAGTCAGTGACAGCTGTGAGCTTTATGCTAGTTCCTCAAAATTGCAATAAGACGATTTCATGAAAGGGCATGAATAAACAATACTCAGCTTAAAAAGGACACGGGGCCAAATCCACAAAACCCTTCACCTTCCTCTCAAATCACTGTCCAGCATTTATTAGTGCTAGTCAACATGTATTGGGCTTCTAAAGGCCAAAACCTTAAACCAATAATCTCTCATTACACTTCCAAATCCTGTCACTCATCTTAACCAACAAACCCACAACTGGCCTGTCTCATACTCAGGCTACAGAAGAGACGCACAGAGATCTGTTGATAGCCTGTACCACAGATAATCGTCACTCAGTCTGTGAAAAACACACACCTAACAGGGATTGTAACGTGAGGAGTACAGTAATTGGTACAGTAACACACAGAGTACAGTAACCGGTACAGTAAAACCTGGAGTACAGTAAAGTGTACAGTACAGTAAATGGTACAGTACAGTAACGGTACAGTAACACAGGGAGTACAGTAACTTGTACAGTAATGTGTACAGTACAGTAACTGGTACAGTAAAGTGTACAGTACAGTAACTGGTACAGTAATGGGTGGATTATGCCGTTATATCAATATAATTTTGTTATTGGAATCAGAATTCCTTACACCCATTACTATTTGACTATATATGTCCACAGTGGTCCCCCAGACAGCGTGAATGTGTGATTATTGTTATGATTTTCTTTGGTCACAGTCAGCTGTGTATAATCGAGGCCCGGGGTCTCTGAAAATCAACATTCTCTGTGTCATGCTATGCTGCATCAAGTCAATTTGATGACGGACAGGTTAACTAGACCTGTGATGAGTTGAGGAAAACACACATTTTCTCCAGGTTATACAGTACATACACACGCAAAGGAGGTTGAATAGTTTCATGCATGTTTGATTTCATGTACACATGACAAGCCTGTCATAACGGTTCATATTTTCTACTTTAAAGGGAATAAACTGCAGGAACGTACACACGAGAAAATCAAATGCAAACATTAAATAAAAAAATGCCCGTAACAATAATAAATCAAATCAAGTAAATGAAAAGAAATGTATAAGGTATTAACTGATAATTGCAGTATGTGGTGGAACATCTTGGAAATCGTTCTCTGTTTATGTTTTATTATTCCCAAGAGCAGCGAGTAAATTGACACAAGTGTTCAATCAGCAGTCAATTGAGGGACCTCTTTATCATTCCCGCCCTAACCAAACATCTGACGTCTCAACAGCTGTGAATCATTACCATTTGCTACACATTCTGTATATCAACAAGGAAAACATTAAATAAAGACTTCCATATGTGAAAAATGCCATTTGTGTGTTGGACGCTAAATGGTTTTGGGTAATTTAACATGATTTGTTCGGAGATTCCCCTCCCTCCAGTCCAGCAGGAAAGATTAAAATATGTGAAATAGATGTAAAACAGAGAGAGACACACACACACACACTGAACACACACCAGTGCAATAACATTTATGTTGGGAATCGAGAACACGTTGTGATGTATAAGCTACGGGAGCTTGGCACCCTGCAGATGACTCTTAGGGAACACAAGAAAACAGACCTGCTGCATCTCGGCAAAGCTGTTGGCAGTGCCCCAACGTCGCCTATTAACGGAAAATGCCAACAGACGCAAAAAACAAACAAGCCCGTCCAGGCGCTGCGAGTTTGTGCTACATTAAAGCTTCAGCGCCTGACAGTTTGCTGCTAAACTGTTGTAAACACATCTCACCCGAGCTGGAGGAGCTAACAGCAATCTGCGGTAAATTAATGAGGGGCTTCCCCCCCGCCCGGCACACCTGGCCCCGCGCCAGCAAGGCAACAGGCAGCCGCAGAGCGGGAGAAAATCTCCCATCATGCAAAGCGGGGGCCGAGGAATCTCTAACAGAACAGGACGGCATAGAATTTGAGATTTCACAGAACAGAGAAGAAGAGTTTATTACTAAACCAGACTGAGGTTCAAAGTGACACTTTTGTTGATTCCTCACACACGCACACACGCACGCACACATGAAGGCTTTTGGCTAAGCTCAGTTACAAAGTGTTCCGTGTAAAGAAGCCCCGCCCCCGCACCGCCCACTTTTTTCCTCACTTCAAAGCAACTTTACTAGAGAAAAGATTAGGTCGCACTTAACCCCTAATGAGCCATATGAGAAACGGGCGGAAAGCTGCCCTTGTTTTATTTGATGGTTTCAATATGGGATGGCGGGAGGGGAGGTGGCTTTGAAAAGAAATGCAGAAACCACCCTGTCTATTCCTGGACTGCAACCTCCCTCTCTCTCTCTCCTTCTCTCTGTAACTACACACAGCTGTACTCGCACCACTTCTTTGCCTCGCACCCGCAACCCCCTACCTCCTT